>CM021100.1:900320057-900411364 GCA_007115665.2 Sequoiadendron giganteum | reverse complement strand
AGGGGAATTTTCATTATGGGTGAAAATTCACTCCTATACTCCACCATAGTGGGGTAGCTGGCCGCTTATGCTAGGATTTGTGTACAAGTGGAATTTAGTGAGCCCATCAAACATGCAATCAAATTGAAATTAATTTTGGAAGAGGATTCAATATATAGATTATGAGTTCCTATTGGCTTGATGAATAATGTGATAGAAAGTAGGACATATCATGAAGTGGTATAGAAAATCTTGGGTAAGGATGCTAGTATTCCATACTATGAAGACATGGGTGCAAGAGAAAAGAAGCTTAGAGATTAATATTCTCTTGTAAAGAGGATTGGAGATGAAAATTCTACAGATGAAGAGGCCTTCCACCATACTAGAAACAACATGGAAAAATAGTAGAAGAAACAAGACAAGTGGTCACAAAGCTTAGAGAGGAAGAAACAAACCAATATTTCTCTAGCTAGGAAGTAGGGATCCTCAAAAAATAATAAAAATGGATAAACAATCTAACCTACTCAATAAACTCAAAAATTTATGTAAATATTGGAATAAACAAGGCAAAGCATCACAAGTTAGAACTATAAATAAAGAGGATAGACAATGAAAAACCCACCCAATCATGATCACAATAAGCATAGATCATGAACATATAAAAAATGTAATGGTAGAACTAGGAGCTTATGATCACAATAAACATAGATAATGAACATATAACAGATGTAATGGTAGAACTAGGAGCTGATATCAACATGTTGCCAAAATGAGTATGGGAACAGATAGGAAAACCAACACTATAAAAAACACCATACAACATAAGTCTAGCAGATGGAACTGGAATGGAAACCTTGGGTACCTAGAAGTAGGTGGAAGTTAATATGAAGGTGATAAAACATATAGTGGACTTTGAGGTAGTTGCAATTAAAGAAACCTTGGAATCATTTAATGCCCTATTAGGACTTAGATGGTTCCTAAATTCTAATGGAGTTGTAGACTCTGGTAAAGAGGAGATATCATTTTCTAATAGAAATAGGATAGTCTATACCCCCCTAGGAAAAAAACCAAAATGAAACATACATTAGAGGAGATAAACCCAAAGGAGTATAATGACTCTGACAGTAAAAACCTATATACAAATTTGAAGCTACCAAATGAAAATATAGAAAATCTAAATTCAAAAGGGGAACTTGAAGTTGAGAGTATCACATACAACTTAGATAGTGAGGAAGTGATAAATGCTTGGATGCAAGAATAATTGGAACTCCATTCCAACAAAATCACTAGCTTCCACAAATTTTTTATGATTAGGATGTCACTAGAGAATACTCCACATTCTACTATATGTACAAATAATGTACCACACAATTTTTTTGGAAAAGTCGAATACAACACAAGAAATATCTAAAAATACTAGACATATAAGTCACATTTCAAGAGGAATCTCTCATATTAAATTAACCATATACTCAAGTATTGGGAACTAATTGTCATTCCCTACCTAGATAGAAAGGATTTTCAAAATGAAGGATATAAGATTGGACATATTGAAACAAAAAATCATCTATAACACCACATGCTATTGAAACTCACAAAAATAAAATCTAACACATTGGCCAATATTCAAAATCTTGATTAAGACAAGGTACCCATTGGAAGAAGTCAAATATAAGGAAATATAAAAATATAATGGAGAGATCCCACTAGAGGAACACCTTACTATTTGCAGTAACACATGGAAAGAGAATAATGAATATGACAACTGACTATACATACAATTTTTTAATTGGACACTCACATCGGTGGCAAAAACATGGTACATCAACCAAGAACAAAGAGGAGAAACCAATAATTGAGAAGAACTTACAAAAGACTTTATTCACACCTTTTCATTTCATAATGAAAACACAAACATACATAACACACTGATCAAAATAAAAGAGATCATATTTACACCAGAGGAAATTCAAGAAGTAGCAGTACCACAGACATCCACACCACCACCAAAATCAAAAGGCATCTAGAAATATATAGAATGGCGTGATAAAGATATTAGATTATTAGAAAGAGAATGCTTCCTACCAAAGTAGGTCAATGAGGATGTTAATAATATAGACATATAAATTCAATGAGGGGAAAGAGAACTGAAATCTCCCATCAAGGCCAAGAAAAAGTATCAACCGATTAAACTAAAAGAAGAAAATATTACCAAACAAGAGGATCCTAAACTAGCTAAGATAGGAGATTACTGGGATGACAAAGTAGTGGTGCAAGTTGTATAAATGCTATCTAGATTTGAAGAAATTTTTCCTAGGAAGTTTATAGATTTAAAAGACATAAAAGAGGAGTTAGGAGCTATGGAAATATACTTGAAAGAGGGAGCTAAACCAATAAAGAAAAGGCCCTATCGACCTTAACATGAAGAAGAAGGAAAAAAATAAGACAAAATGTTAGAGGCTGGGATAATTAAAACAGTGTAAGATGAAAAGTGGATCAGTCCTATGGTGATATAGAAAAAAAATATAGAAGAAATAAGGATTTATGCTGATTTTAGATAACTAAAAAACGCATGCATTCATGACCCTTTTCCAACACCATTCACTGAGAAAATCTTGGAGTTAGTATCAAGGAGGGAAATAGACTCATTTACTAATGGATTTTCAAGATATCACCACGTGAGAATAAGTGAAGAAGACTAGCCCAAAATGACATTTGTAATATAATGGGGTCCATGTATATAGTAATTCCGTTTGGCTTGAAGAAAACACCTAGAATATTCAACATGATTATGATAAATTCTTTCAAATAACTTATACATGACTTACTTGAATTATATTTAGATTATTGAATTGTTTATGGATTGGTCAAAGACCACATCCAAGTACTTAGGATGTTGAAGCATGCAGATCACCCTAAATTTGAAAAAATGTGTATTTTTGGTATCATATGGTACACTATTAGGCCATATCATATGTAAAGAAGGGTTGATGGTAGAACCTATGAAGGTTTCATTAATAATGTACTTACCACCACCAAAAAAACCTTTTGAAGTAAATTTGTTTCTAGGCTACGTAGGATATCACTAGAAATTTATAAAAGGATATGTCAGAATTATCACCCCTATGGAGGAACTACTCAAAAATAAATCAGGTAAAATCATTGAAATGGACTGAGGAATGTCAACAAGCACTTGACACAACCTAAGGGAAATAAAGACCACCCTATAGCATTTACAAGTAGAAAAATTTCCAAGGTAGAAAATAATTATACCACTATTGAAAGAGAATCCTTAGCTATGGTCTATGCAATAGAAAAGTTTAGAGATTATATTCTATCAAAATCATTTACATTTCTCATAGACCATAAACCACTAAAATACTTGCTCAATAGAATTGTCATGCAAGGTAGAATATGTCAGTGGTTACTTCTATTTCAGAAATTTGATTTTAAGATAATGATGAAACTTGGGAAACACAATCAAGGAACAAACTACTTATATAGGATAAAGATAGGAGAAGAATTAGAAGATCAAATAGAAGACCTACCTGGAACATGCCTATTCAGAATAAATGTGGTATTGAAGGAACTCCATATTGTTATCCTCCTATAAAAAGATGAATTCCCATCGAATATCTCACCGTAGGCTAAGGAATCACTTGTGCGAAAGTCCCTATCATACAAATTGATAGAAGGAGAGTTACATCACATTGGGAAAGATGGAATAATAAGAAGAGTGGTACTTGAGCATGAAAGAGGATTTATTCCGAAGGAAGTGGTGGAACCCCTCAATTTTTTTATGTTCCACTGATAATTATTAAAAAATTTGGCTGTTGTCCTAGTCTATGCTTGTCTTAAGACTTATGGTTTCATTTGTTCTCATAATCTAAGGTTAATGTGTATCTTAAGCCTATCAAAAACCCTAAGTGTCAATCCTTTTTATTGAATTCTAATTCCATGTTGATCTGTGTGTACCTTTTCCCAATCTCTTAAGTCATGTCTTATGCCATTGAATCCGTTTTCTCATCGGCCCCTTGAGCCTAATGTCCCCAATTGTTACCCATCAAATGATTTTAAATGTTGCTTCATATTATGCAGATCATAATTCCTTTAATATTTTCCATGATCCTAAGTCTAAAAGGGTTTTAAATATTTCGACATTGGTATAATTTCTAGGTTTTAAATTTATGTCCCCCATTGCTCGTCAACCTAGTCAGGTCCCCTTTTTAAGTTACTAACTTTGTGTACATGCAAATTTAACCTTTTATGTAGGTGGTTCAATCATTCGAGTTGATTCTGAGTGTTCCTCATTTCCCCGTTTGTTTTTAATATTCATTAAAATAAACCAATAGGGAAGTGGGCGAGTACCATGTGTTATATCTGTTGGTGGGACCCATCGATGTATGAAAGTCTATGAACATTCAATATGATCAGATCGATGGTTGAGATGATTTGGCTCTCGATTGATCTTGACCGTTCCTCGTTAGCCCGTAATGGACCCACCAAAATCTCTCATCCCTCAATGAAGAAGTAGGGAGGAGCCATCTAGAATGATCTACATCATCAAAGGAACTATAGTAAGGCATGAAATATTTATAAAATATTTGTTATGATGTGGAGAGGTTTAACTCACAGGATACTAAATGGTTTTTTCAAGCATGTGGTAAATAGTAGAGAAAGATGTTATGATCATGGCCATCCATAAAATCTAAGGGTTATGCACTAAGGTGGAAACTATGAAAGGTAATATGCACACGGGTTGAGATGCCAGATTCAATTTGGACCATTCCCCACCTCCTTGCTGCTGAAATCTGCACACAGGTTAATCTCAATGGGGAAGCGGGGAAGTTGACACGTAGTCATTTTCACGGTTTATGAAGATGGCGGGCCCTGTGGGGTGACTTGGAGGAAATGTCCACATGGTGAATCTTGATTGGTTGATGGTGATAGTTGTCTATAGTTAGTTTTTCCAAACTTGTTTGACTGGATCAAGTCTATTCATTGGGCCATCTCACTACAATATCGAACGACTAAAATTCAAAGTTGAGATTAAGGTCAAGAAAGTCGTTCCGGTTCACATGAGCGAGCAATAATGTTGTATATGATGCCGAACTACTAAATTGATCCACCATAAAGCCATAAAAACTTGCTTTAAAGAATAATTGCAGATTGTTAAAGCATTCAAAGCTACTGTAAGCCAATACGTGAAATCAATACCTTGCTTCTTAAATTACTTAATTTTTTTCTTGCTCTATCATTCTATCAATAGGGTTTTTGGTTTGTTGCATTTCTTTTAAGGCTTTCTATTCAATTCAACTGGTATTTCTATTAAGTCTTGTTTTTTTTGTGTGGAAAACCCATACCCTAGTTGTAAGCTTATAATTTGTTGTGAAATAAACCCTCATTTGCACAAACCCTGTAACTATGGAACCTAAAGTCAAAGAATCCGCATCAAAAGGCCAACCCTTTGGGTCTAAACATTTAGTTAGAAATTTGGTTCAAGACTTAACTGAGCAACTAAAACCCTCCACCTCTGAGAAACCTAAGGGTCAATTGTTATTTTGGGGTACACAAATTGTAGAAGGGCTTGTAGATAAACAATGTACTATCAAAGATGCCACATTACCATACAATGGATGGGTATAGTTTAACTGTTGGTTTGGAAACTAAAATTGTGGCATCCCTGTTGGAAACCCCTTGAGATTAGACATGGGGAAGGTAGTAGTGCCAAATGTCTATATGGATGTTGACCTATTAAGAGAAATAGCAATAAATTATGACCCAATCTCCAGAATTGTAAGGACATATGATGGAATTGAAGTGGTTAAAGTCAACAGTGCTGAGATCGTTGAGGTTTTTGATTTGACTAAATGGAGTGAAGATGTGGTGAAAATCAATGAGAAGGCACTCAAAGCCAAATATGAGAGGGTAAGGCATACCTTCAAAATATCAATGTTGTAGCACTATTTGGAACTTGTTAAAGGTCAAGGAAAAATTATTCTGTGCCCATTAGATAAAGAGCCATACCTCATCAACTATTTTGTCTCTCTTTTTTCAAAGGAAATTCTATTCCTTGTGCCAAATCATAGGTTATGATCCAACTAAAGTAACACCCATGGCTGAGATGTATATAGATGCACAAATTCAACACCCTACATGCAACACACATTTTGACTATGGGTCATACTTGGATGAGAAGATTCATGAGGGCTTGGTTGCAATGAAGAAAGGTGAATTTGGGATAAGATTCTATTGGTATTCATTATTCATGCATATGTTTCTATTCAAAGGAGCTAAATACTTTAGAAAAGACATGATACTAGACAAAATGTAAGGTAATATGGATATACCTATCCAATGTTGGACCACACTCCTTGATAAGGATGATAAAAAATCTAGTTATGTGGTGTTTGAGAATTTGTTTGCTTCGAAGTTGAGAAGGGTTTTAATTTTGAACATGCCTAGAATCCCGATAGATTTACATGAATTTTTGAGGCCTAAGGATAGGAGGCCTTAGTTGAATATTGATCGCAATTGGGGAGATGTTATTCCCTATCCTAGCTACACAATTATGAGGGTGTATGGCACAAGGGTTGCACCTCACATACTTCCAAGAGACGTGCCATTGAGAGTTTGTTTCTTGGAATTAATGTGGAAGTTGGGAGTTGTGGATGATAATCATCTTAAATATTAGGGTAAGGGAACCTTTTTCCCTACGTATACTTGTTTCTCTAATTTTTTCAAGAAGAAGGGAGGATGGGGAAAGATTAATTATGTACTTAAACCTTTTGGGATGAAGAGAGTAAGAACAAGAAACCATGATCCTGAGGGATTCATGGCATGGTTAAAGGCCAAAACTAGAAGCTCCAAATTTATCCATAATTTCTATTTTCTGGAGGATGTAATAAGGAATATTTTTGACTTCTAGAAAAAAGATGATAGAAAGATGAATTGGATTTATTTCAATAAATTGGAGAGGGAGCTGAAATCTAAAGACCCTCAATTCTTAGCTCTTGGAAACATAAAGGATGAAATGCAAAGAATTGAATATGTTTTTCAAAACTTTGAACAAGTAGTTGGGAAATTGAAAGGTGAAAGGTTAATTCAGGACAAGGGGAAGGCTATTGTAGTAGAGGAACAAGGTGAAGGGAAAACCCCTATTATGGAAGAGAGGGCGAACTCTCAACCCCCAAAGAAAGTAATTATCTTCAAAAGGAGGAAGGATAGGGTAAAAGAGAAGGAGACAATGACTACCTATTCTCAACAAGAGGAGCCATAAATCCCTTCACTAGTACATGAAATGCCACTAATATCTTGTCCTAGGTCGACTGGTCTTGTGATTGTTGATATTGATTCACCACCAAGGTAGTCATCACCACCAAGGCAGCCAACCCCAAAGAGGAAAAAGGTTGAATCAAGTGGCCTGATGGATTATGATGAGGATTCTGATGATGAGATATTGGTCACTGAAGAAGAGATGCAACAGGGCATGCCTTCTCCCCCTAGGGAGATGGTACCATAAAAAATTGGTCTTAGATTGAGAAAAGTAGACCTCACAGGCATGAACAACACTGATGATGTTAGAGAAGAGGCCTTTAGAAAGTTCATGGAAAATGAATCATTTGTTAAGTCCTCTATATTTATGTAATTTTCTTAGAGAGCAAAGAAAGATGAATATGTTAAAAATGTTGCAAAGAGGAGGAGCCTCCACCTAGAGCTACTTGATCAAGTTATTTAGGCCCAATTCATGAAAGATATGAAAGAAAGTTTCCAAGGAATAACTACACAAGAGGGTATAAAATTAGTGAGGAAAAGTGGTCTTCTCCTATTGTGAGAATGGGACCTAGAATTTTCCATTTATTTTGAAATGATAAGGAGATATGATAGACCTTTGTATAATTATAAGGAAGAAGCAAAAATTGCACTCCAAGGATCAACCTTCAGTTAGTAGTGGGATACATTGGCTATTTGGGATCTAGCCCCAAATACAAAAAATCTAGAAGTTGCTAAACCTTTTATAGACTATAGAGGGGGCCTGATTATAAAGAGGGTATCTAATACCTCTACCATTAAATCTTCCACCATGTCAGTAAATTTTTCTCAATTCACAAAGACAACAGTAGAATCTATGACACCAAAAAAGGAAAAAATTATAACAATGTATAATGATTTATTGATTATGGTAAAGGCCAACAAAAGATAATGGAGCTGAAAAAAAAGATGGTGCTATTGAAAGAGAAGATGCAAAACATGCAATCCAGTGGGCCAATACAAATAGATCATGCTTCTTCTACCTCACCACAAGAACAAAAACCTACTGCCCCTACTCCTCCCACAAATAATTCAATGGAAATTGTGCCATATAACATGGGGAATGTATCTATTTTGGTTGAAGAGCCAAGTGCATTAGAGGCACATCAGATAGAAGAAATTAGAAAATAAGATTTACTTGAGAAGCTGAAGACTTATGAAGAAAGGTGTGATCAAAATGATAGAATGATTTGGTTAGAAGTATAAAGATTGTGACTTCATTATTGGAGTATCTAAATAGGGGAGTTGATAAGAGATTGATTAAAATTCATGGTAATTATTCTTCCATGATTGATGCTATGAATAATTTTGACAGAGACAAGGAAGTGGCAATCCAATTCATGGAAAAATGGATTCCCAGAATACAAGATTTGAGGCTAATGGATGTGGAATCCAAGCATGATGTGAATAAGAAAGATAACATCCAACCTACCCTTAAACTAGTTGATGAAATGAAAGAATTCCAAGGAAAGACTGAGCCTTTGGAGGCCAAAATAAGGGAGTTGGTTAAAAAGTTTGATGAGATGAATTTTGGACTCCTTGAAATTTATAAGGAGAATGGAGAGATCAAATCTTTGTAGGATTGGAGAGGGCAGGAAAATGATGTAATTTAAAATAAAGTAACCCTAATTTGTGAGGGGATTGACATGAGCATGTTAAAAAAAAAACATGGACATGCTTTCCCAAGCAAGGATTTCCTTAAAAGAATTTAATAAGGAGGAAAACTAGGTAGTAACCAAGTATGCTACATACAAAGAAAAGGATGACAGTGTTATAACATTCAATTGGCCCTCAAAAGAATAATTTCAATCATGGAAAGACAAGTACCTAGACATCTTGGAGGATTAAGCTGTTGTTGTAGAGGGTGGTTAATAAAATTTTGGTCTCAATTCTGCAACAATGGAGAGTAACGGAAGGGGGAATACAATACATGGCCTAAAAATAATACAAATTAGGACTTTGATAAAGTAGTGATAAACTATTGTATTTTATCCAGTTTGAAATTGATGACAGGGATGCAAACATGGAGGTAATTTTTCCTTTTCTCTTTCTTCATTTTATACTTCTCTTCCTACAAGTTGGGTGTACGTGGACATAATTTTGAAAGAATGTGGATATACTGCTACAAAAAACAAAGGTGCATTTTGGAAGGTAGGACAAGATCTTCATTGATAAATGTAAATGGTTTTTGTACCACATGATATTTCCCTCCATTTGAATTACAAATATAACTGCATCAGGGAATATCTGTTGTATTGGTCAAATAGACTGGACATGTGTGCATTCTAGCCCGAAGCTTGTTTTCTCCTTAATTTATATAAGAAGGAATTCAAGGCTAGAGGTATGGGTTGGTTGTTGATTGATCATAGAGAGAATTTTATAATGAGAATACAAAGAAAAATTTAGAGATTTTGTATTAGATTTTGAGTCTAGTTACCATGCAAATATAATTTTCGATAATAGTATTAGCAATTGAATAGAAAATGGTAAAAATTCAAAGCTATTTCTCTCCTAGTGTATTAATTTCATGAACTATTAATAAAATGATCAAGGGTTGTTTTTTTAGTCTTCATTGATTTCCAATGGATGTATGGTTTTGTCCTTGTTTTTAATTCAAAGAAGTAATGAAATTTATTGGATGAAGCTATATGTTCATGTAATTTGAGTACAAGTATCTTTCTAAGAAGTTATGGTTTAGTATATAATGTTGAAATGTTGTAATGCAGTGTTATCAAAGCTTTATTGTTTATGTTATCAAATTATATCTATGTTGAGATTGCATCCGTTTCCTAGGTTAAGACACTGATCTGAGTTGTGTATGCATGTGTAGAGGAGGGGGACCAAACACACCAAGGCTCCATGTCATGGAGAGATGAGAGTGGAGGGATTCCCTAATCTACTTCAACCACACAAGTGTTTTGACCCAAGGATAGAGAATGAAGAGCACTCTCGATTACTTTAGTCACTCTACTAACTCGGGAGTTTGAATGGGTCTAAACGAGTTGATTTTTGGAACCCAAACCATACCTCAAGAAACTCTCTGCCTAAGGACAATGACATAAGTTAGGGATGATAGTGCAACACACTAGCATCTCTCTAGGGCGTTGGCATCCGTATGACCAAAAAGTGCAAAAGTACAAAAACCTACTAACGGTCTAGAAAATAGAGTTTAAAGTACTAAATAGAACGATAAATGACAAAATGAATGAAATAACTAGAAAGATGATAAAGGAGATGATGAAAGAAAAGGTGATGAAGACTAACTCACTATGAGTCTAGTTCACTAGCAAGCTCCTCATGAATATGTACCTACAAACAACCAAGAGAGAATTTTTTTTGAGGTTGTATAGGGGTTTGCCACAATCAAACCCCCACTTTGGTGTTTCCACCTCTATGGATAGCCAAAAAATACACAAGATAGAAAATGTGATAAAGAGAGTAATAGAAAAGATACAAGACAATAACAATAACACTATGCTATGTAAACCAAGAAATAATATCACCTTCTCAATCAAGATGCCCTCAAGCATGTAGAGGAGGATGCAAGCTAGGTAAGGCCTACGTTGCCGCAACAATGAAGAAGCAATCCTGTAGGACATCAATTCACAACTCCAATGGTTGAAAAAGTGCAACACGAAGTAGAGAAGATGCATAGAGGCTCAAGAATTGTGAGGCATGATTGAATTAGTGTGTAGAGGATGGAATGAATTGCTAAAAAGATCAAGTGAATATGAAATATATGCATTTGAAGGGGATTTAGGAGGGAAAGAGCCATTCTCAGGTCGAGAAGAAGGTGTAGAGGTGTTACGCTTCGTTTCCAATGGAGAACGTAGTCTATGTGGATTCCAGAGGCAATAATCTATTAGGGATGAAAACGTGCCATGTAGACATCCGTATGTCCCAGGAAAAAATTATCCCACCAACACCAAAGAAAAGTGCCAAGTGGATGCATTATAGATAGGTGATGTGGAATATATTAGTTAGATTTGATTTTCCTAAAATAGAGGGTGTAAAAGGGGAATTTGTGAGAGGGGTGAAAATTCACTCCTATACATTTTTCCCCCTTTAGTGAACATGAGTGTCAATGAATGTTTGGTAATGTAGATCGAAAAGGCTTAGAAATGTATACTTGAACCATCAAGGAAGCAAACTACAATTTGGAAAGCTTGAAAGCCAAGGGTAGACAAATATCTCCACAGGTACTCTCTGTCAAGGAGGTTTGAACAAAGTATAGCAAATGTCCACAAACCAATGATGGAAAAATCGCATAGGATGCAAACGCTTCATAGGTCCTCAGACATGCAAAGAAGGTGCCCTTAGGTAATATCTCTTAAGGAATCCTAATATGAGGGATCTCCACAAAGTTAGACTAGAAAGTAGCTTCATAGGCACACCTACAAATAAACATGTTAAGCCGCAGATAAAACATGTTAGAAAAAAAATCCCATGTAGGAAGGCAAGCAGATAGTAATAAATTGAAGGAAGAGCTTTCAAAGGGGTCCCTCAAGAACCCTTCAAAATAAAAGGGGTCCACTCAAGGGACACTCAGTTTGAAAGTGAGAGTATTTTTCGCAAATCAATTCAACATCAAGGAATCCTTTTGAAAGATATTAACTTCATCAAGGAATTCAAAAGGAAGAAGGTACCCTCACAAGGGGAAGGTCAAAAATTCTCCCGTAGGAGAAGGTGCTCCCTTATCGGAGGAAGGTTTTTCAAATTCTTTCTTTACAAACTCATGATGAAGGGAAAATATTTCACTAGGGGTCCTTGCTGATGAATGCAATTTTTGAAAGGATTTTCAAGAAAAGATTCGTTGGCCATTGAATGCATTTTTTGAAAATAAAAGTGACATGATAACCCCCCCTTAGGATGGTGCGTGTTGAATACAAAGGCACGTGGTATCCTAAGGAGAGAAAAAAAAGAATGAAAAAGTGATGTTGTGGCCCATGGAACATGACGAGATGTAATTGTGGTAATGTTGTCACACACACAAGGGACAAAACATGAGAACCACAAAATCACAAAGCAAGCATGAAAGATAAGAAAGAAAAAATGCAAGGAGAGACAATAACATTACGAACAAGGGAAATAATGGTGATCTGATATTTCAAAGCTTCCCATAAATAGAGATAAATAAGTATAATAATATATATATATATATATAAATGAATTGTCATCAATCCCCTACTATATCAAACTATATGAAGAATGCACGAGAAGACAAAAATAAATAAATTGGGTCAACATGGAAGGAGAGCCTAAATTCCCCCAACACTTTGCATCGTCCCTAATTGTCAAAAATCCATACACAATAGAGGAAGAATGATGTAACAAATAGAGGAAGTTTTACAACACAAAAACACTCTTGTATCTAGGCACCTACGAGGGTGACAAGGGTCATACATGAACACATAACACAAGCATGAGGGAGCATAAACACAAACATAATTTACTCTACAAATAAAGAAGAGCCGCCCCGTAGTCCTCATCAACCAAGAGGTTGTCATTCTCCCAATCTAGATCATCATAAGGGGAATTCGGTCAAGATTTCAAGGGAAAAATATCAAGGGGGGAACCCTCTTACTCTCCCACAACAAGGGCCAAGGAAGAAGGGCCCTCTAGGTATTCTTCACTTAGTTCTTGTGGGGTAAAAGTCAATGAATTCACAAAAATCATCGACAAGGCCGAGACCTCATCCACAAAATTAAACATGCACTTCACAGGAGTGCCATATGTTAATTCAACGAGTGAGGGAGGTGGAACTCAAGACTCACCGATAGGCTCACTAAGAGACTCGAGAGAAGTGACAAACTCTGGAGATGTCAAGAATTCTTCCATCACCAAGATGACACACACTAATGTAGAACCACCCTCCAAAGAAGGTGAACCCCTCTTTCGACCCCCTTTTCTAGTGGGGTTGTCCTCCATGTTTTGCTTCATTGGAGGATGCAAGATCCCCATGGAAAAATTAGAAGATGCAAAGGAAGACGAGAAAATTGCGTCGAACACCATCGAGGTATTCGACATGTCCACGAGCTTTGAAAATGGTGGGATGTCTGGGAGGGATATTAGAAGGGGCAACCCAATTGAAGGGGTGATTACAACCTACACCCTCTTAAGGTGAGGATCATTTACATTCGTGGTGGGATTCAAAAGCAAGATCGAGGCTGAAGGAAGTGAATTAGAGGGTATGGGAGAGGAGATTACAACAGGAGGTGCTAGAGTAGAAATTGCCAACTCCCCTTCCTTCCTTTGTAGGGCGGGCTACTCAACGACCAAAGCCTTTATTTGATGCTTGCGCTCATGTGACTTTGGGATCTAGAGGCCAAAAGTTGAGATGGAATGGAAGACTCCTGCTTGACCATCAAAATGTCTATCATGATTGTTTTTAGCAGAGGGAGAGGTTGAGAGGATGATGGAATGACAATGAGGGGAGTACAGGCTTTAACACATCAGTTTTGGGCCTCTTCCCATTCATTTCCTTAGAAATAGGAGTAGTAGGGGGTCACGTAGGTTGAGACATAGAGGAATCCCCATGAGGACCCTTCCCCTTACCATACACACCAAGTCGAGGTTCCGTGGGAAGGGTAGGAAGATACCCGAATCTTGGCATTTTTCCGAGTGGGCGCCATTGGACTCCTTATGTAGAAACTAGGAGTAGTAACCCAAAGTTCCTCTTCAGGGAGGGAGGCATAAGTGGGGCCTTGAGCATAGTCAGGCTTCTCACTTCCCTTGTGAGAGGAAGAGGCAACTTGTCGTTGTGCTACTAGGTGAGTCACTTTTGGGTGTCCTTTGCCCTCCGTTTTATACTTAACATAGTTTTGGTAAAGTAGGTCTATTCTAGGAGGGAGCAAACCAAGTGCAGTGGGCCAAACATAATCCAAGGAATAACCCCCATGAGATACTAATGGCTGATATCTAGTGTCATGCACAACATGAATGGCACCTTCATGGGAGAACTTTAAACATTTATGAATGGAAAAAACAATTATGAATCTAGCCACGAGATGCCCAACTTCACCATGAACAAATTGGTTTCTAGAATGACATCAAAAGTTGTATCCCAAACCTAGGTCCAACTAGGATGAAAGAGTTATAGAGCCATCCAATGCAAGAGAGTGACCGTCGTGTATACGTACAATAGATTTCATTTTCTCCTATTCCTTCCTCTATAATGAATTTATCCATAACGTCTCCTCCGTAATAGCATTTAATCATCTCACGGGGTCAAATAGGACTCATATCACAATATTTCCATTGAGGAAAGCAAGAATTTATAGGTGAGAGGGCTTGTTATTCAGAGGCAAGTCCTACAAGGTGAAAGTCACATCTAGTGAGAAAGTTGTAGGCTATGAGGGAGGAGTAGGAGTAAATTAAACCAAATTAACATACACCGAGGGTTTAGGAGAAGCATCAGAAGGGTGAATAATCAAGTTCACAAAATGGGATTTAAATGGGTCCATGTAAATCTACAACTGGATATTGGCCTTTGCTACTGACTTATTCATATTCTATTTCTTCCCATTGAGACAAATGGTACCATCATCGATGCGATCCTTTATCTCATGATGCAGGTGCATGCAACGATTAGAATCATGCCTGTTAACACAATGGCACTGACAAAAATAATTCTTGTCATACTAATCAAGATTATTCACCTATAAAGGTCAATTTTTTTCTAATGTTATAATCTTATCCTTTAGTAATTTTTGTTGCACCTGAGGCCGTGATCACTAGTTGCAACAAATATATTCACAACATCCTTTTCTTTTCTTGAAATAAACACAATAGATTTCCCTTCAGAAGAAGAGCATGAGGAGGATCCCCCAAACAAGACCACCATTTTCTGATACTCCCACAACACAACACACAAACACATGAAAGAAGGGTATTTCATTAAGGACAATTTCTCTTGCCAAGTTCGCTGTAGGTTACCTATGAATACCTTTTGCACGTTCGATTCAGGTAGCAGGTATGAGATTTGTGAAAAGAGAACTTGATAATATGCAATAAAATAAGTTATCTTCTCATGTTCTCTCTACTTACATTGGATGAGATCCGAGAAGGTCATCTTCAGATCGATGTTAGCTTGGAATTGATGAAGAAATTAATTTATGATTTGATCAAATGAGAATATATAATTATCAGTCAAGGAAAAATACCACTCGAGTGTTGTATCCTTGAGAGACCGAGGGAAAATTTTTACCATTAAAGCATCATGGTGAAAGAAATCCATGCACATGGCATTAAAAAATGATACTTGTGTTTTTCAGATCCCCTTTACCACCATACTTCTCAAACTTAGGAATCTCTATTCCCTGTGAGAAAGGAGTGCTTAGAATCGTTACTGACAACGAACTATGTCGAGAGAAGGGATGAAAGATAGGCTGGGAGGAGGCTTGAGAGAGGTTTGCCAACTAGCTTTGAATTTGGCCCATTTTCTAAAGAAGAGAATTTAGAATAGGGTTTAAAGATGAAAAAGGTCCAGTGGAACCTCCCCTAGAACCACCACTGCCATAGCCACCTTTGAAGCCACCACCATGGCTGCCACCAGAGTCACCACCAAGACCACTAGTGTGACCTCCACCAGAGCCATCACTGCCAACACCACCACCGCTTCCAAATCCACCACAACTCATTGCACTAGAGCCCCCATTGCCAGGGGTAGTAGTAGCAGAGAATCTGAAGCCAAGGGTATCCTACTCGCCTTAACAACGTGAGGTTTATCAGTGGCAGAGGAAATGATAAGTGAGGGGCTTATCTTAGCCATGCATATGGACATGGTAGGCATCAAGACACCTATTTGTCTCTCATAAGCATCGAGAACCTTCCCTCGGGTGGTACCCAATCTAGGACTATAAAAAGGGATATATGATTTGGTTAGATCACTAAGGCCGCACAAAAAATCTACACCAGTCTGATCATTTTCTATCATATATCTCACCTCACTAACGAGCCTAGTGGATCTTTTCATGTTCGGTGCTTTCTCTAAATAATTTATGAGGTCTAGCAACCTCCTATCTAATGCCAAAAGGTTTTTGAAAGAATATGCACAATGTCATCCTCATCGATGGATGAGGTTGTAGGGGACGCTAGAGGAGTGGGTGTACGTGTGGTCTTGTCAATGAAACCCATCTCATTTGTAAAGATTGTAGAAAAACCAATAGTAAAGCCATAAGTGACCTTCGCCTTTTCCATTGGTAGGTGTCGTACACTTCTTCTAACAACATACCAAGAGGTCATAGACTGGGTTGTGATGCTCATAAAAACTCACAACACCCAAGTTTACGACAATCACCAAGTGTGAGGAAAAAGTCCCAACACAAAAAATGGATAGACATTCACATTGGGTTCACCAAAATGTAGAGGGGGACCAACCACACCAAGGTTCCTGGTCATGGATAGATGAGAGCAGAGGGCTACCCTAATCTACCTCAACTGTGTAGGTGTTTTGACCCAAGGATAGAGAATGAAGAACACTCTCAAGTACTTTTGTCGCTCTACTAGCCCGGGAGTTTGAATGGGGCTAAATGAGTCAGTTTTTGGAACCTAAATAGTACCTCAAGCAAATATCTTCCTAAGGATAGTAGTGTAGGTTAGGGATGACAGTGCGATATGTTGGCGTCTCTTTGGGGTGCTGACATGCATATGGCTAGAAAGTGTAAAAGTATAGAATGAAGTACAAAAACCTACTAACGGTCTAGAAAATAGAGTTTAAAGTACTAAAGATAATGATAAATGATAGAATGAATGAAATAAATAGAAAGATGATAAAGGAGATGACAAAATAAAAGGTGATGAAGACTAACTCACAGTGAGTCTAGTTCGCTAGAAAGCTCTACATGAATGTGTACCTACACACAACCAATAGAGGAAAAATGTTGGGGCTATATAGGGGTTTGCCGTAGTCAAACCCCCGCTTTGGTATTTCCACCTCCATGGATAGCCAAAAAATCCACGAGATAGAAAATGTGATAAAGAGAGTAATAGAAAAGATAGTGAACAATAACAATAACACTATGCTACGTAAATCAAGAAATAATATCACCTTCTCAATCAAGTTTCCCTCAAGCATGTAGAGGTGGATGCAAGCTTGGTAAGGTATAAACTATCACAAAAACAAAGAAGCAGTCCCACAAGACACCAAGTCACAACTACAATGGTGGAAAAGTGCAACAAAAATTAGAGAAGATACATAGAGGCTCAATAATTGTGAGGCACTATTGAATTAGTGTGTAGAGGATGGAATCGATTGCTAAAAAGATGAAGTGAAAATGAAAGATATGCATTTGAAGGGGATTTAAGAGGGAAAGAGTTGTTCTAGGGTATGTGGGAAGGCATAGAGGTATTACGCTTTATCACCAATGGAGAATGTAACTTCTATGTGGATTCCAGAGGCAAGAATTTGTTAGGGATGGCAACATGCTGCGTAGACATGCACATGTCACACATGCATCCTAGGTAGAAATTCCACCACTGATACAAAAGACAAGCACCAAGTGAATGCATTGTATATAAGTGATGTGGAAGGACTTGATTTTCTTAAAGTAAAGGGTATAAAAGGGGATTTTGTGAGAGGGGTGCAAATTCACTCCTATACAACATGATAAATATTCTTGGTCGTTCAACAACAAGTCAAATTTATAAAAAACTTTCTAATGAACCAAAATTATTAGTATTTCATGTTAAGTCTTCCATTCTCATGCTCTAAATTTTGAGTGTTGTAAAGGAGTAGCCAACTTCTTGAAATATTCCATTTATATGAGCTATTATATGAGAATTCATCTATTAATTGCATTGTATCTGGTCATAAAGTGCATAAGTCTTTAGGTACATTGTGGGATCACCCTCCTGGGTCTTGCAGAGCCCAAAGTGTAGGAGGAAAAAATTTCTTCTTTCACTCATTCGTTGGCCAATCCCTTCAGGTTGCTAAGGATTGGAATTGGCAATTCTATAGGCTTCTTTTAAGACCAACTTAGTTCTTAAAAATAACCAACAAGAAGCCCATGAAGGAATAATATGAGGTCACAATTGTGGTGAGATAATGAAAAGTTAAATTAGTTGGATTATACTAGCCAACGCTACACAAAGATGATAAAGAATACACTAGGAACTGTGACATATTCCAAAGGGTGGGAAAACCTATCACAAGAGATGATATACCATTAAAACTAGTCCTAGCACAAATCCCATTTGAAAAAGGGGCTATAGACTTTGGAGGACTGATTGATCCACCAACTAGACACTCTAAGGTAAGATTTATCATCATCAGAGTTGAATACTTAACAAAATGAGAAAAAGTAGAACTCACTAGGGATTGTACCGCCAAGACTGTTGCAATATTTCTATATGAAAATATAATCACAAGATATGGATGCCCACTACCAATAGTAAGTGATCAATGGAAGCACTTAATAAATTAATTAATTTTGGAGCTATTGTATAACTTCATGATTAAACACAATAGGAGCTCACCATACCACCATCAGGAAAAGAGAGCAATTGAGGCCTTAAATAAGATCATTGGCACAACACTCAAAAAAATGTGTGAAGGTAATCAACTAGATCGGGACATTAAGATACCTGTGATAATCTAGGATTACTGTAAATCATACAAAAGTACCACTGAGTTCACACTATTTCAATTTTTCCATGAGACTGATGTGGTAGTCCCAATGAGTTTAATAACCCCAAATTCACATACCACACTAACCCTTCAGTTGAATGATGATAAATCAATGGTACGAAGAATAGAAGAACTATAAAATTTGGATGAGGATAGATTCATTGTAGTATATAATCAAAAAAATTTCAAGTAGGGGACCTAGTATTATTTTATGACAAAAAAATTAAAAAGCAAGGAGAATTAAAGGTGAGATAGCTAGGACCATATCCATTTATGAAATCGTAGACTCAGGGGTAGTAAGGTTAAATAGATTAGAAAAAAATCACATCACAAGGTATGTGAATGGTGTAAGACTTAAACATTACCACCTATCCAATGGATAAAACCATAAAGTTTGAAAAGACACAAATTGTATATTATGTAACATAGGTAAAATATAATTCTAAATAACCAAAATTAAATCGTTAGCAAACAAAAGAATTCAAATGGCTACAAAAACCCATGAAAGCTAACATGAAAGTGATATCAATGCGGCTAAAAAAAATTTATTCAACAATCCCACAACTTCATGCAATTCACTTTGTATTCCAAAAAATTGTGCTAACAAGAGCTCTGCAACAATATCCCATACAGTTCCTAGTAATGGAAGCCCCAAATCTTGTAGATGTCACAAAGAAACCCCAACCCAAATAAAAAAAAGTACCCATTCAAAGCTATGGAGGTCGATAAAGTTGGAATGTTTTAGAGAATTTTGATTGATGTGATCTACATAGAGGATCTGCGAAAATAAATTCATGAGCTAATAGTAGAAATTGACAATACAAAATTCGAGGAGCTGAGGAAAACCCTACTCGCTTCGGACCAAATTTCATATTTTCCATAGTATCAAGAGGTGGGAAGGAAACACCTTGATGCATGGAAGGATTACCTAGATTTTTTGACAAGCACAACTGGGTTAGATAGGTGCTAACTAGAGTTCATGATGAATTCATTTATCTAGACAAACCACAACATATTACAAAGGAGGTAATTCATGCGGTGACAAGAATAATCATGGTTGGGGAAGTCCTAAAAAATAAATCTGTAAAGAATGATGCTATCACATAGCCCATAGGTGCAACACCGGACATACAAAGCCTAAGCTTCTAAGTGATTACAAACTGTAGATACCCGAATCACCCTAGTCTATGAGTAACACCTTTTTTACTAATTTTCACCCTTTTTCTCTAATTATTAAATAATACCTTATTATTTAATTATCATCAAATACCATATTCTACTATTAATTGAATTTATGTTAATTAATTCATTATAATTCACACTTTCTCACTAATTTGATAAATCCTATTTATTTAATTATGTCCTTATTATCATTAATCTTCCTGGTTAATTCAATAAATATTATTTATTTGATTACACCGCTAATTAATTGGAAGGAATTAGAATAGGGATTGATGGAAACATGAGGTTAAGGGTGCTATGCGGGCATGGTAGACCATGACCTATGAGGTCATGGCTGCATGCCGTCCATTTTCTCTGCATGATCTTGTTTGATTTCGATTCGATGGTGTCATGTTTGAAGTTGTCGAGTGGGGGGCATATTTATTCTCTTGGTCTCTTTTTCATCATATGCTACTTTGTGATTTATTTAGAGATTTCTTCTTTAAGGGTTTTTCCTTGTCTCCTCTCTGGTGATGGATTGAGGGGAAGCTTTAGGGGTCAATACCGAGCTCTAGATTTCTGATATGCTTTTGGAATGAAATCTCCTTCTCTTTCAATGAAGGTTTTTGATAATAACTTGTTCTTTAATGATTCAGGGAATGGAGGATCCACTATGTCTAGAGGTCCTTGTATCCCAAAAAATTAATGGGTGCCTGGAACAAAGCAAAGATAGGGAAATACTAATGATTCAACACAAATTGATCATGGAGGATATTGAGTATTACTCAAAGCATGTTTTTCTCTGCAAATTTTTGGGAATGAGGGTTTCACTCCAGTTTTTGGAGTCATGGGCTCATCGTACCTAGTCCTCGGAGGGTGAGATGGAAATAATGTTGTTAGCAAATAGTTACTTCATGGTGACTTTTAATTGCATGGAAGATTGCAATAGAGTGTTTGAAGGTGGGACTTATTTCCACAACTAGATTGGTTTATTTATTAAACCCTAGCATGCAGGTTTTGATCCTTTAGAGGCACTTCCGAATCGAGTTTCGATGTGGGTCCATCTCCCTAGATTTATAGTTGAATATTAGTGCAATGGTATCTTGAATCGGGTTTCTTCACTGCTTGGCAAACCGCTGGGTCCTTCTCATCAAAATCAGGATAGAAAGGTAATGAATTTTGCTCATATTTGTGTTGAAATGGATTTAAATAACCCTCTTCCAAATTCTTTGGAAATTCGTGTGGGTTCATATTATTGGGTGTAACAACTTGGTTATGAGACTTTTCCCTTTCATTTCCATATATGTCATGAATATGGCCATCTACAAAAAATATGCCCAAAGTCTAAATCTTTTGAGTTGAAGACTACTTATCCTCCCCGTAATCCCCCTAAGGTCAACAAAGGCAAGGACCTCATTCCTAGTGAGGCTGTAGGTATGAAGGGTTTTACTCCTATTAAGGCTCGTAATAGGAACTAGGTCAAAAGAGGAATCTTAAGGAGCATCAGGAAGGAGATACCTTTAATAGATTTGAGGTTCTGGATGATCTTAGTCAACTAGCTTATATACCTTATATATAATCTATATAATATACGCCGAGAGATATCATTTTTGAGGCGTATTTTGTAAGATTCAAAAAAGCAAAGAAGCAGAAAAAATACGCCTCGAAAATGATATCTCTCGGCGTATATTATATAGATTATATATAAGGTATAAAAGCTAGTTTCATCGGCAGCGCTACAGGCAACAAACACATGTCAATATTAATTGAGATATATTATGTATTATGATTATATTATCTATTTATGTTATATTATTATTTATTAATATTATATTATATTATAATATAATATTTAATATATTAAGATTATATTATTATTGATTAATAGTAATTTTATATTATTAATATATTATATGATAATATTATATTACACTATATGAATTATAATGATATATTTGATATATTAAGATTATATATAATCTATAGATTAATAGTAACTATATTAGATTATTAATATTATTGGTATTTTATTAATAATATTAATATTATATTAGATTAATAATAATAATATTAAATCATTAATTATACTATAAATGAACACTGCTTGAACAATTTGTGAGCTTTCAAAAATAATAATTTTAAAATGGCCCTCCCGCTCTCTGCTAGAATGGCTATCCCATTCTCTGTTGAAACCTTCTTGCTTTCTGCAGATGGTGGGTCATTGGCTTTTGGTGTGTCGTTGGCTTTTGGTGTGTTGTCGGCTTTTGGTGTGGTATCGACTTTTGCTAAGTCAGTTTTTGCCATTGTTAGGTCTTGTGTTGTTGGCTTGTGGGTGTCTATAGATGGTTCACTGCTTGTTGTTGGGCCACCGTAATTGTCTTCAAATGTGCCTCCTGATGGTTCACAACCTGTGCTTGGTGGGTCTGTTGTTGTTGTTGTGATTCCCCTTGCACCATTTTTTTAGAGGATGATCTTTCTTCGATGGTTGTGCAAATAAGGAAGATAGGTCTCCCTAATCATAGTCACTCCTCTCAGTCCCTTGCTAAGTTTGTTTGTGGTGGTCGAAAGGTTGCACATGTTGTTTAGCTTTGTTTTTCCCACTGTTGCTTGATGGTGTTTGGTTGTTGTTCTTTGTTTATCTTTGGAGTAGTTGTTTGTATCTTTTATGATTTTTATGTGTTTGGATGTTGTTGACTGTCTAGTGTTGTATCTTTTGAGTAGCATTTTTTACCTAATGTTGTAAAGGGTTTTAGGTGTTTTCCCCTTATAATCAAAACATTTCTTTCAAATTATTCATTCTCTAAAGCATTGATTCTTGCATTTTTTTTTGACATAAGCAACATCCAATCATCGATTGTGGGATCTACATCCTTAATGTTTGTTAGAATTTGATGAAATCTTTTTTTTCTTCATTCTGTCCATCTTGTCGAAAAACATGAATTAATGTAACGACCATTTTGAATTCTTCGCAAAGTATCTTTGTTCGCTTTTTGCTTTCATATGGAGCCCTATTATTTATTGGAGGTAATTGTGCCAAGTCTCCAGCTAAAATCATAGATATGTCTGAATATAAAATATTTATTTAAATTATGAATTTGTATAGAAAGAACTATAATAGAATTGAATAAAAATATTGTAATGTAAAGCTATCAAAGTTAGCAATTTCAATCGAAAACTCACCTCCAAAACTTTGGTTACCATTTTCTAGGAATGTTTGTCAACGCCTAGAGTCTATGTTTTCAAGCAACCTCTCTCCAAGGAAACTTATTTCATCTATCAATATGTATCTGACATGTGATATTTCTTCTTGGAATGTTGTAAGTCTTGTCCCTTCTAGTTCAATGAAATCTCTTATTGGAATTCTTAGCTTTGACTGAATGGTTGAAGCACCAATGTTGAGTGTTGCAACTCCAATAGGCACGAGTAGAAGTAGAGGAGATTGTTTGGGAGAAGAATTTTTTTCTAGTGCTAGGTTATGTGTTAGGTTATATAAAGTTAGGTTATATAGGGTTAGGTTATATAGTGCTAGGTTATATAGGGTTAGGTTATATATTGTAGAACCCTAAAAAATTTACACTATAGATAACCCTAACTTGACTATTAACCATAATCATAACCCTAACTATTAACCATAATTGTAACCTTAAACTTACCCTAGCTCTAACCATAAACCATAGTCCTTACCTTAATTCTAACCAAATCCTTAACTGTAATCCTATATCCTAATCCTAATCTCATATCTAATCCCAACCATAACTAAAACTCTAAATCCAGCCTTAATCCTAAACCATAAACCCTAATCCTAACACTAACCATAGCTCTAACCCTAACCTTAACCCGAACACTAAACCCTAACCCTAACTAAATACCTAATCATAACTCTAAACTGTAACTTAACCCAACTCTAATCACAACCATTTAATTAAGATAAAAGTACCAACCTAACCCTAACCCTATATATCTTTGTACCATAACCCTTTGTAATTGAACCCTAATAATAAACCTCATTTGAACCTAGCACTAATTGTACCATAACCCTTTATACATTTTGAACATTAATTTTATTGTAACCATAATTAAAACATAGCCTTAACCCTAACCCTAATCCTAACTGTAACCATAAGCCTAAGCCTAAGCCTAGCCCTAGCCCTAACCCAAACCTTAACATTAACCTTGATCCTAACCATAACTCTAACCATAATGTTAACCCTAACTATTACCTAACCCTAATACAGACCATAAACCTAATTGAAACCTAATACTAATAATTATACCATAACCCTTTGTAATTGTTCAACCCTAATTTTATTGTACAACCATAATTGAAATAAAACATTAAACCTAACCCCAATCCTAACTATAAGCCTAAGCCTAAGCCTAACCTTAACCATAACTATAACCATAATCGTAACCCTAGTCTTAATCATAATTGTTAGCTAACCCTAATACTAACCATAACCCTAATTGAACCCTAATATTAACTCTAACCCTCATTGTACCATAAATGTAACCCTAATCCCAAGCTCTATTGTAGAAACCTAATTTTTCTAAAAAAACTAATCGTAATACTAACCCTAACCTAACCATTAACCATAATTGTAACCCTAACCATTAACCATAATCATAACCTTAACCTTGTCCTAACCCTATCCTAACCATTAACCATAATTGTAACCCTAACCATTAACCATAATCGTAACCTTAACCTTGTCCTAACCCTAACCATAAACCATAATCCTAACTCTAACTCTAACCAAATCCTTAATTGTAACCCTAAACCCTAACGCTAATTTCATATCTAATCCCAACCATAACCAAAACTCTAAATCTAATCCTAACCATAAAACATAAACCCTAATCTAACCCTAATCCTAACATTACTTTTCCTAACCCTAACCCTAACTCTAAACCTAACCCTAACCCGAACACTAAATCCTAACCCTAATTAAATACCCAATCATAGCCCTAAATTTTAACCCAACCCAACTCTAATCCCAATCATAACTATACCTCTAAACCTAACCCTAAATCCAAGTTTAATTTTATTATATCATATAATATCTACATTTTATCATATATAATATTAATTATATTACTATATATTTTGATATATATTATATTATATTATATTATCTACATTTTTATTTATTCTAATTTTTAAGTTTTCTTAATTTTAAGATTTTTTTGGTTAATATCTACATTATATAATATATAATATTAATAATATTACTATATAATTTTCTTATATTTTCTATATTATATATTTTAATATACAATATATTATGTTATCTATATTAATATATAATATGTATAATATAATAATATATATTATATTATCTATATTATCTATTTTAATATATAATATGAATTATATTATTATCTAATATAAAATATTATATTTTTTATTTATTTTTAGAAAAATAATTTTGAAGATATATTATTTAGATTTCTTAATTATTATAATATATAATGTATTATATTATATCTTTTTCTAATTTTTAGAAAAAAAAATGTTTTTTAAGATTTTCATATTTTTGAATATGTATTATATTCATTATACTATATTTTATTTTATTTTTAGAAAATAATTTTGAAGAAATATTTTGGTTTTTAAGATTCCTAAATTTTGGAATATGTATTATGTTATATATATATATATATATATATATTTTAAATTTTTAGAAAAGAAATTTGAATAAATATTCTATTGTTTAAGATTCCTAAATTTTTGGATTTTTTGTTTTTTTGTTTTTATGACGGATGTGCTGACCTCCTATAGGAGCTTGTGCTACCATTGTAGGGTTATTTGAATTATTTGAATAAATATTTTAATTTTTAAGATTTCTTAATTTTCAGATTTTTTGGTTTTTTTGTGACGGATGGGCTGACCTCCTATAGGAACTCGTGCTGCCATTGTAGGGTTACGCCTCTCGATGTAACAAGAGGTGAATTCAAATATGATGTTTATGGATTAGGGTGTTCTAGAAGGGGTTCAAAAAGGAATTATTCCAGATTACAACTAGACTTCTCAAGAGACTGGTGCTTTGCAAATGGAAATAGATCAGAGTTTGGTGGTTCATGTGAGATACGAGCCTCTAGTGGATATGCAGATTGGGGAGGTAGATATCTCTACTCCATTAGTGAAAGTGGGGTCTGATTTGGTAAAAGGCAACAAGGCTTCTCCTTCATTGAGAATTCTTCAGAAAGACCAAAAGAAAGGGGTTGCTAAGAAGTCTTCCAAAGTTGGGAGAAAGAAGAACTTGGAAAAATTAAAGATTATGGGGGAGACTTTGGTGGAGTTTGGATTTGTTAAGACCTTGGATTCCCATTTTTTTAACTCTCCAAAATGATCGTCCTATCTTGGAACGTTAGGGGCTTGAATAGTGGCCCTCGACAAAATGTTGCTCGTGAATTGGTGAAAATTCATTCTCCTAATGTTATTTTTTTACAAAAGACTAAGTTAACTGCATAAAGTATGATTGGTTTATTTCCAAAGCTATGGGGGCAAGGTGATTGCCAGTGTATTGGGGCTCACAATAGCACAAAGGGTCTGGATTTATTGTGGAACCCATTGAATATTCATCCTCTTTGGTGGATGTACTCCAAGTCTTCCATGTCTGTGGTTGCTTCAAGTTTGGAGTCGGGGGAAAATATTCTACTTTCAAACATCTATTCGCCTACTGATTTTTCTAGAAGCAGTTATTGAAGTCTCATATTAATTTCATTCAACGCCTTGCTCCTTTTTCCCCCGGATTATTGCAAGTGATTTCAATGCCATTATTAAGTTGGATGAGAAGAAGGGTGGTATTGTGAGATTGGAGTCCCTTTATTTCCTTTTTCATGATAACATATATGCCTTGAATCTGGTTGACTTCAAGCCTCATAATGGTCAGTTTATTTGGAACAATAGGAGGATGGGAGAGAGCTATATTGCTGAGAGACTTGACCATTTCTTGGTTTCCTGTTTCTGGGTTGGAGGATTGTGGTCTACTTGCTTTGAGATTTTGGACTGGAGGGGCTCAGATCACTAGCCTATTAAGTTATCTGCTACTTTGGCACGTGTTTCTTGGTCCCCTTCTTTCAAGTTCTATTTTATGTGGTTAAAAGATTCTTCTTTGCAAGAGTATGTGGCTGAATGGTGGTGGAGGGGAAGAACTGATCATGACACTGCTATGCATTCTTTTTCCAAATTGTTGCAATATGTAAAATATCAACTCAAAATGTGGAACAAGCAGTGTTTTGGAAGTATTTTTCATGCTAAGGTTGCTGCTCAAGCTTACTTGGATGTCATCACGCGGGAGATAAGGGAGTTTGGTATTTCCAAGGATTTACTTAGGGAGGAGGCGAGGGCTTTGAAAGCTTTGGAAGAGTGTGAGCTGAGTGAGGATATTATTTACAAACAAAAGGATCGTGTTGAGTGGTTATAGGAGGGAGACAAAAAAACTACTTTCTTCTTCAACTTGGTGAAAGCTAGGAGACATGGTAATTCTATGCCTATTCTTGTGAATGACAAGGGTGAGCATTTATCTTCTTTGCAAGATATGTTTAGAGAAGCTTTGCAGTTCTTTGCTTCATTATTTAGAGAGGATTCTCAGGATGGTTAGGTGGAAGAAAAACATGTCCTATCTTGTATCCCCACTTTGGTTATTGGGGAGATAAATAAGCATCTTTTGGGCTATATCTCATTGTAGGAATTGCAGGCTACTATTTTCTAGATCAAAAAGGGAAAGCCCCAGGCCTTGATGGATTTTCGGTTGAATTTTATCAAGAATTTTGAGATATCATTAAATTGGAACTTTTGGAGGTGGTTCATGAGTCTCAAAGGAATAAGAAGATGTTATGGGCTTTGAATTATACATTCCTTTCTCTCATTCCAAAATGTGAGGGGGTAGATTGTTTGAGTCAATTTTAACCTATTTCCCTTTGCAATGTGGTTTATAAAATTATTTCCAAGTTGATTGTTGAAAGGATGAAGTGATGGCTTAGAGGGCTTATCTCCGAGGAACAAAGTGGTTTTGTGGAGGATCAACATATTTTGGATGGGGTGGTCATTTCTAATGAAACCATTCATTTTATGGCATCCTCGAAAGAAAAGACTATGTTCATTAAGCTGGATATGGAAAAGGCCTATGATAGAGTTAAGTGGTCCTTCTTGAAAAAAATTCTTATTGCTTTTGGTTTTGCCAAGGAGTGGGTCCAATGGGTTATGTGTTGTGTTACTTCCACTTATTTCTCAGTGTTGATAAATGGTGAACTTTCTTCTCTTTTTAGTGCTTCTAGAGGCCTTCGTCAAGGGAATCCTCTCTCTCCTTATTTATTTATTCTTCTTGCTGAAGGCTTGGTGAGACTAATGAAACATAATGTGGAGTTGGATTTTATCCAGGGATGGGGGTGGGGAAATGGTTTTCCTCCTCAATCTCACCAACAATTTGTGGATGATACTTCCTTGATGGGTATGGCTAAGATAAGAGAAGCTACGAATTGGTGCAAGGGCTTTAGATATCTATCTTGTTGCTTTTGGTCAAAGGATTAATGAATATAAATATTCCATTTATTCTTCAATACTCCGAGGCTTATTCAACAAAGGATTTCTCATATTTTGAGGTTTCAAATTGGTTCTCCCCTTTAACTTATCTTGCAATTCCTATATCTTCTAGTAGTCTTCCCAGAGAGTCTTCATAAAATATTATGGACAAGTTTCATGCAAAGGTTAATCATTGGACTCATAGATGGTTGTCCTTTGTTGGCCATGTTCAACTACTTAAAACTATGGTGCAAGCTCTTCCTATTTATAGGTGTATGCTACAAGTGGCTCCAGCTGGGTTTATGAAGGATTTGGATTCTTTGGCTAGACAATTCTTATGGGTGGGCAGCTTGTCCTCTTCTAAGTGAAGCCTGGTGAAGTGGGATATTGTGTGTAGCCCAAAGCAATTTGAGGGTCTTGGATTATGGTAGTTGACTTGGTCCAATTTGGCATTGGCTGCAAAGCTTTACTGGAGGTGGTGTGTGGAGCTGGATCATATATGGGCCAATAATTTATCTCATAAGTACCTTTCGGGGTTTTTGAAGGAGGAGCTTCCCAAGTATCCTCTAGTGGGGAAAGGTTTTATGATTTGGGGAATTCTTAAGAAAGGGGTTGCGTTAATCAAGGAGGGCTTGTGTTGGATATGTAATAGGGGGGTTGAAACTCTCTTTCGGTTTTATTCTTGGGATGGATTTCCCCCATTTTGTGTTAGTATCTTATTTTTTTGAATCTTTTCTAGCATGTCTTAGAGGCTAGTTGGTCAAGGGTGATTGATTTTAAGACTTCTTATGCAAGTGGGAAAATGGAGGTTGCTAGGTGGAAGGATCCTTGTAATTGGCTTGTTGTTGGGTTGGAGGAGGATTGTGCTAAGCTTCAAAATATTTTGACTAGTAGAAAATGCATTTACCTTTGGGATAAGGATATTATGACTTGTAGCCCAAATCATAAGGGTGATTTCACTGTGGCTAGTGGGTATGAGGAGTTTTTGCCTTGTAAGTTTGGTGGGGTGGAGGTCCCTTGGTGGAAACATGTGTGGAATATGTTTTCATGGAAAAAGTGTAACTTTTTTGTGTGGACTTAGGCTTGGACTAGATGTTTGACTTGGGATAATCTTCAGAAGTGGGGATTCTAGGGTCCCTCTATTTGTGTTATGTGCGGCTACAATGAGGAGGATTCTTCCCATTTGTTTTTCCATTGTTCTTATTCTATGCTGCTCTGGCATTTATGGTGGGGTGTTTTGAAACATCCATGTGTTCATGCTTCTTTCCTTGTTGAGTTATGGAGTAGTCTAGGAAGACCCCCTACCCAAACCTCTTTCCTCTAGATTGTGTGGTGCATTAGTCCTATGTTCATCCTTTGGAAAATTTATTTGGAAAGGAATCATAGATTTTTTTGTGGGGATGGGATGATGGTTCAATAGGTTTGGCACATAATTTTTGGTATGATCCAAGAGATAGTGGAAGCCAAATGTGAAGTGGCTTATCCATTGAAAAGGAGTGATGATGAGATTGTGAATAGATTGGGCTTGTAGGGGTTGAATTCAGTCTCTTCTTATGTCAAAAGAGGTAGGTAGGCTAAAAGAAGGTTCAAAGGGTTGGAAGATGGTTACCTCCTTCGATGGATTTTCTAAAGATCAATACTGATGGTTCCTCTAGGGGTAATCCTGGGCCTATAGATTGGTGGAGTTGGAATATATTTTTTTGGCTCGATTATTTTCTTTTTTTCCATTCATAAAGGGAAACATTCTAACAAATTTATGAAGGGGTTGGTGATTCTCTATGCCATTGAGTGTGCTTTTGCCTTGGGTTGGCATAGGATTATCTATGAATGTGACTCATAGATTATAGTTAATATGTTGCATGAGCAAAAGGTGGTTGAGGTTAATTGGTAGCTTGCGTTGGTGGTTGGATAGATTTTGTAGATGTGCTCTATGTTGGAAGTGGTGTCTTTTGTCCACATTCTACGTGAATGGAATAGGGTTGTTAACTATTTGGCTAAGTGGGCTTCGAAGCATGTAGATGATTGGAAGGTTGAGGGGTGGGGATAGTTATCCCAAGATTATTTTCATGAATTCGAGAGGGTCATTGCTGATGATATTGAGGGATAAGGTGTTGGTGGCTGTATGGATAGTGTTTTTTATCTTGGATGGATGTTCTGGTGCTTTCTTTCTTTGGAGCCTATGGATTCCCTGATCCCTTTGTACTATTAATTTATTGATTTTAATAAATTTTTACCCCTTTTTATAAAAAAATTACATCACTAATTACACTTATTCTTCTATTTTAATTAAATAGTTATCATTAATTGTTTTATTAGCATTCAACACCCTTCTTAAATTAAATAATTATTACTAATTATTTAATTGACCACTTTCCCACTTCTAAGATTAAATAAATAAATAATTTAAATCCCCTATTTCATCTCCAACATTATCCACTGATAAATAAAAATTTATTTATTAATTAATCCTCACTTACATGTTCCTTCAACAATTAATTAATTATTCTCTCATGCATAATTCCATGAAACTGAATTAACACTCTCTTCCAATCGACTAGCTAATCAATTCTAGTTGAATTTTCAATAAATTCACTTTACTCCCACTCACTCTGAGTCTTCAAATCAATCAATTTGGTTAACTAATTTTTGGTATTAGTTGACTCTTCAATCAATTCTTCATGCAAATAGTTAACTAGAATCCTGCAACTTGCTGTAGTCTGTTAACTGAGCAATTAATTCCTCTCAACAATCCTCAACCATTGATCTTGATCTTGCATCTGTTGATTTGGATCATTCATTCAAATCAATAATTTCTATAAAAGCAACCCTCACATCATATTGATGGCTAACCACAAAAATTTGGAATTTGCATCATTATGATCATCTCATACACTTGAAGCTTAAGGTGAAAGAAGATTACACTAATTTTTGAGAGAAAAAGAAAATAAAGGATAATAGAAGTAATCCATGACAAATGGTGAAGGTAAAAGTATTGATTATTTAAATTTGAGCTTATCCATGTTGCATGTTTTCCATTGAATAGTTTGGATTTGTATTTGAGTATAGGATTGCAAATTGTGGTTGTTTTCATTAATTCCTCATCTCTAATGACATGAATGCGAAATTTCCAAGTTACATTCTAGTGAACCCAATGTGAAACTCACATTTCTAACCATTTTCTATAAAAAATTTAGCATTTTTGACCCTATAAGAAATACAACACAATTGTTAGATCCTACATTGTAGCCACCATTCTATTCAACACATCTTTTCAGCTATGTGATGCATACAAAGTTTTTTGAGCCATCTCTTTCACATTTTTTTTTGTGTTTTTGCATGTTAGAACCAATCCACCACAAAAGTTAAACCTTGCATCGTAGTCAACTCTCTGTGCATTGCATCTTAATCTTCTTGCATCACAGTTGAATATCTATGCATTGTATCTGAGTCTTCCTACATCACAATTGAATCTTTGTACATTGCATTTGCTTCATCCTACACTGCATTCAATTCTTTGTGCATCACATTCATCAAACCCTGCACCACAATTGACTGCCACAAAAAGAAAGGCATAAAATATTGATTTATAATTTTCCATTTGTTTACTTTTCAATAGGGTAAGTGGTGCACTCACGGTAGGAGGGTCCTCAAAGAGAACAGTCTGGACTATGTAGCAAGATTTACACAACATAAGCCACTCAAAAAATGGAGGCAAATGCAAATTCAAACATTCTAATTATTAGAAATTTCAATTACATGCAGTCAACAACATTCAGGTTTACAGATTGGGCTCACAGGCCTGATGCAACATGCTCAAAATACAATATTCCTACATGCTCCTTAATGTTCGCCAAAATATTACAGATTGAATCCCATATTATCTTCTCATTTCTATCATAATGATCTATTACAATGATTTATTTCACATCCAAGATCTAGAATCATCCGCCTTAGCCAAAGATCATTACAATCTTCGATGAAGGAAACATAACGTGCATGAAATAGGTTAGCCTTGAATTTGAATTTATCCTTGACAAGTGCATATGATGAAGCATGGACCTAAATTAAGGCCGGGGACACTCCATAGAACAATTCAAAACACAACGCGAGGATCCACAAGAGATCAAATTATTCCTTAGGCTCGAAATTGCTTCAGTGCTCTGTTCTAGAAACTATCACTTAATTCGAAAGCGTTAACTTGCCTGAAAAAGATCCAACCGGGCTAAAATCTTGGAATAAAGAAAATGAACATGACCATGATGAAAACATAGATCCATAGTGTCTGGCGAGAAAATGTGACAAAATACCAAATCTACCAACTTGAACTAGACAAGAACTAAACACGAACAAAAATTGAAATGAAAATATTTTGGTTGATGCAAGATTGCAAAGAACCAAGGATGCTCCTACATTAGACATTTGAGGTTATTTGAAATGTGAGTCCCTCAATTTTTTGGGGCTAAAGGAAAACCAATACGGTCTACCTCAGTGGATCTCGCATATAAAAGAATATAAAAGTCACAACAAATCCTAACCTGGGAATTGGACATTCCAACAGGTGACTAACATCTTCAATGGTCATTCATTTACTTGTCAAACTAGGGAACGTATACTTGAAATGGAGTGGCATTGTATGTGCATTAAGAACTGATTTTAGCCACAACTTATTAGAAATGAATGCTTGAAAGGAATTCTAACTCTGATGCAGGAACATGAAACAAAGTCTTACTAACTTAAGCATCACTTAACTAAAGCAGGAATCACAATAACCATTACTGGGAAAACAAACCATAAACTGGCCTTATGCTATAGGAACAGACACATGGATGGATTCCTTATGCTGCAGGAACAGTTTTAAGACTGAGTTTGCATCAAAACTTACTGGAATGAAATTCTAATAGATAAACAACAAAAAGAAAACAACTAACTATAGATACTTGCTAAGTGGGCCCCCTTAGCAAGCATCAACCAAATTAAACAAGAGTTGAACTCAAAACGTCATTGGCTTTTTATTCATGAATTCGAAATCACATACATGACTGTTCTACTTGTAAGAAAACTTAATACAAAGCTCTGTTTTTCATTATAACAGTAATCTTACTACACTCTGTTCTATCTCTACTCTCTAGTCTAATCTCTTCTCTATCATCTCTCATTTTCTCATGCAGGAGGAAACATTTATTTAAAGAGAAAACAACTAACTAACTAACTACCAGAGAAAGATGTGGACGTAGATGCTTCCTAATTCTGAGGAATAGATTTTCATAAATGAAAGTGTATCCATCCAACTGATTCGGAAAGAATCCAGTGCTCCACTCCTCCTAGATTTGTTGACCATTTAGATCTCCTCCCGATGAACCGGGCAGAGCGTCGTCGCAAGAACAACATGCATGGCACCGTGATAAAATGATCTTTACTTCAGAGTCGAGGTTTGCTGCGCATTGACTTGTTCATACTATCTTCAACAACCTGTGGGACACATGGCATAAAAGGTGAAAGAAAGCATAATAGCATGATACTTTATCATTAATCACACACATTAAATTTATCTCATCTATCCAGAAACTACACGTATCATATCAATCAACTGGGAGGTTAAAAATGGCTATGAACATAGTTATATGGAGATATTAAGCTGCAGGATTATAGGAATGCATTGTCACAGAATACTACCCATTAATATAAAAGGTTTATAACCATAGAGTTTAAAACAACCATTAGAAAGAGTAAAGGTTTTCAAAAATACATCATGACACTCAAAAAATGAGCATAATTTAGACTCATCATTTGCCCCCTACTTATGCTAATGTTGGTCCTCCAGCATTAACCTTCTTGGTTGTTTCCCTGAAACAGTAGCAGTAGTATGGCCTTGCATTGTAGTTCCAAACTTGTAGTAAAAGCCTCTGTTTTTCTGCAACCTTTCATACCTGCGAGCTTCATTAGTTTCATCAATATTTGTGGCTTGGTAAGGGTACAATGGCCACAGTAAAATAGGGGGGTGAAATGTCAATGGAAACCATAGTTCAAACCTATGTTGGAGACCCAGCTAGATATATCTTTTTGCCCTTCTGATGGCTGCTATAAGATTTAGGGGGCTATGGGGTTCAAAATTCCTTAGACCAACCGTTAACCTATCCCATCTTGCTTTAGCCATGGTAGAGGAGAGCTTCCAAAATGAATATGGTCAACCTTTAAACTCATCATATAGTTGCCTCCTGAGATCAAATATTTTTATCCTTGTTGCAGGATCATAAAATCCATATGCAACTGTGAGCCAAGTTTTTAGGACAGTTCGAGGATCTAAACTTTCAGGTCTCAAGGGGATAGGCTCTTTTCTTTCAGCTTCCTCATATTCTTCTAATTTCCTCCCATAGTTAATTTCATTTGTTGCCCAAGACATAAGTGATCTCAAATGAATATCACCTATGTAAAGGAGTGGATTCCACTCTATTTCTATAGGAATGAGCAAACCATGCATGTAAAATTCACACAATGAATTCCTCAACCAATCTGGTGCTACTTGGTATGCATCATAGAACTCTTTGGCTGTATGAATGTCGAGGTCTAGATTCTTGGAAATCCTCATTAATTGAAACCAAAGAAACTGTTCTTTTAGGCACATGGCATACACTTTTGGTGGTGGTCTGCATTCCATTATTTTTTCGGCAACCTTCATCATCTCATTCATCTTTTCCTTCATTTCTTCAATTTCCTGCTTTTGCCTTTCAATCTCTTTTTTCAATTTCTTCCTCTCTTCTTCCCACAAACTCTATTGCATTTGAGTTTTAGCCAAATGGAAAAAACTCAAGGTCTGAAGTGTGACAGGTCTCCAAAGTTTTCTGAAGGTATTTTAAGTACTCAATCAATAATGTCCTTTTATAAAGAACCAATTCCTGACATGATTCAAAGGGAAATGGTGCTTCATTGAAGGTTTCAGTATGTTCAAATTGTTCCTCTTCTTGCTGTAGTACAAACTCTTGTTGCTACCTAGGAGGAGACTGAGCTTCCTTGGAAACTTTTTCAACTGCCTCAACTAATTCACCAAGACTTGGCATCCTCTTTTTGTTACTGCCATCATGCTGAACCTCCCCAACCTCCACTCTCTCATTTTGCAGTTCTTCAGGAATATCAGTTGAATTCTGTGGAATATTTTCTTGTATACTTTGGGAATCATCATTTATGATTTCCTCTGATTCTTCAGAAAGAACTATAATTTCTAGTTGAGTGGAGGTTGAACTGACTTTACCTCATTTTCTTGGTGAAATCCTTGTTGGCAATGTAACAGGTGTATGAGGATCTTTTGCAGCTTTCCTCTTTTTAGTCTGTCTAGAAGATTCAGACTCGACAGGAGAAGGAGATGGGGAAGTAGTGATGGTAACAGGAGTTGCTATAGGAAAAGACTGAGGAGAGCATTTTTGCTTTTGAATGCTAGGGATTGATTCAGGGGTTTGCTTGGTCCTAGATGACTCTCCTTCCTTTTCTTTCCTAACGGAATATCTTGTTTGTACCCGAGTAGAGGGCTTAGTTATGGAGGTTGCAGGACTAGGTGTTGCAAGAGTAGATGATTCTTGCTCAGCCTCACTACTCGTGGATTCTATTCTTATTTTTATTTTCCTGGGATGTGTAGGGAGTGCTCTAGGAGGTTGTAGAGGTTGCAAACCCTTTTGGGCAATAAATTATTGCGAAGAGAGTGGTGAAATGTCTCTTAGTGAACGTTCAATCAAAAGTTTAATAAGGCCATGATGGGTGACAAAATTATCTTTGCCTTTCTGGGTTTCACAGGCACTATGCTCCAAAATTTTCAACAAAAAATTTGGGACATTCATAGCTAATCCGTGCCTCATATGACTTAAGAGCTTAAAATGGTAAGAATATAGATAGGAGAAACTTCCTTCACAAGTTAAGTACCTGATTATAAAGGATGCATATTTTAAATATAGGTAAGGTAGCGACACCCGCTTGCATCCCTGCTTTGAAACCTCCAAAGGTCCATCAGTTGGCAATGTGAATTATGCCCTGACAGAGACGACATCCCTTCCTGAAGGCAAGTTTTCTCCAGCTGCAGGGAGTCCTATTACTTCAGCTATTCGTTCCTCTATCACTGCTACCGTTAAGCCCCATACTGCAGCTTCTCCTTCAGAAAGTGTTCTTAAAAACTCACCTGCAGCCTCTTCATTAAAGGAATTCATCCTTAGAAAGTAGTTTAACCATCCATAATTACTAAATGCCTGAACCATTTGAGGGTCTAGTGTCAAAACTTCATGAGCCATCGGCTCATGTCTTACCAGCTGACCACCCATCTTCAAGAACTGATTCTTCAAGAAAACCCTAAAACTTAACCTCTTCTGAAAATTTGAAAAACACCTTTTTCTTGCACTGTTTCTTTCCTTTTCGGTTTGTTTGCCTTTCTTTTCACCAAAAGAATGATACAAAAGAAGATTGTATGCAATGATTTTTAGACACTACCTAATTAAATACTTTACTTGCTGATAAGGAAAAAGCATGCATTCACTGGCAGTCATTCTTGGGAAGTACAATTTAAAAATTTGCTTTTATTAAACGTGGCGTTGGCAATAGAACAAGATTTGAAACAAATAATTCCTGCCCCCTACTTAAGATTTGACATGTGTCCTCACATGTGGGAACAGAGAGGTGAAGGATGAGTAGTAATGATTGATAGACACTTGTAATAAATGAATAAATAAAACAATTGAATGGAGTGACAAACAAAAAAAATATCGCGTACCTTTTATTAAATGCTTGCGGATGTTGGAAGATATCACAGCATAGCCGAAAATGACTGCTTGGAAAAATAGATCATGAATGGTGGTGGTACTGTAAAATGGATGACATGGATGGGTGATGTAGACAAGAAAGGTTAAATGATGGATGGTGATGGAGAAAGTGGTTTTCATGAAAAGAAAATCTTTATTATGGACGTTCTACAAAATTTCAAAGAGATGCTGCAGGAAGAGGACCGAAGCCCTTTGCTGCATGAAGATCATTGGCTGTAGGGGAAACAAACTTCTGCATGAATTCTACTTTTGAAGCTGGCTTATGGTACAACCAAAGACGGTGTCCATTAACCAATAGTTTGAAGCAGACAGGATCAATTGTTGCCAACTGTACCGAACCATTATCAAATACATTTTTAATTTCATACAGACCAAGCCACCTTGTTGTAAGCTTACCTTGATTCTTTTTGTACCTGGAGTCATAGAGTAGGGCCCAATCACCAATGGAGAAATGCTTTGTGCGGATATTGTGGTCATGCCATTGTTTCCTTTGTTGTTGTATTGCTTCTGTATGTTGCAGGGCAGACTTCCGCATCTCATCTAATGCATTCAATTGGAGGAGCCATTCCTTTTGAGCTTCAGAAAGATCAATGTGCAATTGAAGAGTAGTCCTCAGAGTCTTATATTCAAACTCAATTGGCAAGATGGCAGTTTTTCCATAAAGTAACTCAAAAGGGGTGAACCCTGTAGTTGTTTTCCATGTTGTTCGATAAGCCCAGACTGCTTCTGGAAGATGACTGCTCCAGTCTTTCTTGTGTAATTGGACTATTTTTGTAAGGATGGACTCCAGTTCTCTATTAGTTACCTCTGCCTGACCATTGGCTTGAGGGTGATAAGGACTTGATTTCCCGTGCCTAATCTTATAGTCACTCATCAAGGCTGTGATTAGGTTTGAAGTGAATTGAGCTCCCTGGTCAGTAATAATTTCTCTCGGGACTCCAAATCTAGTGAAGATTTATTCATAAAGGAACTCAACAACCTTATTGTCTCGTGCATGTGTCATTGCCTTTACTTCCACCCATTTTGTCACATAATTAGTACAAACTAAAATATATGACTTACCATTAGATGGAGGATCAATTGGCCCAACAAAATCCATTCCCAACTTATCAAAGGGAGTAACCACCACTTGTGGATGCAATGGAATTTCATCAGACTTCATTGGTCTCCCCATTCTTTGACATTTGTCACATTTCCTTGTGTAGGCTACAACATCCTTGTGTAGTGTGGGCCAATAGTACCTTGTATTAAGTACTTTCATTGATGCTATTTTAGATGCAAAGTTCCCACCAAATGGCTCATCATGACAAGCATGCAGAATGTCATATGTCTCATCTTCTCTGACACATCTTTGTAGGACTTGGTCAGGCCCTGTATAAAACAAACAGTCTGCAATCCATGAAAAGTTAAAACTTTTCTCAATCAACAACCTTCTTTCCTTTGGTGAGAAGTGAGCTGGTATTTTGCTGGCTGCTAAGTAATTTGTGATATCTGCATACCATGGAGTTCTAGCAGCAATAGAAAACAAATGTTCATCAGGAAAGCTATCATCAATTATTTCAGATGTGGTAGGTGTAGTTGTTTGAAGTCTTGACAAGAAATCAGCCACCACATTTGCCTTGCTTGGCTTGTCGATAATTGTGATATCAAATTCCTACAACAATAGTAGCCACCTTGCTAATCTACCAGATATGGTAGGTTTTTTCATAAGGTACCTTATTGCTGCATGGTTTGTATGAACAAATATTTGGTAACCAGTGACATAATTCTGAAACTTGTTCAGAGCATACACAACTGCTAGCAATTCTTTTTCTGTGACAATATAGTTCAATTATGGTCCTTGAAGATTTTTGCTGATGAAATAGATGGCGTGCTCTATAGAATTCTCCTTTTGTCCTAACACCGCCCCTATGGCATAATCAGAAGCATCAATGTGTATATGAAAGGGCAGACTCCACTTTGGTCCTTGAAGAACAGGTGCTTTAGTAAGTAAGTCCTTAAGCTGCAGAAAAGATTTTTCATAGGCCTCAGTCCAATGAAATTCTAAATCCTTAGTCAATAAGGCATACAATGGACTGGCTATTTTGCTGAAATCTTTGATGAACCTTCTATAATATCCAACATGTCCTAAGAAGCTTCTAACATCCTTTTGTTTCATAGGTGGTGGCAAGGTTAGAATAACTTCTATTTTTGTAGGGTCAACCTGAATTCTAGCTGGAGAGATATGATGGCCTAAAACAATTCCCTCTTGCATCATCATAAAACACTTCTCACTATTCAAAGACAAATTATGCTCCTTACATCTTTTCAGTACTTTCTCCAAATTTGATAATGCCTCTTCATAAGTTAATCCATAAGTGGTGAAGTCATCCATGTAGATCTCCATAGAATCATGAGAAATGTCAGCAAAAATGCTAATTACTGCTCTTTGAAATGTGGTGGGAACACTACACAGGCCAAAAAGTAGGATAGAGTAAGCAAAATTCCCCCATGGACAAGTAAAAGTTGTTTTATCCTGATCTCCAGGGGCAATTTTAATTTGATTATACCCACTATATCCATCTAAAAATGAGAAATACCTTTTTCCAGATAATGAGTCTAATACTTGATCAACAAATGGCAGTGGAAAGTGATCTTTTTTAGTGGTAGTATTCAACTCCCTATAATCTACACAAACTCACCACTTCCCACCTTTTTTAGGAACAATCACTAATAGAGATACCCATTGACTATCTGAAATAGGGTAGATAAAACCAACATCAAGCAATTTTTGGATCTCATTTTTAACTATTTCCTTGAGTGCTGGGTTTATCTTTCTCTAAGGCTGCCTAATAGGTGAACAATCTTCCTTAATATAGATCCTACGAGTACAAAGCTGAGGATCTATTCCCTTCATATCCCCATAGTCCCATGCAAAAGCATTGTGTTGATCTTGCAACATTGTGACCAAGGAAGTTTGTTGAGCTTTAGGTAGCTGGTTGTTGATATTCAGATAATGGCCTAGAGACAGCTCAATTTGTTTGGTGAGATCATTCATGGAATCAAGTGACAAAGGTGGTGTCTGTATCTCTTATGGAAGAAAATGTTGATAAACTATAGGGATTTTAAATGGTAGGCTCTCAAGACTCAGTTGCTGCAAGAAAGATTGCTAAGAACAATTATTGGGTTCTGATGGTTTACTCATATCAGAATTTGACTGCAAAATTTAGAAAAGATAGTCATATTCACTCTAAAGTTGGGAAAATGGATTAATTTGCAGCATCATTAACTGGGCCAACGAGTTGACATCTTCTGTTTCTTCTCCTAAGTTTGGCCAAATTGGTTTAGACAAGTTTGGCTGAGGCTGGGCATGCAGGTATAGAGCCAATTTCTTTGTTGACTAACCATCAGAGATTGTCATGTCTCCTAAATGAAATCCTATAAAGGCATCAGCTGTGGCTAACCATGGTCTACCTAGGATGATAGGATATCCCCCCAAAGTTGCCTTAGTGGATAATATAGTGAAATCAACGGGGTATTCCCATGATTCAAGATTGACAATTATATCTTCCACCAGGCCGTCAGGTGTTACAGTGGAACTATCAACAAGCTGCAGGATGGTGGTTGTAGACCTAATAGTTAGGATATTCAAATACTCCACAGTATTCTTGGTCATTACATTAATGGCTACACCTAGGTCAATCAAAACATTCTTTACCATCTGACCATTAATATGACTTGTACCACAGGACTTTCAGGGTCAGCATATTTTGGCATGACTACCTTCCCTAACATAATATCTGCCAATTTTCCAAGAGATTGGATAGTTTGGGGATCCTTTTTCTTTCTTCCAGGTTTCTTCAAATAGGCCTCCTTAATGGCTTTTCCATAAATTGGAACATCTTTTATGGCTTGAAAGAGGGGAATTTGGATTTGTACATTCTTTAGCTGATCCAAAATATCAAAGGTAGGCTCTTCCATGGACTTGGATGTAGTGTCTTGCAATCTCTGAGGAAAAGGTGGTTTTACTGGATACTATAGGACAGGCTTCTTAGGGGAATTTTGTGATATAGGTATCTATTCTGTAGGACCAGTTAGTTGTTCAACAGAGGGAGGATCTTGTATTTCAGTAATTACTGGTGGCTGTGGAGCAGGTAGAGTGGTTCCGGACTTGAGATGGATATCATTGATATTCAGGGCATAGGCTGGATACTGATTAGCTTTTGCAAAATACATAGGCTGCTATTACTGCTGCTTATTATTAGGATTTGGTAATGGCTGAGTAGGCATAGGTGTTGGTTTTGGAGGGCCAGTATTTGCAGGAGATGCAACACGAGGTGGCATAAGAGCCAAAGGTTGTGACTGCTGTGGTTGTAGGAATTCAGGGGATTGGTTCTGCCATTGCTGAGAGCTTCTCCACTGAGGATTCTACTGCCAGTTACCTTGGGGTGGAGCCCATTGTCCTTGTGGGTGCTGCCAACCTCCTTGAGGAGATTTCCATTGTGAATTTGGATAGCTAGGCCAATGTGGCTGAGAGGTATTCCATGATGGTGATGGGCCATATGTAGGTTTCCATTGGTTACTATAATTAGAGTAAGGATTACCAAAATTTAGAGGGTCTTGAGGCATACCTTGTCTTTGAGCCCATGGATGCTTTTGTGCAACATAGAATACCTGGTCATCATCACCTTCTACTGCCTTAAAGTCAGTAGGTAATTGCCTAGCCTCCATATTAGCCACCTTCTTACATCTGCAGTCACGTTTCTTTTGTTGACAATGTGGATAGAACTTGGCCAATATTGCTTCAACTTCCTCGTGTTTCTTTCAAGCTTGCATAGTATCCAACTGTGTAGCCATATTATTTAAGATATCATGCTTGAAATCAAACAGCATGTTTGAAATCTCCATCCGTGAAACTCCATTATTAGAAGATTTTCCCATTGTGGCTTGCTGACCTCTTCCCTTCTTGACACTTGCTCGAGAGTAATTGCAGCATATGCCCTTAATATCATCCCAAGGCACTTGGGTTATGTCTCCTCCTCCCATTAGATCCAGAGCATCAATACAAGAATCATTGATTCCCCTCAGAAAAAGTAATTTCTGAGATTCGTCATTGAGAGTATGGTCTGAATTCTTCTTCAAAGAAAACAAAAACCTTGAGACATAGTCTTCCAAGCTTTCATCCTCCTTCTACGGAATTCAGAATATATCATACCCTCATTACCACTCTTGCAATATTCCTTATATTTCTCAAGAAACTTAGTTTGCATGCGTGCCCAACTATCAACAACATTGCTCCCCAAACTCATGAACCATCTTAAAGCACCCTCCTTCAAAGTAGTAGGAAACAAATTCAGCTTATGAGCATCTATGGTATAATCATAACTTCGATAAAGGATGTCAAACTCAAACAAGAAAGTGTCTGGGTCCTTAGTAACTAGTCCATAGAACTTGGGAAGTAATGAAGAAGGAATATTTTTGAGGTTATGATTATCTTGCTGGGAAATAATAGGGAATTCAAAAGTAGGAGGTCGATTAGGTGGATTTTGTGCCATAACTGCTTGATGAAGTATCAGTGCAAATGGATTTTCCTAGGGTTCCTCGTCAACAAGATCAAAGGGAAATTCAGCAAGTGGGTCTTCAGCAAATGGATTGATATCTTGGTTTCTTTCTTCCTCAAATAGATTATAAGTTGGTTCAAAATCATTATCAGGGAAGGAAAGGTTTGGTAAGAATCTCCCTAGAGTGTCTCTTCTTCTATGCATGTAGCAGAATCAACTGAAAATGGAAGGATTTAAAAAATTCTTGGATAAATACACTAAACTACTGCTAAAAATGACTATGATAGGTTCTTAGCTTGACACCATCCCCGACAACAGCGCCAAAAATGGTTGTCGCCCATAAAAGAATATAAAAGTCATGAAAAATCGTAACTTGGGAATTGGACATTCCAATAGGTGACTAACATCTTCAATGGTCGTTCATTTACTTGTCAAACCAGGGAACGCATACTTGAAATGGAGTGGCATTGTATGTGCACTAAGAACCAATTTTAGCCACAACCTATTAGAAATGAATGCTTGAAAGGAATTCTAACTCTGATGCAAGAAAATGAAACAAAGTCTTAGTAACTTAAGCATCACTTAACTAAAGCAAGAATCACAATAACCATTACTAGGAAAAAAAACCATAAACTGGCCTTATGCTGCAAGAACAGACACAGGGATGGATTCCTTATGCTGTAGGAATAGTTTTAAGACTGAGTTTGCATCAAAACTTACTGGAATGAAATTCTAATAGATAAACAATAGAACGCAAACAACTAACTACATATACTTGCTAAGTGGGCCCCCTTAGCAAGCATCAACCAAATTAAACAAGAGCTAAACTCGAAATCACATACATGACTATTCTACTTGTAAGAAAAATTAATACAAAGCTCTGTTTTTCATTATAACAGTAATCTTACTACACTCTGTTCTATCTCTACTCTCTAGTCTAATCTCTTCTCTATCATCTCTCGTTTTCTCATGTAGGAGGAAGCATTTATTTAAAGAGAAAATAACTAACTAACTAACTACCAGAGAAAGATGTGGACGTAGATGCTTCCTAATTTTAAGGAACAAATTTTCATAAATGAAAGTGTATCCATCCAACTGATTCAGAAAGAATCCAGCGCTCCACTCCTCCTAGATTTGTTGACCATTTAGATCTCCTCCCGATGACTCGGGCAGAGTGTCATCATAAGAACAACATGCCTGGTGCCATGATAAAATGATCTTTACTTCAGAGCCGAGGTTTGCTGCGCATTGACTTGTTCATACTATCTTCAACAACCTGCAAGACACATGGCATAAAAGGCGAAAGAAAGCATAATAGCACGATACTTTATCATTAATCACACACATTAAATTTATCTCATCTATCCAGAACTACATGTATCATATCAGTCAACTGGGAGGTTAAACAGGGCTATGCACATAGTTATATGGAGATATTAAGCTACAGGATTATAGGAATGCATTGTCACATAATACTACCCATTAACATAAAAAGTTTATAACCATAGAGTTTAAAACAACCATTAGAAAGAGTAAAGGTTTTCAAAAATACATCATGACACTCAAATAATGAGCATAATTTAGACTCATCACTTAGCCTGAGAAATCCAAGAAGAATCCTCCACTAGTCTAGCTTTCCACTTTACAAGATATTCTTTGTACTGTCTTCCATGCATTTTGCTCCCATCTCTGATATCCAAAATATCTTCTATCTCATCTGATTGTTGTTTAGGAAAATGTTTCTCCAATTTTTCCCTATTGTCTTCACCGAATTTTGATTCATGGTACTGATGTAGATCTGCAGTGTTGAATATAGATGATATACCCATGCCATCTGGTAGCTCTACTTCATATGCATTTCTTGAATCAAATTTCTTCAAATTATTACAAGGTCCAAACTTCCTCATCTTGAGCTTATTGTATGTGCCAACTAGAAATATTTCCTTCCTCAAATACACCATCACTTCATCTCCAACTTTGAACTCCTTATGTCTCCTCTTTTCATCTGCTCGTTCCTTATACTTCTGGTTCATATCTTCCAATTGTTGTTTTACTTGAGTATGCACTTTCTTCATATGTCCTGCAAATTCCTCTGCTTTTGCACTCCTTTTATCTTCCTTACTGATGTCTCACAACTCTGATATACCTCTAGGATGAACTCCTGTAACAATCTCAAAAGGTGTATTTTTGGTAATTTTGTTCACTGAATTATTGTAAGAAAACTCTTCTTGTGCAAGGACTAAATCCCAACTTCAAAATCTTCTCCCCAACCAAACATCTCAGCAAATTCCCCAAACTCCTGTTTACTACCTCTGTCTATCCATCAGTCTATGGGTGAAAAGTAGAACTGAACTTTAAATCTGTCTTTAAATTTTTCCAAAGTGTCCTCCAAAAGTAGCCAATAAAATTTGTATCTCTTTCTAAAATAATACTCCTAGGTAATCCATGCAATCTGACTACCTCCTTGAAAAACAAGTCTGCTACATGTACTACATTTGTTGTCTTCTTACAAGGTATAAAATGTGCCATTTTAGAACATCTATCCACCACCACAAATATATAATTGTTACCTCTTCGTGTCTTTGGAAAACCAAGTATGAAATCCATGCTGATATTCGCCCAAGGTCTCTTCAGAACTATCAAAGGCTTATACAATCCAACATTATGACTATTCCCTTTTGTAGCTTGACAAACTCTACAAATCTGCACAAATTCCCTAACATCCTTATGAATTTGTGGCCAAAAATAATTCCCACTTACCAATGCTACTATCTTATCAATTCCAAAGTGTCCTACCAACCGTCCACTATGTTTTTCTCTTACCAAACTATCCCTGATTGAAGTCTGGGGTATACACAACTGATTTCCTCTAAACAAAATATCCTCTTGAATGAAATAATCCAACCATTGAATCCTACCCTCCAGGACTGGTTCTTTACAAGCTTTCCAAGGTTTTGTGAAATTTGGGTCTTCCTCATACAATTTCTTCAATTTGTCAAAGAATAATACCTCTACTCTCATATCTGCTAGTAAATTACTTCTCCAACTCAAAGCATCAATGAATCTATTCAAATTTCCACTCCTATGTTTAAAAAAAAAAGTATAACTCTGCAAGAATTCCACCCATCTCATGTGTCTTTGATTTAGTTTATCTTTACTGTTCAAATGTTGCAATGCCTGATGATCTGTATAGAACACAAACTCCTTAGGCAACAAGTAATGTCTCCACTTATTTAAGGCTTGAACTATGGCATAAAAATCTTGTTCATACATTGAATAACTTTTCCTAGCATCATTCAATTTCCCACTGAAATAAGCTACTGGTCTTCCTTCTTGAATTAATGCTGCTCCAATTGCATTTCCACTTGCATCATAGTCTACCTAAAATACCTTATTAAAGTCTAGTAAAGCCAACACAGGCTGCTCAATCACCTTTTGTTTCAAAAAATCAAAACTTTGGTCTACTCCAGATGTCCACCTAAAATATTTCTAATCTCCTCTCATTGCTTCTGTCATGTGACTACAAATAGAACTGAAATTCTTAATGAAATTTCTATAGAAACTATCCAATCCATGAAATGATCTTACATATCTAGTTATTTCTGGTGTAGGCCATTCAACAATTTCTCTTACCTTCTCAAGATCCATCTTCAATCCATCAACATATATCACAAATCCCAGATATACCAATTCTTTCTTCATGAAACTACACTTCTTAATGTTTATCAACAACTACTCTTCTCTCGATCTCTACAAAACTTGTCTTATATGCACCAAATGTTCTTCTCTAGTCTTATTAGAAATCAATATGCCATCCAAATAGACAATCACAAACTTACCCAATAATTTCTTCAATACCTCATTCATTAGCCTCATGAAAGTACTCAGTGCATTTGTTAGTGCAAAATGCATCACCAAACACTCATACAATCATTCATTTGTCTTGAATGTTGTCTTCCACTCATCCCCTTCTCTGATTTGATGATATCCACTCTTCAAATCTATATTTGTAAAGTATTTAGCTCCACTCAAATAATCCATAATGTCATCCATCTAGGGCAAAGGAAATCTATACTTCACTATGATTTTGTTTATGGCTCTAGAGTCTGTACACATCCTCCATTCTCCATCCTTCTTAGGTGCTAGAACAATAGGTACTACATGAGGACTTAAGATTTCTCTGATCAAACCCTTCCTCAAAAACTCTTTCACTTGTCTATTCAATTAATCATTCTTTTCTGGTGTCATTTGGTGTGCTGCTTTATTAGGAAAACTAGCTCCAAGAATTAGATCCATACAATGACTAATACTCATCATAGGTGGTAATCCATCAGGTACATTATCTGAAATGATAACTTCATATTCTTCCAGCAAATCCTTTATCTCCTCTGGTTGTTCTTATACATGCTTCAAGTCTTCAAACTTCTTAGGAACCAAGGCATAACACATGTTCTCATGTCTCATTCCATCCATAAATCTCCTTCCATCAACCAAAAAAATTCTAGCATTCGTACATACCTCAACTTTAGGAACATCCTCCAATGGAAAAAAATTATGCTTCATCCCATTAGTAAAAATGGTATATGTGTTCTTATTTCTATCATAAATAGCCTATCTATCATACTGCCAAAGCCTTCCCAACAAAACATGGCATACATCCATAGGCATGATATCACACAAAACTTGATCATGATAATTTCCTATCTTCAATTTCACCAAACATTGTTCACTTACCAGTATCTTATGCTCATCTTGAATGCATGCTATTTTATAAGGCTTCGGGTGTTTCAATATTTCCAGCTTCAATGTATTTACCATTTCTTTAGAAACTAGGTTATCAGAGCTTCCACTACCAATAATCACCCTACAACATTTACCAACTACCTTGCATCTAGTTCAGAACAAATTCTTTCTTTGCAAAGTTTCCTGCTCCATCTCACTTTGACATAATACTCTTATGCTCACCAACAGTTCTCCCTCTTTCGGTTTATTAGATGATCCAACATGATCCTCCTCAACAGAGGCTTTTCTTCTACCATTCTCTGTCTTTCTACTTGTCTCTCCTTGATTACATTCAAATGATCTATGTCCTTCTCCACCACACTTAAAACAAGTTCCCCTGAATACTCTTTTATCTTGTCCTCTATCACCTTTTCTATAACCCTCATTCCAAGAACCACCATATCTTCCTCTCCGATAAGAGTTTCCATCATCTCTACGGTACAAATTATCATTCTTATTGCCTTCCTTATCTTTATTTTGATCTAAAAAAGGTCCTCTAGTAAAAAATATTCCTCTCTGAAATCTTCCACTTCTTCCTCTCTGTCTCTGCTCATATCTTTTATTCAACTTCTCTTCTTCTTTTAGGGCACATTGATATGCCTCCTACACACTCATCAAATTAATCAAATTGATCTCATCCTGTATAAAAGACCTCAATCGATTCACATATCTGGCTACTTTCTCGGTCTCATCCTCTAAATGTCCAGATCTAATATTCAACTTGTAGAACTCCTCAGTATATTCTATCACACTTGACTCCTTATGCTTCAAATTTTGCAACTTTCAGAACAAAATAATGTGATAGTCTATGGGCATAAATTTCATCTTCAACTTATTGACCATCAGATCCCTTGATTTTATCTTCTCCTTTCCTCTTCTTTGCCTATCTGTCTACAAATTTTCCCACCAAAGGGATGCATGTCCTTTCAACTTTGTACAATAAAATTTCACCTTGTTTTCGACGGTACCTTGAAAATAAAAATACTTCTCCATCTCCATTATCCAAACAAGTAATTCATCTAAATCCAACTTACCATTATAATCCGGTGGATTGAAATGTGGTTTAGTATTTACTCTGGTTAGGGCTCTTATGAAACTCTCTTCTCCCTAATCAATACCAGGTTGATTTTCTCTTTCCCTTTCTTCTTGTTCTTCTACCTCTTCATCACTCACATCATCGACTAGTCGACTTCTCCTCTGGGCCATTTCTACTACTTATAATCTAGCAATAATTCCTCTCAACATCTCCATTATAGTTGGGTTTGCATTTCCACGTGCTCCATTTACTCTACCATTGCTTCTTGCTGCCATATCTATACAAGTCCTCTACAACTGTAGGTCGGATCCTCAGTTCGCCACCCCACACCAAATCTTCAACATGACTTCAAAAAATTTGATGATCTCTCATAGAACAAATCTCGCTTTGATACCAATTTGGTGTAGTCATGGTAGGAGGGTTGTCAAAGAGAATAGTCCAGACTATGCAACAAGAGTTACACAATAGAAGCCACTCAGAATATGGAGGGAAATGAAAATTCAAATATTCTTATTATCATAAATTTCAATTACATACAACCGATGACATCCGAGTTTATAGATTGGGCTCATAGGCCTAATACAACATTCCTACATGCTCCTTAATGTGAGCCAAAATCTTACAGATTGAATCCTATATTCTCTTCTCCTTGCTATCCTAATGATCTATTACAATGATTTATATCACATCTGAGATCTAAAATCATCCTTGTCGGTCAAAGATCGTTACAATCTCCGATGAAGGAAACATAACGTGCATGAAATAGGTCAACCTTCAATTTGAATTTCTCCTTGGTAGGTGCATATGATGAAGTGTGGACCTAAATTAAGGTTAGGGACACTCCATAGAAGAATTCAAAATACAACATGAGGATCTAAAAGTTACACGAAGGATCCATAAGAGATCAAATTATCCGTTAGGCTCAAAATTTCTTTGGTGCTCTGTTCTAGAAACTATCACTTAATCCGAAAGTGATAACTTGCCGAAAAAAGATCCAATCGGGCTGAAATCTTGAAAGAAGGAAAATGAATATGTCCACGATGAAAACATAGATCCACAGTGTCTAGTGAGCAAATATGATGACATACCAAATCTGCCAACTTGAACTAGACAAGAACTAAACAAGAACAAAAACTGAAATGAAAATATTTTCTGTTGATGTAGGATTGCAAAGAACCAAGGATGCTCCTACATTAGTAAGGATTTTGTGTTACCAATATTTTGTTTCTAGCTTGTGGTGATCTCTTGGATTATCTCACATTTTTTAAGTGATTAAAATGAACACAATCTCACACATTTCTTATTAGTGCTTAAAACAAACATTATCTCAAACATTTTGGTTTTAGTTCTCTAAAAAGAACAATACAATCCTCAGTTTGTAATTTGGATTTAAAATGAATAGCATGATTGAACATGCAATACTTCATTTGGTACTATAAAATTAACATACAAATCACACATTTACTTTGGTGTACATAAAATGAACAACTATATATTTTATTTAGTACGCTTGCACACATTTTGTTAGTCCATCAAAATTAGGCGTTGTTTAAAGTATCCTCTCCCCTTGCGTACCTCGTACGATCCTGGGTGATTAGAAATTACAACATTTGAAACTTTCCTTTTTTTATATCTTTATTGAGAACCCAAGGTATCGACCTCAAGTGACATTTTCTGGAACACTATAGAAATTGGATGAGAGTGAAAGGTATAGTTCGATATGTGCATGTAGCATACTAGAATTTTGTTAGGGGACTCTACAATTTTTTGAACCCCGAGGCGATGTCTAAGTAGTTGGTGGTGTTCATAGAGTTCAACCCACTAAGAACCCTTGTTGTAGAGGCCTTAAAGTCCATTTGAATGTAATCTTATAAAGTGGTGCAAGGGATGTGGATTGTGCCCTAAAGCTACTCACCATGTACTTTTTTAGGTTGAGATAGATCTTGTTAGGATACTAGCAATAGCTTCTCAGGGAGAGAAAGGAGGTGTTCCCATGCTATTTTTCGATAACCCTATGTCACTTGACATCTACTATCTTCCTTTGTATAGAAAATGTTTTGAAAGAAATTAACTCAATTGTTTCATTAACTAATATTTTAAAGTATTTACCCGTTTAATGGGAGGTGGACCTAGTTAAAGATTGCACACCCTCTCTAATACTAAATTAAGTTGTGAATATTTTTGAGTCTTGTTATTACCAATGTAAAAAAATAGCCTTAAGGTCTTATCATTGACAAAGAAACTATCAAAAATCATATCTAATAACATACATACTCTATTTTCTGTGTTTGCTTAAACTGAATAAAATCTAAAATCAGAAAAAGTCAAGACTAGGGTTCCTTAGAGTTCCATTTTTGATTAAACCTATGCACCGCATTCTTTACCCTGTGCACCGTAACTCTGTATCTAAACCACACAAATATTATGATGCATCCATGAGCTCATTCGACTCATTTTTTGGTTAGAAAGAAACATCTCTTTGTCAATAAAAAACCCACCTTAGCAAACAAACATCAACACATCTATGTCCAACAAAATTGATAATTTTTGCAACAAATCTATTGTAAGCTACACCGCAGTCGTTATCTTCTACACCATAGTCATTATCTTCTACACCGTAGTTGTTATCTTCTACATTGCAATTGATATATTCTGCACCACCGTCGATATCTACTTCACCACATCTATAGTTTTATCTACCTTATCTATCTAATAGATAAAATATAGTCTATTTTTAGAGGGTGCATAAACCTGATCTTATCTATATAGAATTCAAAAATTAAAAAACTCATTTTAATACATTTTCCTACATTTTCTAGCATAATTTTTACTTTCCTATATTAAACATCATATCATTTTAGTGTCATATTAGAAAATTCCTTGAAAATTTGTCTTGAACATCTTGAAATTTGAAAACTAAAAAAAAATTAGAATTCAAGTGTAAGGTCATCATTTTGAAAATTGTCAAAACCTCATCTTTACAAAACTACCCCCATCATAAAAATTAGGTTTCTCAATTCTTATGTCTAGTTGAAAATTAATTTTTTTTATTATCAAAACCACCATCATCACTAGAGGTTTTAGGATTTTTCACTTGGTTAAATTAGACCAAATTTAAAAAATTTGTCAAGGTAATCATTTTTTTAGATAAAAAGTTAGATATCTAAGGTCTTTGTATTCACAAAATTTTGTCACAAAATCTAAAAAAATATAGGTCTAAATTCAGTTTAGTCTTGCATCTCTTACATTCCTAAAAATAAAAAATACCAAAAACATAGAATAGATTCATTCCAGTTTTTGCATTCATCCCAACAAATCAAATTACCAAAAAAATCAAAATCGATAAAATACCAAAAGTCAAAACACCATCCCTTTTTATGGTTGTCACATGATCACAAGTAAAACAAAAAGAGATGGAATCATCATCTAATCCTATGTACAACCCAATGAGTGAAATGAACTTTGTTGAAAATCATAGTGATCACACAAATTCACAAAATATCCCCCTATTTGAGAGTACACTTTGAATGATGTAAACCAAAGGATCATGCCTAAAGAGATCGATAATGCATCACAAGATCCTAAGATCTTGAGAATCATTGATGAGTTAGTGTTAGTAGACTCTAACAAATAATTCTTGTAACATGCACAAAACAAAGCTAAGCTTCCACTTGACTTCAATATATCAACCATTATAGGGGAAGCTCCAAATACAACATCAATAGGATTAGGTGTCATAAACCGACCTCCACCATCAACACCTACTACATCACCATCATCATCATAGCTAAACACAGGCATGTTGCCTGCTCAAATGACACATTTCACATGAATTGTGAATATTCCACCACCACCTACATTCACTAAACTAATGGAAAACCCATTTGTCTCCACTTCTACAACTACAACACCAACCCACACTATGGATGCAACTCAAAATTATGTTCATCCCACAACACCAAATAAGATATGAAAGACCAATCCTTTGTATTCACGACAACAAGTGGGTACAACATCTACTTCATAGAAATTGAACACACCTTTGACAAGGATTAGATCCTTTTTCAGAGCATGTAAAAATATTCCTCCAAAACAAAAACCAAATAATATTGGTTCTACATCCACATTTGGGTTTAACCAACCCCCTCCAAAACAACCAAACAATTTTGGTTTAATCAAACCCACCACAATAGCCAAACAATCTTGGTTCATAATCCACGTTTGCGTCTTATCAACCCCCTCCATAAAAACCAAATAATCTTGGCTCATCATCCACATTTGGGTTTAATCAACCCCCATAACATCAACCAAACTATCATGGATCTACATACATAATTAAGTTTAATCAACCCCCTCCATAACAACCAACCAATCTTGGTTCTCCCTTCATAGCCAGTTTTTACCAACCACCACCACCACCAAAATGCAACTCAAATCCAACATACACATCACAATTTAACCAACACATTCCACCCATGCATCAACATCAAAATATACATGGATTCAATCCACAACATACCACCAATCCATTCAGGAACCCCTCACAAGGTTCCACACAATACATCAACCAACCATAGTTCTGATGAAACCATCGCCCATGGATCTAATGGATCAATTGTTACAAATATTGCAACACTAGATGAACAACATGCACATAAATGGGAGTAGAAAAACCTACTCAGTGAAGGACCTATGTGCTTACCCTTTCAATAGGAGAATTCACATGCCCCTTTTCCCATGAATTTTATTATTCCTAAATTTGACAAATATAAGGGAAAGGGAGACCCCATTGAACACATATAAGAGTTTCATACAACCTCATTATATGTGGATCCCAAAAACACATACCTCATGATACTTTGTTCCACGAAGTCTGGGAGGCAAATCCCTCAAATGGTTCACAAAATTACCTTTAGGAATACACACTTGGAGTGAACAAATGGATAAGTTCATCACACACTTTTCCTATAATATATAAAACGATATTGATATCATCAAAATGTGTGCTAAGAAACAAAAGGATGGAGAGACATTCACTTCATTATTGTAAAGATGGAAGAGCTTAGCCAATAAGTGTGCTTTCCATATGCCATAAAAGTAATTGGTCCAGATTTTTGTGGATAACCTCAACAAGGAGGTGATGTTCCGCTTATAGATTCATTATTCAAACATGTTTGAGGAGGTTATAGAGAAAGGAATCTCCATAAAAAATCCCTCATTTCCAAAGGGCTTGTAAAAATATTTAAGGAGAATACCAATTGTTCTTCTCACAATAATTCCAATGACAAGAGAAAAATTTGGTCACAAAACAAAAACATGAAAAATGATGTCATTGTAGATGCTAAGGTTGTAAATAAGCCTCATCTTGTGTTTAGTCTGAAATGACCTACAATGATGAACACAAATGAACCTTCACAGAAGTAGGAAAAAACTATTAATGTGGCCCAAAACAATAGACCACATGGTCATATAAGGCTCCCCCAACCAAGATGGAAGTACACACCCTTAGGGGAACCAATCGAAGAAATTTTAAATAATTTTCTACAAAATAGTGTCATCCAACTACTTGAAATTCAACATTATGAGCCAATCCGTTTAAACCAACCTAGTGGAATGAAAATGATTTTTATGAATATCACATGACCAAATGACATAAAATGTCTGCTTGCTTTAAAATAAAGAACATCATTCAGGATCACATAAAGCAGGCTGATATAGAAATTGATAACCAACTTGAAACCACTAATGTAGATCACACGATCTTTAAGGATCCTTAGTGAACACATGGGAAGGGAAAAGCCTCAAGTTTTAGACCAAGTGGAAAATTTGATGCAAATTATACTAGTGTCACCTATGAGTACACAGTAAACCATATCCAATCATTATATCAGAACATATCCACTGTCACAATAAAAAATGAAAATCTTGAATGTGCGATTACCACCAGGTGATCAAAGGTGACTTTGCAAGGAGCCCCCTCTAATCCTTGATCGAAACATGAGTATAAATTACTTAATCATCTAGGAAAAACCCCAACTCAAATCTTAATTCTCGAGTTTCTTTGCACCTCTCTTGAGCATAAGGATATTCTAGACAAAGAATTGTAGGAATCATCCATCCACATAGACCTAAATGTGAATTGGTTTCAGGCCATGGTAGGATTCTTAGCTACCACCCATCATATAAAATTCACTAAAAATGATTGTACTTCATAGAATCTAAATCATAATGAAGCTTTGCACCTCAAAGTACATGTTAAAAAACACAAAATTAGATGAGTTATGATATATGGTGGAGCTGGATTGAACATATGCACGTTAAAAATAATGACTACCATGGGATTCTATGAGGCTTGTATAGACCAGTCGAAGAGGATTGGGATACATAGATATGATGATACAAAAAACTCCTCCAAGGGCACCATTGTTCTCCCAATCAAAGTGGTTCCTACTATACGAGACAAAATGTGTTAGGTTCTGGATCTGGAATTGCCCTATAACCTACTACTTGGACACCCATGGATTCATTCCATGAAAGGTGTCTCTTCAACATACCATCAATGTTTGAATTTTCCTTACAATGGTGCAAATATTACTATTTCTAGTGATCTTGAGCCCTTTCAATACTATAGTAACCTAAGAGATACATCGAAGCATCATGTACCTAGCCATAGGGAAGGCTCTACCACCCCTATTTATCACACTATATTGAAATTTCTTCTTTATCCAAAGCTTCGGCTTTGCCTAAGACTTTCCCTAAAAGTAAGGTTTGGGTCTAGAATGATGGAGTTGGAGAGTATAATATTGAAAGGTTTTTTTGCATGGAGAAGCTACCATTTTCACCTAAACATTATGGAAAACCCTATCACATATAGAAAGATACGAAGGTGAAAATTCATTATTACACACCTATGAACTTCACCAAGAGGGGTGAATTAGGAAAGGAATGTATCGATGAAGACCTCTCTAAATGGATATATAGAGATAGAGAGGATGAGATACATGTGGATCTACTTATGGATAAATATGGCAAAGGTTTTGACATAATGAAACAAAAAGGCTATAATTTTCATAGTGGTCGTGTATTGCAAAAATAGCGTATGATCGAACCTATCCTAATGAGAAAATGACTATGAACTAAAGGGATAGGATATCAACCACTAAAATGGAAAGCTCATAGTACTATGGTATTTTAGAAGAAAGTTGTTAATGCATCTGAAGTTGTCAAGACATCTAGGATTAGTGCCGAACCTAAATCCCCTACTAACAAAACTAAAGGCCAATCCTAGATCGATACCTTTTGGGACCCTGATGATTCCTCCATATTTACCCTATCCAACTCATCCTTTAGATTTGTTGATATTGATGATAACATGGTGTTACTCCATCCCTAATTAATCAATTGGGACCAACTAGGTCTACCGAGCTTGGAACTCTTCAAAAATGATAAATCAATTGCTGATTTCATGCGACTTAGGGAATGTATACCAAGTAAGGATCACAAGGCTAGATTCACCATTGACATTGACACAACTACATACTATGGGAAGTCGATCTCACCTTCCAATCGCAAAACAAAAAAAAGAAGAAAAAAAAGTTTGTAGGTGAAAATCAAAAGGCACCTACAAAAGTAGAAAAAGATAAGAAAAAGGATGTATTCAAGGGTTTAAACCTCTCCAAGGAACCTAAGGATAGAAGATTGGACCTAATCCCAAAAAATCAGGAGAAATCCTGAATGTTGGTTGAGAATTCATAAGAGGAAAACATCAATACGCCTAATGATCCTAAAATCATACACTTTGCAACATCCTCGATAGATGCAGAGATAAATTTTTATCGATATTTTCTTTAAAAGGAAAATCAACTTCGCATGGTCCTATGAGTACATGCTTGGGATAGAACCTAAACTAGTCTTCCATCACTTACCTCTTCTTCCTAATTCTATAAACCTTTCAAGAAAAAGTTGAGGAAGATGCATCGACAAATTGCTTTGTTAGTCAAAGAAGAGTTGACAAAATTGTTGGATGTTGGGTTCATAAGACCCATTGATTATGCATACTAGATTTCAAATCTAGTACCAATCACCAAGTTGTCTAGGGGCATTCACATGTACACCGACTTTAGGGATCTGAATAAGGCTTGCTCGAAGGATGATTTCCCTTCACCCAATATAGACATGATGATGGATCTTATGGTACTATATGAGATGCTATCATTGATGGATGGTTTATTTGGTCATAATCAAATCAAAATTGTAGCTAAATATCAACACATGAAAACCTTTACCTGTGCCTAGGGTACATACTGTTGGAATGTCTATTGAACTCCTAGAATACTAAGAGGGGGGTGAATCAATATTCCCTACTTCAATAAATTAAAAGCACATTACAAAGAATATCATTAAACTTGAAAAAATGGAAAGAAAAAAATAAAGCATGCACACAACAATCAATATAATAACACTAGATTTTATGTGGAAAAACCTTGAAAGGGGAAAAACCATGGTGAGGATTAACTCACTATATATCATAACCAATTACAATAAATCACAACTTAAAGGACTCACTGTCCAAGGACTTACTATCTAGAAAATAAGAGGGATCACTACCCAAGGAAGACCAATTATTTCTAAATTACAAATGAACATTTAAAAATGGCCCACTACTAGAGTTTGAACCATAAAAAATGCAATTTATCTTATGCTAAAAACATAGTTCCTTGTTCTGCTCTGAAAATTGACTTTACACACTTCATCCTTCACTATCGCTCTTATGAAAATGCATAAGATTACCACTATAAAATTCTACTCATCTCTCTACATACACACATACTGAATTGTACTTATCCATATATATATATATATCTTTAATAATCATTCATACCATCAACTAGGTTAAACTAAATGGATGAAATGTGTGACCCCAACACCTATCGACTCAAAATTCCAGTACACATACCTTGAAGAAGTAACCAAAGTGTGTTATTTATCAAAATAGCTCAAAATGACCTATAAATACTCCTATGATTATTCTCCATACACAATTCAATCTTGCATGAACCCAAAACCCTTAGGTTGGCACCACAAAATAAACTGATAAAGCAATAAATGGATGAACCAACTATTCATCAAAATATTGACACACGAACCATTGAACCACTTAAAACTCAAAATATACACACAACTGATATCTCCAAGAATTTCCTAAGTCCAAAAATAATAATGATCATCTGCAGTGGAATGCAGAGCATTCCAACATGAACTCTACACCAATAACTCTATCACTACTTAGTCTAATACTCTATCATTAATATCTTCTACCGTGGAAGACATAATACCCTAAAAATTTGGATATGGACTCCTTCAATGTGTACTATTATTACCTCAAAACCACATGACAAGATAATACAAAGTGGAAAATAACAGACCATAAAATGTTCCTCAATTACATAGAAAATACACTATCTTAGTTTGGGACAACCAATTTTCCCATAAACACTTTGTCTACTCTAGACTAAATTCATATCGATATGCCAAAAATTCTACAATGGGTTGACATAAATGACAACACCATACACCATCATTCTAATCATGCTCATGTTTCCAATAATCTCCCCATTTGTCATTGGTGGCAACACACTTCTTTGCTTCACCCCCTCTTTGACATCAAGGGTAGTGGATAGTAAATCCACATTGCATCCCCTTATTGATATATCTACATGAGAATAACTCCCCCTAACCATGTTATCCATGACCAAAAGAATAAAATTTTTACCGCATACCATCTACTATCTCTACAAATATACATTGAGATAAAAAGTTATCTATACAATTCAAAAAGAAATATACATATTAATTGGATGATGTTGCCTTTACTTTTCCAAGGTGTGCCTCCCAGTCCTTCCTGGAAAAAGAAAGCATGTAACTCTAGTTTTCAAACTATACATAGAGGTCTTCTCCTTCTTTCAGAGAGCTACACATATTTGTCTTTTGCACAATGTTTTCTGCATTGGCCAAATCTCTAGTTAAAGATGTAAGTCTTAGACTTACCATATCTCAGAGCTAATTGTAATTCTTTATAATTTTATCTTTTTGTTCTTGCAATAAAAAGAGTTGACTATGTAGATTTTCAATGACCACTCTAGCTGCTCCATATCCATCATTCACTAGGTCATATACACTTGAGGCCTGAGAAATTTGGGACTCAATTGAGTCCATTTGATTCTTTATACTCGTTGTAGACAATGGTTAATTTAAACAAAATTGGAATAATTGTTTGGCTTCCTCCAAACACTTGTGAACATCCTCCAAGTATCCTTACAACTTGGTATTTGAAATATCACATTTACCCGAGGCATTAGTTAGCCTCTTATCATTCAACCTTTTTTTTACTTCCTTCTCTATCTTCTCTTCCAAAGTTGCAGAGAAATCCTTTAAATAATCTAGCAACAACTTCTAGTGTTGTACACATATCAAAGAAGTATCAATGGATACTCCAATAAGGATTTATTGCAAAACCTTGATAGCCTCATCAACTAAATCTATGCCTTTATAGTGATTTTGTAGTATCTCCTTTCTTGTGGAGGTATGAAAAACATCACTAATTTGCAACCTATGAAGGGGAGAGATCTTGTCCATGTCAACCTGACCTTGTTGCATTGGAATTTGTAGTTGTGTAGACACCACTGGTTGAAATTTAATTTTCATATCCAAAAGATCTTTGAATTAATCTTTGGAGGGTGCGAAGGATTCATGTCTCATTTTTGTGCTCTCTTCTGCATGTTTATCATCCTTCTCCTTCTCTCCACTTTCAGAACATGTTTTTGCAATATTCTCAACTTTCAAAGAAGACAAAGTATGTTCCTTTTAAGCCACTCTCTTCATCGAGACTCCTTGTCCATCTTATTTGCTCTGCTCTACAATTGTCTACCTATCTGGAGGGGTGTTATTTGCCATCATTTCTTCTTGCTCATGCACATGTTTCTCTATGACTAGCTCATTGCCTTCCAGGAGGGATGTGTCTTTCTGCATTTCATCTTCATCACTTAGAGAAGATCCCAGTTCTTTAAGAAGTATTTTAGTTGATTTTGTAATTTCTTACCTTAATTTATCTATATCATTCTTATATTTTCCCATAAGATTATTTAATCTCTTTTTTATCTTGAATTATTGGACTTGCAACTGAGACAACTTAACTTTATCCTCATGAGATAATGAGGAACTAATATTCTCCAAGGCAAAATATTTTATCTTTCCATCTTCTACAACTGCCTCTTGTATTCTTGCAATCAATACTTCTTTTAAATCATTCAGAAATTGATCCACTATCTCACCTAGGCCAATATTAAATGTCTCCTTGTATTTGACAATGGCCTATTCAATTGTTGCCTTATATGGATCATTGAAATCTAGACACATTTCAGATGTATCCTTTAGGATTTAAAACTTTTCTATAGCACTTAACAGTGCAACAAACTTCATAGGACTATGATCACAATCCAAATGAGTATTCTCTTTCTCCTTTCCCTTATTTGTACTGGTCTCTTCTTGAGAGACTTTTGATTTCTTCTTGTAGACTAATTTTACTTCTTCCTCTTCCTCTTCCTCTTCTTCTAAACTAATATACTTGTCCCTTTTTCTCTTTCTTTCTTCTCTTTGCAACCTTTTTTTGCTCAGGGAGGCTAGATGTACCTATCTTCTTTGAGCCTCTTGTAGGCTTTGTTCTGAAGGAATTTGAATTAATAGGTGTGGAGGGTAATGTCTTGTCTAACCTTCTTGATCTCAATATAGTCTTTGGAGGAATATATATGCATTTAGACTCTACTGTAGGGTTCATAGGGGTACCAAACTCCCTTTCTAACTCAACTTTCATTTGTCCAACCTTTTCTTCAATATCCTTCTTTTTATTTCTAGGTTCTCTTTCTTTGTTATCTCCTCATATGTACCACACCTACCTATTGTTGGATATCTAGGCTTTCTCAACACAAACTTTTTAAGGCCAATCTAATTGGATTAAGCTACCTCATAAGGCAATTGTGGAGCCCAAAAAATTCCAGGTTCAACTACTTCCATGTAACAGTTATCTCTACTAACCATAAATGTTATCTCATTCTTAGAATTATTCACATCTTTATCCAAAATTATTTCTCTCACTTGCATCTATGCTTGAAATGGTTTGAAGAATCCCCACAACATTGAATCACAAGACTTACTATTCAAAAATATCCTCAAATGATCCCTAATTTGTATAGCTATAGGGATATTGTCTATCCATACTACATTATTTACTTTGAGAAACTCATTGAGAAAGTAAAACATTAATAAAATGATAAGATTACCATACTGAAAAGGGTACCTTTTCTCCTTTGTCCTCTAATTTTTTTCCAACAACTACAATCACAAGAGCTCACATAGATCAAAATCTTTACTTTCTTTAACTATTTAATATGCTATGTGAATTGCGATGGTAGTGACATAACCCTCTTTATTTATGTAGAATATCTTGTAGGAAATCATCATTGAGGCATATTTGACCATCATATCTTTGATACTGTCCACTATTAGGACACACTTGTCAAAATTGGCTTTGGTAAGCTTAATCACCACTTCATTCTTTATGACCTTCATTGTTGGGATAGGTCCTATGGAGCTTAGACAACAAAAACCCTTATTTATTCTTTGTTAATCATATGTGGCATGTCCATCAACATAAATTCATCATGTATTTTGCTCAAAATAAAATTCACCCAATCATCCTCAAAAAAGAAGTTGGGAAATGCTGCCTATACATCCAAGTTCTTCTTCAACAAGTTGGAATACTTTGGTTTAAATCATCTCCAATAAACTCTTTGTCCCTAAACTCTGACAAATTTAGATGATTATACTCATCCATCTTCAAATGGATATAAATTCACACATCTTCTATGTGCAACACATTTATGGAAACCCTAGAGAATGCACCTTCCTTATCCGTTTCCATTGATTTATGTGAGTTCTTCTTAAACATAGGTCTTGGACCCTCCACCACATCAACAATTTGAGGAGTAAACATTATGAACTTATCTAAACTAGGGTTTGAAAGAGATTGTAAATACCTTGTGGAATTTCATAGGTAGGGTTTCGTTCAACACTCCATAATTGCTTCAGATTGCATTTTCTCTACTCTCCTCTTTTGATTTCTTGAACACATTGGTCACACCCATAAAAGGATATAGAAGTCGCGAAAAATCCTAACCTGGGAATTGGACATTCCAGTAGGTGACTAACATCTTCTCATGGTCGTTCATTTATTTGTCAAACCAGGGAACGTATACTTGAAATGGAGCGGCACTGTATGTGCACTAAGAACCGGTTTTAGCCATAACTTTCTAGAAGTAAATGCTTGAAAGGAATTCTAATTCTGATGCAGGGACATGAAGTAAAGTCTTACTAACTTAAACATCTCTTAACTAAAGCAGAAATCATAATAACAATTACTGGAAACAAAAACCATGAACTGGCCTTATGCTGCAGGAACAGACACAGGGATGGATTCCTTATGCTGCAGGAACAGTTTAAGATTGAGTTTGCATCAAAGCTTATGGAAATGGAATTCTAACAGATAAATAATAGAAAGCAAATAGCTAGCTATAGATACTGACTAAGTGGGCCCCCTTAGAAAGCATCAACCAATTATGCAAGAATAGAATTCAAAACTTCATTAGTTCTTATTCATACTTTTGAATCTCATACATGGTTGTTGCTTGTAAGAAACTTAATGCAAAGCTTTGTTCTCCATTATAACAGTAAACAATTACAATCTATTGTATCTCTATTCTCTAGTCTAAAACTCTCTTGATCAACCCTGTTCACTCGCACAGGAGGAACCTTTATTTAAAGAGATATGACTAACTAACTAATCAACTAACAGAGGAAGATGCAGGTATAAATGCCACCTGAGACAGAGGAACAGACTTCATAAATGCAAGTCTATCCGCTCAACTATCTCAGAGGAAATATAGAGCTCCACTCCTTCCTAGATCGATGATTCATTTGATTCTTTCCCAAAGATTTGGACAAAATAATCTGTGCTTTGAACGACTCCTTCGCTGGTGCGCTGAAGACGACCTTTTCTCGTGAGTTTTGCTATGTATTGACTTGTTCATATCAGCTCCAACAACCTATAGAACACATGGAAACAAAGGAAAAAGAGGTCATGCACTCATAATAGCACAACATTCTTCATTAATCACATGCATTCAATTCATCTTACTTATTCAAACACTACATTCATCGCATTAGTCAATTGGGAAGTCAAAACAGGGCTATGATTATAGATAGGCTAAGGTATTTATGCATAAAGAGTATAGGATTCCTTATCATCAAATACTACCCATAAACATTAAAAGTTTGTAACCATAGAGTTTAAACATTCATAAAAAGAGAGCAAGAGTTTCTAAAACTTATAATCATGACATCCAAATTATAGCCATATTATGGGTTCATCATCTGCCCCCTACTTTATCCAATGCTGGTCCTCCAGCATTAGTCTTTCTGGTTGTATCTCGAAAATCCATAGGAGTCTCATGGCCTTGTAATGCAGTCCCAAATCTGAAGTAAAAACCCCTGTAGTTCTACCATCTCTCATATCTTATGGCCTCTATATCTTCATTGAGTTCCGTGGCATGATAAGAATATAATGGCCATAGTAAAGTAGGAGGTCTAAATGTTAGTGGCATCCATAATTCAAATCTTTTTTGGAGGCAAATATGCATGTATCTTTCGGACCCCCTGAGAGCTACTGTTAAATGCAGGGGACTATGAGGCTCAAACTTCTTCAAACCAACCGTCAACTTTTCCCATCTAGTTTTGCTTCTGGAAGCTGCAAGCTTCCAGAACAAATATGGTTGGTGCTTGAATTCATCATAGACTTGTTTCCTTAAATCAAATATCCTCATCCTGGCTATAGGATCATAAAAACCATACGCAACAGAAAGCCAGGCCCTCAGAAATTCTTTGGGGTTTGTGCTTTTTGATCTCAAGGGAAGAGGTTCTCTTCTCTCAGTCTCCTCATAGTCTTCAGATTGCTTTCCATAATTAACTTCATTCTCTGCTCAGGACATTAGTGATCTTAAATGGATGTCGCCAATAAACAAGAGTGGATTCCACTCAGTTTCATTAGGAATTAATAAACCATGCAAATAGAATTCACACATGGAATTCCTCAACCAATCAGGTTCCATTTGATATGCATCATAAAATTCTTTAGCAGTGGTAGGAATAGGGTCAAGGTCTTTAGAAATCCTCATCCACTGAAACCACAGAAACTACTCTTTGAGGCACATTGCATAAACTCTAGGCAGTGGCCTACATTCCATAATCTAACCTGCTACCTTCATCATTTTATTTATCTTTTCCTTTACCTCCTGGATTTCCTGTTTTTGTCTTTCAATTTCTTTCTTCAGCTTCTTCTTCTCTTCTTTCCACAGACTTTGCTGCATTTGAGTTTCAGCCAGAAGGTGGAAACTCAAAGTCTGAAGTGCCACAGGATTCCAAGTTTCCTGAAGGTGCTCTAAGCATTGGGTTAGCAATGGTTTCTTATATCCAACTAACATCTAGCATGTCTCAGAAGATAATAGGGTTGCATTGGATGTCCCAGGTTGCTCTGGTTGCTCCTGCTCTTGCTACAGGTCAACAAGGGATTCTGCTTCCTTAGAAATTCTGTCAGCTGCCTCAACCAAGTCATCAAGACTCAACATTTTCCCCCCATCAATACAGCCTTGCTGTTCTTTCTCAACTTTCCCTATTTCTTGTTGCATTTCAACAGGAATTTCTGAGGTGCCGGGTGGGAAATTCTTGGATGTACTCTGAGAATTTTCAGGAATGAATTTCTCGGACTCCTCATAAATGATAATTATTTCTGGTTGGGTAGAAGAGGGTGGGGTAGCCTGACTTTGTTTTCTTGTAGAAGTTCTTCTTGGTAATGTAGTTGAGGCAGGAGATTCATGGGCAACTTTTCTTTTCCTAGGTTGCATGGGGGTTTGAGAATTGGAAGGAGAGGATGATGAAACCGCGGTGGCATCGGGTGTTGCTACAGGAGAAATCCGAGTAGCTTGTTTTTGCTTCTTGGCTTGAGGGTTTTCTCCTAGGGTATGCCCAGGGCTAGATGGTTCATCTATCTTAGTTTTCCCTTTTTCACTTCTTGTTGTAGACCTGGTTTTAACATGGGTAGAGGACTCAGTTCGAACGGCTGCAAGACTAGGTGCTGCAGGAGAAGCAGAGGAATCTTGTTCAACTTCTCTACTTGAAGACTCTACTTGGTTTCTCTTTTTCTTGGGTCATGTAGGCAATGTTCTTGGAGGCTCAAGAGGCTGCAGCCCTTTCTGGGCAACAAATTCTTGCCAAGAAAGGGGAGAAATGTCCCTCAGGGAACGCTCAGTCAATTTTTTAATGAGAGCATGATGAGAGATTGAATTGTCTTTCCCTTTCTGGGTTTCACTAGCACTGCGCTCTAAAAGTTTTATCAAAAAGTTCAGGACAATTATAGCTAATCCATGCCTTATATGACTTAAAAACTTAAAATAATAGGAGTGCAAAAAGGAAAAGCATCCGGCACAAGTTAAGTACCTAATTATATAGGAGGCATACTCAGAGTAGGGGTAAGGTAGAGACACTCTTCTGCACCCTTGCTTTGAAATTTCCAAGGGTCCGTCACCTGGCATTGTGAATTCTGCCCTGGCAGAGATGACGTCCCTTCTTGTAGGAAAGTCTTCACCAGCTGTAGGAAGACCTGTTATTTCTGCAATCCATTCCTCAGTGACTGCTACTACTAAGCCCCATACTGTGGTTTCTCCCTCGGAAAGAGTTCTTAAGAATTCGCAAGCAACCTTGTCATCGAAGGAATCGATGCTCAAGAAGTAATTAAACCATCTACATATGCTAAATGCTTGCACTATCTGAGGGTCTTGTGTCAAGGCTTCATGAGCCGCTGGTTCACGACGTACAAGCTGACCACCCATTTTCTCAAACGTTGCTGTTATAAACCCTGAATCTCAACTTTTTCTGAATATTTCAAAAACTCTTTTCTTTGCTCTGCTTCTCCCTATTCTGCTTCTTTCTCTTCTTGCTCTACCAGAAATAATGTAAAAACAATTGCATGCAATGATTTTGAGGAACTACTTAACTAGCAGTTAACTTGTTGATCTAGAAAAGACATGCATTCATTGACGGCATGTACGATAAAAAAAATTGTTTTCACTAAACGTGGCCATAGCAAAAAGGAAAGAATTGTTTTGAATTATCCCCACCCCCTACTTAAAATGTGACATGTGTCCACACATGTGGGAAGTATAGATGAGGCATGGGGAGTAATGATAGAATTGACTAATAGACGTAATGCAATAAATGAACAAATAAAATTAATGAATGATATGACAAATAGAAAGAATATCGCGTACCTTTTAATAAATGCCCACACATGTTGGTAGATTTCACAAAATAATCAAAAATGATGTTTTTGGAAAGAACTATAAATGAACGTGGTACGGGAGATGGATGACGTGGATGGATGACATAGAAAAGAAGAATGAAATGAGTGATTGATGGCGATGGATAATGATGAAGAAAGTGGCTTCCGTATAGAAAGCCTTTATTATGGATGTTTTAACATAAGTCAAAGGGACACTGCAAGAAGTGAACCGAAGCCCTTTGCTGCATGAAGATCACTGGCCACAGGAGAAACAAACTGCTGCATGAATTCCTCTTTTGAAGCCGATTTATGGTACAACCGAAGATGGTGTCCATTAACCAACAGTTTGAAGCGGACAAGATCGATTTTCACCAGCTGTATCGAACCATTATCAAATACATTCTCAATTTCATATGGACCAAGCCACCTTGTTGTAAGCTTACCCTAATTTTCTTTATATCTGGAGTCGTAGAGTAAGGACCAATCACTAGCAAAAAATCACTTTGTCTTGATATGGTGATTGTGCCACTTTTTCCTTTGTTGTTGCACTGCTTCAGTATGGTGCAGGGCAGCTTTCTGCATTTCATCCAATGCATTCAACTAGAGGAGGCATTCTTTTTGTGCTTTAGAGAGATCAATCTGTAGCTGCAGAGTAGTCCTTAAGGTTTTATGTTCAAATTCAATTGGCAACACAACAATCTTACCATAAAGTAGCTCAAAAGGTGTGAATACTGTAGTAGTTTTCTAGGTTGTCCTGTAGGCCCAAACTGCTTCTAGAAGATTGCTGCTCCAATTCTTCTTATGTAGCTTCACTGTTTTGGTGAGGATTTCTTCCAACTCTCTGTTAGTAACCTCCACCTGGCCATTTGCTTGAGGGTGATATGCGCTTGATTTCTTGTGTCTGATTTTATAATCATTCATCAACACTATAATCAGGGTTGATGTGAATTGAGCTCCCTGATCAGTGATGAGTTCCCTGGGAACTCCAAATTGAGTGAAGATTTGTTCATACAAGAATTCAGCAACTTTGTTGTCCCTGGCATGTGCCATTGCCTTTACCTCTACCCATTTTGTTACATAGTCAGTGCACACCAAAATATAAGATTTTCCATTGGATGGCGGATCTATAGGACCAATAAAATCCATACCCCACTTGTCAAAGGGGGTTACTACCACTTGAGGCTGCAGAGGCATTTCATTAATCTTTGTTGGTCACCCCATTCGCTGGCATTTGTCACATTTCCTGGTATATGCTACAACATCTTTATGTAAAGTGGGCCAATCATACCCTGTGTTAAGTACCTTCATTGCTATTCTTTTAGAGGCAAAATGGCCACCACATGGCTCATCATGACAAGCATGCAGTATGTCATATGTCTCATCTTCCCTCACACACCTATGCATGACTTGATCTGGTCCAGTATAGAACAAACAATCGGCTATCCAGGAAAAGTTGAAACTCTTCTCAATCAACAACTTTCTCTTTTTTGGGGAGAAGTGAGCTGGAATTCTGTTGGCTGCCAAGTAGTTTGCAATATCTGCATACCATGGGGTGCGAGCAGCAATATAGAATAGATGTTCATCAGGAAAAGTATCATCATTTACCTCGGATGTGGCAGGTGTAGCTGTTTGAAGTCTTGACAGAAAATCAACGACCACATTTGCTTTGCTTGGCTTGTCAATGACTGTGATATCAAACTCCTACAACAACAGTAGCCACCTTGCTAACCTTCTAGAAATGACAGGTTTATTCATAAGGTACCGTATTGCTGCATGATCAGTGTGAACAAATACTTGGTAGCTAGTTACATAATGCCTAAACTTATTCAAGGCATACACCACTGCTAGCAAATCCTTCTCCATGATAGTGTAATTCAATTCTGGCCCTTGTAGATTCTTGCTAATCAAATAGATATCATGCTCAATGGAATTCTCCTTCTGTCCCAACACAGCCTCTATGGCATGATCAGATGCATCTGTATGTATGTGAAAGGGCAGACTCCACTTTGGTCCTTAAAGAATAGGTGCTTTAGTAAGTAGGTCCTTCAGGTGCAGTAAAGACTTATCACAGGCCTCAGTCCAGTGAAATTCAGAGTCCTTAGTTAATAAGGCATACAAAAGACTATCTATTTTGCTGAAATCCTTTATAAATCTCCTATAATATCCAGCATGGCCTAGAAAGCTCCTTACCTCTTTCTGCTTGGTAGGACATGGTAGATTAGAGATGACCTCAATCTTAGCAGGATCAACCTGTATTCCTGCAGTAGAAATATAGTGACCTAGCACTATTCCTTCTTGCATCATCACGAAGCACTTTTGACTGTTCAGCGATAGGTTGTGATCTTCACATCTCTTAGTACTTTCTTCAAGTTTGCTTGAGCTTCCTCAAACGTTGTACCATAAGCAGTAAAGTCATCCATATATATTTCCATGCAATCATGTGATATGTCTGAGAAGATGCTTATGACTGCCTTCTGGAAAGTTGCAGGTGCATTACAGAGACCAAAAGGAAAGACTGAGTAGGAAAAAGTCCCCCAAGGGCATGTAAAAGTAGTCTTTTCTTGATCTTCAGGAGCAATTTTGATTTGATTGTACCCGTTGAAGCCATCTAAGAACGAGAAGTACTTTTTCCCAGCTAAATTATCTAGAACTTGATCAATGAATGGAAAAGGAAAATAATCTTTCTTTGTTGCCAAGTTGAGTTCTCTGTAGTCTACACATACCCTCCACTTTCCTCCTTTCTTAGGAACAATAACCAATGGGGAAACCCACTGGCTATTTGAGATTGGGTAGATAAAACCAGCATTCAACATTTTCTGCAACTCCTTTTTAACAATTTCCCTCAAGGCTGGATTTATTCTTCTTTGAGGCTGCCTGACAGGTCTGAACTCACTGTTAATGTATATGCGATGTGTACAGAGTTTGGGGTCTAAACCCTTCATGTCACCATATTCCCAAGCAAAAGCTGACTTATGACTGGTAAGAATTTTAACCATGGATTCTTGTTGCTCACTGGTGAGGTTTTTATTGGTGCTCACAGTTTTTCCTGCTGCTACCTCAATTTGGGAGGTTAAATCAACTATAGATACTTCAGGCAGAAATGACATTTCTACCTCGTGGGGTAGCAAGGTGTGTAAGCAGTCAGTTACTGCAGGATAATGAGTTGATGTAGGTGAATGAAGAATTGTCTGCAAGGAACATGGATTTTTGTCACAATTAAAGTATTCGGTACCATAGTTATTCAACAAGATATAGGACAGTATACCCTCTTCTTCTTGTTGTGCAATGAAAGGTTCTCTAGTAATCATCATTAATTTGGCCATGGAGTTCACCTCCTCTTCTTCTCCCAAATCTGGCCAAACAACTTCTCCACACTTAGGCTGGGGTTGGGCTGGAGAATAGAGGGTAAGCTTCTTTTTGTTATACCCATCAGATATTGTCATGCTACCCGATCTACAATCAATGTAAGCGTCAGCAATAGCCAACCAAGGCCTTCCTAGTATGACAGGATATCCCCCCAATGATGCCTTTGAAGATAAGACCATAAAGTCAGCAGGGTACTCCTAGGAATCCAAGGTGACTACAAGGTCTTCAACTACCCCATCAGCTTTGACAGTTGAGTTATCAACAAGCTGCAATATTGTAGGTGTAGCTCTTAGGTCTGAAATACTAAGTTTTACAACCAAGTCTTTTGTTATGACATTGATAGCTGCCCTAAGATCTACTAAAGCATTCTTAATTTGCACCCCATTAATATTGATCTCCACAACAAGACTTCCTGGATCAGAATATTTTGGGATGGCAAGCTTCCCTAGCATTAAGTCAGAGAGTTGGCCCATGACATGGACAGTTTGAGGGTCTTTCTTTTTCCTCCCCGGTTTCTTCAGACATGCCTCCTTAATGGCTTTGCTATAGATAGGTACCTCTTTGATTGCTTGGAACAAGGAAATTTTCATACAGATATGCTTTAGTTGGTCAAGGATGTCAAAGATAGGTTCTTCTTATTTTTTAACATTTCCACCTTCCAACCTTTGTGGGAAAGGAGGGGACACTTCATTAGATGCCTTAGGTAATGATGGAATCTGAACTAGTTCAATTGGTTGGGGAAGGTCATTTGTATCCTCATCTTGGTCAGCTTCTTCAGATGGAAATTTTGAGATTATGGGAGGAGATGGTGCAGGTAACATAGTTCCTGAACGTAAATTGATATTATTCAGGTTGAGAGCATAGGCAGGTTGATGATTAGGATCAACAAAATAGACTTGTTGCTGCTGTTGCTGTGGCTGCTAGTTATTTGGATTGGGTGCTGCTTGAGCTGGTAATTGGGTTGGCTTTGGGTTGGGACCTTTATTAGCTACAGTAGGTGGCATAATGGATTGCTGTAGGAAACCAGTGGATGGATTTGATGATTGTTGGCTTCCTCTCCATTAGTTAGACTACTGCCAATTTCCTTGCAGAGGTTGCCACTAATTTTGCTGTGGTGGTTGCCAATTCCCTTGTGGGGATTGCCAATGGTTTTGCTGGGCATTTGGCCAAGGATTATTCCATTGAGTTTGAGAATATGGGCCATAACTTGGAGGATATTGGTTTTGCCATTGATTATTATATGAACCAAAATTTTGTAAGGGGTCCTGAGGCATACCTTGTCTTGGGGCCCATGGCCTGCGCTGAGCAACAAAGAACACCTCTTCCTCTCCTTCAATAGTTTTGAACTCGGTAGGAAGATGGTGCATCTCCAAATTGGCCACTGATTTGCATCTATAGTCCCTCTTCTTCTGTCTGCAGTGAGGGAAATATTCAGCGAGCATCACATCAGCTTCTTCCTTCTTCCTTCTAGCTTGCATTGTGTCTATCTGAGTAGCTACATCATTGATGATGTCTTGCTTGAGGTCAGACAACAGATTAGAGAGTTCTCCTTTTGATACGTCTGAGCCACTTCCTTTAGCAACAGAGGGTCTGAATCCTCTGCCTTTCTTTACACTTGCCCTAGAGTAATTGAGACATATTGTCTTGATGTCATCCCAATTACTTTGGGTAATATCTCCTCCATCCATGAGGTCTAGTGCTTCCATGCAGGTATCATTGACTCTTCTTAGGAAGAGAAGTTTTTTAGACTCCTCATTTAGTGCATGCTGAGTATTTTTCTGCACATTGAACAAAAATCTGGAGACATAGTCCTCCAAGGTTTCATCTTCCTTTTGTGCCATCTTGAAGAGGTCATCTCATCTCATATCATTTCCCCTACAATATTCCTTATACTTCCCTGAGAAAAATTCCTTCAATTCATCCCAAGTGGCTGCTGCATTGCCTCCTAATCCCATGAACCATCTTAAGGCTGACTCCTTTAAGGTAGAAGGAAACAATTTCATCATATGGGCATCAGAAGTATAATCATAACTCCTATATAGGATGTAAAATTCGAACAAGAAGGTATGAGGGTCTTCTATAATCAGACCATAGAACTTTGGGAGCATTGAAGCAGGGATATTTTTGAGATTATTGTTGTCATGGAACTCAGGAAGTGGAAAGGGAAAAGTAGGCACTGCCATCCTTGGTGGTGAGCCTGGGTTAGCTCCTGGCTGGTGGACAACAATGGCTAGTGGATTGTTATGGGTATGTAGGTTATTCAACTGTGATGCGAGTAAATCAATATTATCAGGTATATCAAACAGGTTCAAACTGATCTCCGAGGAAGAAGAAGATGAAGTGACAAGGTCCTATCTAGCATCCAAATATGGTTCTTTTGGGACAATTTCTGGGTCAATCTCTGGGTTATTTTATTGGATATCTAAATTTCTAGGAAGGAATTTTCCAAATTGGTCTCTTCTTCTATGCATGTAATGGGCTTAACTGAAATGAAGAATTTCTAAAATTCTTGAAAGCTAAAACTATTGCTAAAAATGGTTAGGACAAGTTCTCAGTCTTAACACCATTCTCCGACAACGGTGCCAAAAATGGTCTTGCCCATAAAAGGATATAGAAGTCATGAAAAATCCTAACCTGAGAATTGGACATTCCAGCAAGTGACTAACATCTTCTCATGGTCATTCATTTATTTGTCAAACCTGAGAACGTATACTTGAAATGGAGTGGCACTGTATGTGCACTAAGAACCGGTTTTAGCCATAACTTTCTAGAAGTAAATGTTTGAAAGGAATTCTAATTCTAATGCAAGGACATGAAGTAAAGTCTTACTAACTTAAACATCTCTTAACTAAAGCAGAAATCATAATAACAATTACTGGAAACAAAAACCATGAACTGGCCTTATGCTGCAGGAACAGACACAGGGATGGATTCCTTATGCTGCAGGAACAGTTTAAGACTGAGTTTGCATCAAAGCTTATGGAAATGGAATTCTAATAGATAAATAACAAAAAGAAAATAGCTAGCTATAGATACCGACTAAGTGGGCCCCCTTAGCAAGCATCAACCAATTACGTAAGAATAGAACTCAAAACTTCATTAGTTCTTATTCATACTTCTGAATCTCATACATGGCTGTTGCTTGTAAGAAACTTAATGCAAAGCTTTATTCTCCATTATAATAGTAAACAATTACAATCTATTGTATCTCTATTCTCTAGTCTAAAACTCTCTTGATCAACGATGTTCACTCGCGCAGGAGGAACCTTTATTTAAAGAGATATGACTAACTAACTAATCAACTAACAGAGGAAGATGCGGGTATAAATGCCGCCTGAGACAAAGGAACATACTTCATAAATGCGAGTCTATCCGCTCAACTGTCTCAGAGGAAATATAGAGCTCCACTCCTTCCTAGATCGATGATTCATTTGGTTCTTTCCCAAAGACTCGGACAAAAGAATCCGTGCTTTGAACGACTCCTTCACTAGTGCGCTGAAGACGACCTTTTCTCGCGAGTTCTGCTATGTATTGACTTGTTCATATCAGCTCCGACAACCTATAGAACACATGGAAACAGAGGCAGAAGAGGGCATGCACTCATAATAGCACAACATTCTTCATTAATCACATGCATTCAATTCATCTTACTTATTCAAACACTACATTCATCGCATCAGTCAATTGGGAAGTCAAAACAGGGCTATGATTATAGATAGGCTAAGGTATTTATGCATTAAGAGTATAGGATTCCTTATCATCAAATACTACCCATAAACATTAAAAGTTTGTAACCATAGAGTTTAAACATTTATAAAAAGAGAGCAAGAGTTTCTAAAACTTATAATCATGACATCCAAATTATAGCCATATTATGGGCTCATCACACATATTCCTTTTGAATATGAAAACTAAAATATAAATGCTTTACCAATGACCTAAAATGTGCATTAAATGTAGCAATGAAGAATTAGGTCAAAATATTGTCAAATTTTCTCTGTATCATCACAAGCACTTCTAAACACTCTGCACATCTTTGCATCAAGAGATTTCTCACTAGAAATTCCATCAATAGATAAAACATATTAACCAATTAATGCACTAGTATGCTGAAGATATCAACATCTCATCTTTGGGAGGGGTATGGACAGTTTTTTGTCAAACCCCCCCTAAGCCAAAGCTTTTTATGTAGTTTTCAGAAGAAACATCTACACCAAAATTTGGCACAAACTCATTCTTCACATCATTCTCTTCCTTTTTCTTCTAGATCTTGTTCATCTTCTTCTTTGGTGAAACAAAGGGTTTCACATTTTTTCCTCTACAAAACTTAGCTATGTGTCCTATTTTATTACACTTATAACATATGACACCTTGTTGTGGAGAAAATTTAATTCTTTCCATTTTAGATTTTCATTCAAAAGCCTTATGCCAAAACCCATTGCATGAGTAAGAGTAACCATGGAATGATTGAAATACCATGTACCATTATTGTAACCATTCATCATCTATCTTTTGGATTCACTAGCCTTATGAGCACATCTATTGCATGCATAAAATTGACCGAAAAATGATTGAAAATTTTGATTCATCATTCTTTTGCACTCTATATCTCTATGCCCAAATTTATAACAAGAATAATAGTGACCTTTAAAATATGGGTACTATTGATGGGTGTTTTAGCACTTCTCAAAAAATTCAATGCATAGGTGCATCACCTCTCTTGAAAGGAAATCTCCAACAATGAGTTGCTGAAAATTACCCCAAGGTCTTTCGGGTGTTAGGTCATGAATTTCTTGGAATGTCTCAGTGGTTTTAATGTGATCTTGCTGGTAATCAGAGGGCTGACTTATGTAAGTTAAGCCAGAGAATAATTTGTCCTTTCAATGGAGTTCTTAAGATAGGAAATTACTTCTAATTGTTGTAGGTTCAAACAAATGTCTAAAAATCTTATTTCAACTGCAGATTTGGCTTTACAATATGCAAAGAACCTTGTTCAAAGTCACTATTAAAAAAAGGAAAAGGGCAGGGAAGAGAAGAAGTTCCTAGACATGAAACTAGCAATGAACAATGATAATGGAGGACCCTACAGTGGACAACCTTCCTAAGACGAAGTTCCACTTAACCAAATCAAATTACAATCTCATGAAACTTGTGCAATCTTCTAATTTCTGCAAATTTTCAACCTTTCAATCACCATAAAGCATGAACAAGAGATAGAATTTAAGTGCAACATTCATATAATGTTTAGACTAGATTTACACTTTAGTTTATCATCAATAAACAATAAAAAGCATGAACAAGGAAGGGCATCGAGACAACATAATTATTCAAAACCAATGAACACAGTTAACTAATCTACCAAAGCACATAAGAATACATAGAACAAAAAAGCTAATCTACTCAAATTCACTAACTATGAGAAGAATAATCATGCAACATGAAGTTGGAACTCAAGAATCCACCAAATCAATGAATTTCTATTAACATTCCAACAACATGTCTTTACAACAAATCAAATCTCTCTTGAAAATGAGAGGAGACCCCCTATTTATAGTTTTCAAAAAGAGAAATGAATGGCCAAGATTTAATCTTATTGTGTGGCCAAGATTTACTACAAATTAGGGTTTCATCTACCCCCAAATATTCAGCAATTTAAAATAAATTCTTTGTATTTTCCTTATTTTGTCTTCTTGTGGGGCAACACTATAGCTCTTTTGTCCTGTAGTTGATTCCCTTTTGTTGTAGCTACACTATGAGGAATTAATAATCTATGATAGGATTTCCAGCCTCCTTTTGTGATGTGGCATATTCCATAATTTTTTTGATCAATACCCAAAGATTATCTTGCTCCATTATATCAGATTGAACAATTATTGAGGCACTTGGGAATTGATTTCTCCATCTTTTTGTGGAAGTGCGGCCTAATTTTCCCTACATCAATCTTCTCCTCTCTTGTAGTTGTGCCCAGATCAATGGTGGAGAAATTGTAACTTACCCCTTCCTCTTTTTCTATCACAGGGGGGATAATTTGAACCATTCAGGATCCCGATGCATCCATTATGATATGTGACCTGAACTTTGGCTTCTTTTCTTTCTTAGCTCCTACTTGATCTCATGCCAGGATTGCCTCCAATATTTCCTTGGGATCAATGAGTGTGGGAGTCCTCTTCTTTTGTATTTATTTCTTTAGCCACTTAGGTATCTGAGATCCTTCCTTTGGTGATTCATGACCACCTTCTTCTCTTTGCATGTGTTGGATCTCCTTTTCTTCGTGATCTGAGACTTCCCTTTCTATTTTCTCTTCATCTGAATCATGGATAAATATGGCCTTTTCTTGTTCCCTAGGGCTATCTTCCCCTTCAAGTACCTTTTCTTCTTCTTCATGCTTCGGCTTCGTGTGACGTTCCACCTCAGGGATATTCTTTGTTTTAGCCTCCTCTTGAGGCTTATCTTCTTCTACAGTTCCATCTTTCTTCTTTTCATGTTCCTCCCTCTTGGGAGGTACTTCTTCTTGGTGGCCAGGGCTTGCATCTTGCTCCTTTGATGGAGGCTCAACAAACATCCTCATTTCTTTATTTGCTTCTTTCTCTTCTTTAGAGGACTTCCCCTTCATTTCATCTCTAACATTTTCAGGTTTCTTAGGCATCTCTTCTTTGATCTTCGGGTCAGAGGATTCTATTACATAATTTTCACCACTGTCCTTGGCATATTATTCTTCCAAAGATTGTGACTTATCCTCCTCTTCATATACGACTTCATCGATGACTAGATGTTGGTATTCTGGATGTGCATGGTAGTCATCTTTGAAGGGATCCTCAGGTTCATCATCCTTTTCCTTTTCATCCATCTCCCTTTCTCACCTTTCCAACTCTTATGATATTTGCATTGTTGCCTCCATTTTGGGGGGCTCTGTTACAAGAGGGGCAGGGAGACCGACAACAGCTTGAGCTTGGGCAGCCTGCACCACAGGGTTTGTGAACATCCCAGAAAGTTCCAAAGGAATATTTTGCATGTACTTGGAAAAGGCTTATGGGAGAGTGAGAGTGGGGATAGTTGTGGTCAAGGCTAAGGGAACCATAGATGAGGGTGACACTGAGGAGAACGAAAGAGGAGAAGTGGTAGTAGAGGAAGAATCCTTCACCATGAAGGGTGTTGTGGCTGAGGTGGAGGCAAGGTGAACTAAGATGTCTACTATAGGTGGGGGAGAGACAACCAATTCCCGAGACACTAAGGGAGGAGTGAAAATAGCGAAAATGGTGGTAGTGGAAAGGATAGAGGTAGAAAGTGGTGATTTTGGTGGCTCAACTTCTCCTTCATCTTCTTCTTCATGCACGGGGTCCTCCTAAATAGTTGGCATCTTGGAGAATCTGCTGGATATATTTTCTTTCTTCGAGGTCTCAACCTTTGATGGATTTCTTGAATATACTTTGTACTTATGGTGATGCTCATACACTTCCTTTATTTTCTTTGATTTGGTTACAGGAGGAGACTGGGGTGCTTCTTCAGTTGTGGCTGTAGTCCCACTATCTATCTCACTCTCGAGCTCGACCTCAAGCTCGCCATAGGTCAACTCAGCCCCTTGAAGTTTTAGTTGAGAAAATTTTGCATCAACCCATTGTCTAGTTCTTTTCTTGATGGAATTTTTCAAGGTATCGAGGTCATCGACCTCCACCTCATCCTAGTCTATGGATGACAATGGAAGGCTAGCGACAATGTCAAACCTCATATCTATAACTGTGTTTTCATCTTCAAATACCTGATCCGGTATTGGGAATACTTTGATTGTCTTCACAAAGTATGCTATCATACACATGTAATGCTGCATGCATACCTCTTTATCATCCTCATAGTTGGCCTAGAAGTCTTCAACATGGTGTAAGTGGGCATATTCTCTTCCCACAAATTTATTGAGTTTTCCATATGGGTCTATTCTCAATCGAGGAGTGTATTGACTCAAGTTTTATTCAATGAGTTCCTTCTCAAAATAGTCATCACTTTGGGCGGTGAGGAGAGCATACATTCCCTATCTGAATGTGAGGGGATAAGGCACCACTCCTTGGTGATTTCCTACAAGGAGCGTGTGGGTGGGCTAGAGTTGCCTTGACACCTCCAATATTATCATCTGATCATTTGGATACTGGGACAACTTGTAAGGTTGGCCACTGAAGCCATCAGTTTGGATGTAGGTGAACTTGGAAAATTGGATGAACAAGAATCTAAACCATTGGATGAAGGCATGGGTGTTGTGAGTGACCCTTCACTTGAAGTCACCTCTGAGAATCTTGATTATGTATCTAATGAATGCATCATTCACCTAACAATAGTATCTTTTAAAGTTTTTTACTGGATCTGTAGGAACTTGTCATATAATTTTAATTCCCTCCCTAGAGTAGTGCTTTGTGCTATGAAGATACAACTGTATGGTGTGGAATTAGCCAACAAATAGACCAAATAAGATGTCATGTAAAATTGGCGGGAATTATTCACTGCTCGGAATTGATCATGCAGGTTCTTACTGATCATCCAAGCCCAATCAAATTTAGTGGTGCCCTAGATGATCTCTTCAATAAATTAGAACATCCAGTTAAAGAAGTACACTGAGGTTGGGAGGCCCACGACCCTGCTCAAAAAGTTTACCAAATCATGATAATCCTCGTAGAAATCACTCCTGAATAGCTCCCAGGGAACCTTGTTTGCACTTGCCCTTTTGTCCTTTAACAGGTGTTGGTTAATCAGATTCTTACATTTCAAGGGGCGCACCTTCCACATATTGTCTGCATATTTTATTATGGATTTCTTCGCAAGGTAATGGGTAGGGATGCAAAATGTCTGAGCTATAGACTTGGCAGAGAGATTTTCTAATACCCTACTTGAGGATTATGAAGTCCTTCAATCACTCTACAATTGCGAGAACTGAAGGGAAAGTAGGTGAGTCACTTTTTGAGGTCAACTCTACATCTCAGGTAGTTCTCTGTCAGAGGAAAAAAGTGCAGTTTTGGGATGACAACACGACACACTAGCATCTCACAGGTGCATTGGCGTCTGTACGACTAGAAAACCAGAGAGACAAGGTTAAATCCTGAAGAAAGGAATACTAGCCTAGTTTAGAGGTTTTTGAACAACAAAATGAGATTAAGAATAATGAAACATAAATATGAATGTGATAAAAGAAATGTATTACCGCAAGGGTGTCAAAGATAATTTTGTAGAACAATTCTCTCACCAGCTTGCTTCAAGATCTCTCCACCTGTACATAGAAAAAGAGGGAAATGTTGGGGCTGTTTAGGGGCCTTCCTCAGTTAGAACCCCATTTTTGTGTTTCCACCTTCACAGATAGCCAAGTTTGCAATGATAGAAATACAGATAAAGAAAGGAATACAAGTTATGTAAACAAAAGACACTACAAAACATTAGGTGCTTACTCAACCAAGATGATAGAGAAGATAAGAGGAGCTTACCACCTCCATCCAAAGTGCTCAAGGCTTGTGTAGCAGAAAATGAGAGGAACTCAAGCCTTTGTTGCAATGGTGTTTTTCGTATGCTTGCACTATCAGAGTGATGGAGTGGTAGATTGTTGCAATGGAGTTTATAATGCTACTAAAAAGCTTGAAGTGAATGAATGGAATGGAGAGAGTGCTCAAACGATCTTGGAAAACTTGAGAATGATAGAATAGTCAAGAATATGAAGGAAAGGGTGAAAAATGACCATCTTCGGGTCGACCAGTCGAAGGGAGGCATTACTCTTTGACTTTCAATCAAAAGTGCAATGTCTCTATAGTCTCCAGCCATAAGAATCTTCTAGGGATGTAAGTGTGCCACATGAATGTTTGTGTGTTGTGTGGGAGTCCCTGACAAAAACATCCCCATCGACATGCAAAACAAACACCAAGTGGAATGCAGATAGTGGGCTTAAGTTGAATTAAGCCTCTACCTTAGGTTTTCTAAAGTGCAAGGGGGTAAAAGGGAATTTGTGTTAGGGGTGAAAATTCACACATAAATTTTTCCCCACTTTAGTGAGCATAAATACTGATGAGTGCTTCAGTAAAGTAGATTAGTAAGGAAGTAACAAATTAAGAGAAGTATACCTGAACCAATGAGGAAGCAAAGCACGGTCTGGAAAAATCGGAAGTGCAAGAAAGGACTCCATAGTTCTGTGGAACTATAGAGCTGAAAAATGAAAGAATCTCATAGGCTCATGGTCCTACAAGGGAGGTATCCTTCAATAAATCTCACATGAAGGAAACCAAGAAGAGCACCTTACAGACCCATAGAATTGCAAGGAAGGTATCCCCCAAGAAATCTCACGTGAGGGAGACTAATCAAAGGGGACTCCATAGAGTCAGAGAGGGCAACTTGTTTACCCATAGATAGAAAATATTAGGAAGCAGCCACATAGGCCAGTGAACAGACAATCATGCACACCATCACTAAGTTGCACCTTCTGAACTCTCCCCAACATCATCTATCTCACCGAGTGAGTTCTCCTTTTACTTTATCGGTAAGACCAATAACGTTTCGGGTAGTGTTTTGAAATTTCTCTTTGATGACCAAAGTATACTCGATGGGCTTCACTTTTCTCCAATCAGCCCAAGGTAACTTAGCTTGATATGACCTTACACCATCACGTTGATACCTTTTGTCTTGCCGATAAGTAATAAAAACCCGCATTCTCCTAGTGTACAACTTTATCGGTGTGACCCACCTGATGTCTCGCCAATATATTGAAGATATGTATATTATCATCGATGAGACCTACATCAACTTATGCTGATATTTTTATATGTCAATGTTTCAATGCTAGATGAAATTTATGGGGTTTTATGACAAAATCAAAACCGGTTTTGGGAAAAAAATTCTATGTGAGGGTTATTATGTCTATATTATGAACCTTTTTGGGAGATTAATAGTCATGAAGGTTTAATAAATTTCTCAAAATTTTACAGTTCCAACAAAGTCCACAACTCAAGCACCATAGTCTAGAAAACCAACAAGCACACCACAAGAATGCTAAAAGAGAAACCCATACCAACACTCCCATGTAGAGAAGACATCACACCTCCTCAAAAAATGTCGAACTGCAAACTATCTCATCTAGTCACACTCAGAAGCCAAGGTCTAGAAAGTAATTGAACAATAGCTCCACAAACCATAATTTTTTCCTTGACCATGTAAAACCTACAAAATCATAGTGTTTATAAAACACCCATGCATATCCATCTTCATTTATCATTTGGATGACTTAGGAATCTACACACAACCATCACGGTTAACCAAAAAAATGAAAAAACATGAATATGCATGATAGAATTTTTAGGAAAATGTACAGAAAACCTCCAGAGCCAAAGACATGAATCTGAAACCATGCAAGTGCAAGACAAAGGCACATAGGAACAACAAGTCCATTTCAGACTAGTTCCATCACCGCAGTCATGCACAGGCATAAGGGAGAACTAGGCTATCCAAAAGTTGCTAACCACCAAGGTCACTTCATAGCCACCATGCAATAAGGACAACATAGAAAAAATGCCTTCAATGCTAAGTCAAAAACACCCAACACAAGTACAACTCTCCATAGCTGAACAACAACACAAGCAATTCCATACCTCCAGGGAGACTCTCACACAGACACCAAATATAAACACCATGCTTTGTTGCAACACAACCATGAACACATCTCACACCCTTTGCATCAGGAACATTGCTGTGAGCTAGGAGCCTTAGACCATGTTGCCACAACATGACCAACTCCAAACATCTTCAGCGTCTTTCAAAGTGTGTGTTGAATAAAAGAAGCACACACTTCAACTCAACATAGGATCAATCACCAACCATTTTCTCCAGACTTCCTCAAGCTTTCTAGGCTAAGAAAACAATCACATGAGAAAACCTAGAACTTCTGTAACCAGGAGAAGACTTTGATACCACTGGTTGGTATCATCAAGCCTCGACTTGCTCAACCAACTCTGATACCACTTGTTGGGGATAAGGATTCAGTTTTGTCATCAAGATTAGCATCTAAGACAATAGTGCCTTAGTGATTTCAATTCAAAACGATAACAAAGACACAAACAAATATGCCATAAAGCAGAAGCAGGCACAAATGATCCCCCATTGATCCTACTAAGGAAAGTAAATGCAAAACAATAGATAGATTTAACACAAACAGATAACCATGAAAGAAAAACATGATGACACACATATATACGTGGGGAAAAACTTTTAAGGTAAAAAACCCCACCTCCAAAACATTAAGCTCACTTGTATTATTCAGCAACAAAACTAGTTACAATAAAAATATAGAGCTATGCTCTTCAGGATATTACATCTTGTCCATCTGGAGAATGAATACAGGTTACACAAACAAAAATCTCATATAGTTACAATGTACTCAAGATATACTATGTAGATTCCCTTTAGCTCCTCTCAAATGACTATCATACCCAGCCTCATGGCCAACCCAACCACTCGGCCTCCACAGGTTCACATGTTCACATAACTGAGAGACAAAGTGTTCACAGTCATGACCATTCGAACACTCACTCTATCTCTCTCTAGAATCACTCTCTCATGTGCCAACATGTCCAGCCTATCCAAACAGTCAAAACCATCCTCAAGATATTATTGAATTTTTTTCCCATATCATCCTCCTTGCAACGAGCCACCCAGGCATGCATCGGAGTCTGGGTTATGGGTCCGCCAGCCGTAGTCCGTCTACGCAGCAATCGAGGTCACCATTTGACGACTTGTAATACGTTGGCTGGTACATGCACGGTCTTTGTGGCGGATGCAGTCGGCACTTTAATTAAGCAGGCGGAACTAACAGGTCCAGCTTCGATCCAGTGCTTGGAGCTCCTACCACAACACCGCTAAGCTCAAGCCACCCATATGCAGTAAGGCGGTGAGCTCGACCGAGCTCACCCCAACCATACCCGCGCTACCGTCGAGTCCATCTGAACCATTCACAATGTGGCAGTTTGGCCATCTGAGCTCATCCTAAACTTGCCCACGCTACCACTGCACTACCCGAGTCAACCTGCGGTGAGCTCATCCAAGCTCACTGATGACTTCACCAAGCCAAGCTCTGCCTTCCCACTGCGCTACCATCATCCTCATAAAACTAACCATGGTAAGGCAGTGACCGGTCTGGGGGATTGCTGATGGTCAAACCATGCTATCGTGGGGGTCGACAGGCCACCCCATGGTAGTGTGGTAACCATCAACCAAACTGCTAATGGTCATACGATGGTACCATGGTGAGTCTCCTCACCGCCCATGGTATGGCGGTAACCACAAACATCGACCGCAACCACCGTGGCTTCCCCAAACACTGTCTGTGGTAACGTGGTAATCATCAATAGACCACTGCCCTTCAAACGCTAGCAGTTTACCTCACCCACGACAAATTAGTAAATAAGCCATGTAGTAGGGTGGTAACCATCCATTGCCAATTTTCCACCTTCGCGCCGCTAACTACACTACCTCACCACCATCGAGCCACCTCCGCGGTAAGGAGGTAAGAGAATTCCAGACTGCTGCCACTTCACCGCACCACGACCAGGGAGGATGAAGAGCACTACGGTAAGGCAATAACACCACCCAACCACCAAAGAGAGAAAGGTGACCCATGGTAAAATGGTAAAATGCACAACCGCGCCACCAAGGCAACCTTGCAGCGGTATGGTGGTAAAGGCCAAAAACAAGGGAATTCACCTAAGTCTCCAAATGAAAGAGGCCGAAAAGTAGAGGCATACTTTCCCAACACCAATTCTCCCACAACAAGGGCTAAGGCAGAGGGACAAGTGAGGTCTCCATTGCTCAAATCTTGTGGGTCTAAGGTGAACGAATTCGCGAAGATTGCTGACAAGGTGAAAAATTCATCCATTGAGTTAAACATACACTTGATAAGAGTGTCATGTTTCATCTTGGCAGATGGAGGGGTTCACACACGAGATTCACTGCTAGGTTCACCGAGAGACTTGAGAGTGGTGACAAAGTCAGGGGATGTCGGGTCTAGTTATGTCACTAGGACATAACAAGTCAGCGCGGGGCCACCTTTCAAAGAAGGAGGGATCTTCTTATGTCCTCCCTTGCTGGATGCACCACACTCTACCTTCTTCATCGGAGGAGGTGAATTCCCCATAGAAGATGCAAGGTGGATAGAAGAGGATAGAACCATAATGGATATAACTTAAGTATTTACCATATCCATAGGTTTTAGGAAAGGTGAGACATCCAAAATGGAAGTCAATAGAGGTGGCTCCACAAAAGGTGTGATAAACACTTGTACCCTTTTGGGTGCATGTGCGCTCACAACGAGAGCCAAAAGAGATTCATAACTAATTAGATCAGAGGAAAAAGAGGGGAAAAAGTACACAATAGGAGGTTTCATCTTCTCCTCCTCCTTTTGTGAGGAGGCTTGCTCAACCAGGAGAGCCTTTCGTCGATGCTTACGCTCATGCACAAGGTGGTTCCTATGACTCTTCAAACTAGAAGCCAAAGTTTGTGAAGGGAAGATAGGATTCTGTTCAGCCATGGGAGTGTCTTCTACAACTGTTTCTAGTGGAAGGATAGACTCCTGAATGGGAGAAGAAGGGGTAGGTTCAGAAACAACGGGAGGAATTGACTCTAGTGCCTCAGTAGTGGGCCTCTTCCCATTCACTATTTTGAGGAAAGGAATAATAGGATGCCACAAAGGTTGAGATAAATATGACTCTCTATGGGGGGCTTTCTGTCTTCCATATTGAATGGGCCTAGGCTCTATGGGTAAGACATGAAGCTCGAATGCAGGACGCTTGGCCTTTCACCAAGCAGGCACCATGGGATTCTCTTGCAAGCACGGGATAGAAGCAAATGACACTACAACAAGGCAAAAGGAAGCATCATATTGAATAGCAGGAGGGGAAGAAGTCAGATCTCGGGACAACTTCTCTTCTTCTCTTCTACGTGCCTTGACATCATCAATGTCAAATTTTAAGCAGGGTCTATGTGAAAAAACATAAGGTGAAGGATAGAACCTCACTTTCGGCCTAGCATGCCCTTTCTTATAGTTTTGATACATACAATACAAGAGGTCCTCCCTAGATGGGAGAGGACCAAGAGATGTAGACCAAAAGTAATCTAGGGTATAGTTGCCACGAGAAACTGGTGGTCTATAACTAGTGTCATGGACAACATGTACTGAACCTCCATGAACAAACTTCTGAAATTTGTGCACAATTGAAATAACTACATTCATAGCTACTAGCTAGGGGATACCTAGCTTCACTCTGAAGAGTTCAGACCCCAGGATGATGTCAAACCTAAGGCTCATTGATTTAGGCCCAACGAGGACCAATAGGACAATGCTTCCTATAGAAGGTACAAAAATTTCGTTGTGTGAATGAACAATACTCTCAGGTGCATCATACCCATCCTTATCTGGGAAGTTAATCAACATGATCTCCTCAGTTATGATATTCACTTGAGATGTCAGATCAACGAGAACACCTACTACAGTATTCACATTTATCCTTGCAGGAATGTAAAGAGGAGATGGATCTCTATTGAAGCCCATTGATAGGTCTTGTGAAGTGAAAGTACCACTACTCATAGTCTACATAGTGGGAATAAGTTAATTCAAGAAAGAGGCCATCATACACACCAAATAGTACTTCTATAGAGCCTCCTAAGGTTAATGAGATAAGGTTTCATTATGCAATACTTTGGAACCTTCCAACTATGCCTACTAGGGGTCACAGGTTGGGTTGCGAGGTGAAAGCCTCACAACAATCACACCTACAACACTCCTAGGATACAAGGAAAGGAGCTTTCAGTATCATAAAAAAAAACCAAAATGGTTCACATCAGGTTCACCAAAAATGTAAGAGAGGGGGACCAACAACTGCAAGGCCCCAGGTCACGAAAGGCCAAGAGCGGAAAGGCTTCCCTAACTTACCTCATTTTAAAGGAAGATTAGGATGGACATGATTATAATGATGAGGATTATGAAGTCCTTCAATCACTCTACAATCTTGAGAACTAAAGGGAAACTAGCTGAGTCACTTTTTAAGGTCAACTCTACATCTCAGGTAGTTCTTTGTCAGAGGAAAAAAGTGCAGTTATGGGACAACAACATGATGCACTGGCATCTCATAGGTGCATTGACATCTATATAGATAGAAAAATAGAGAGATGAGGTTAAATCCTCGAGAAAGGATTACCAGCCTAGTTTAGAGGTTTTCTAAAAAACAAAATGAGATTAAGAAGAATGAAACATGAATATGCGATAAAATAACTGTATTACCACAAGGGTGATGAAGATAATTTCATAGAACAAACCTCTTGCTAGCTTGCTTCAAGATCTCTCCACCTAGACATAAAAAAAGGGGGAAAATATTGGGGCTATTTAGGGGCCTGCCTCAGTCAAACCCCCGTTTTGGTGTTTCCACCTCCATGGACAACCAAGTTTTCAATGATAGGAATAAAGATAAAGAAAGGAATACAAGCTACGTAAATAAAAGACACTACAAAATAGTATGTGCTTACTCAACCAAGATGATAGAGAAGATGAGAGGAGCTTACCACCTCCGTCCAAAGCACTCAAGGCTTATGGAGGAGAAAATGAGAGGAAATCAAGCCTCTGCTGCAATGATGTTTGTCTTACATTTGCACTATCAAAGTGATGGAGTGGTAGATTGCTACAATGGAGTGTAGAATGCTACTACAAAGCTTGAAGTGAATGAATGGAATGGAGAGAGTGCTTAAACAATCTTGCAAAACTTGAGGATGGATGGAATGGTCAAGAATATGAAGGAAAGGGTAAAAAATGACCATCTTTGGGTTGACCAACCAAAGGGAGGCGTTACTCTTTGACTTCCAATCGAAAGTGTAACATCTCTATAGTCATCAACTACAGAAATCTTCCAGGGACGTAAGCACGCCATGCAGACGTTTGCGTGTCGTGCAAACGTCCTTGACAGAAATGCCCCCATTAGCATGTAAAATAGGTGCCAAGTGGAATGCAAACAACAGGTTTAAGCGGAATTAAGCCTCCGCCTTAGGTTTTCTAAAGTGCAAGGGGGTATAAGGGAATTTGTGTTAGGGGTGAAAATTCATGCTTATACACCTTCATGATAAAATCCTCCCTCTTGACTTGTCGAATAACCAAAGAAAAATCTTTACTTGATGAGCTGCTAAATATGTTATTCTCGCCAATACCCTATATTTATGTAGTTTAGATATTACTCTTCTTAGATGTCTCAACATGGAAGAATAAAAAATGGCTTTGTAAGAGGTACATGAAGGTATATGTAGAGTTCACTCTAGTGGTCCTTCCCTAGCAAAGAAGCTTATGCACATAGGATACTACTGGCCGAAAATGGAACATGACACCTACCACTTCATGAAGAAATACTAACAATGTTAGATCCATGATGATCTAGTACACACACCAACATAGGGACTTCATTTAGTTACATCACCTTGACCCTTCTCTCAATAGGGACTCAACCTTGTTAGAAAGATCCACCCTAGATCTATGAATGACCAGAAATTGATAATTACTACAATTGAGTATTTTACTAAGTGGATTGAAGTCATTCTGATGATGTATATCACTAGTAAAAAAATATCAAAATTCATACTTGTACCCAAAATTATTTTTTTGCTTCAATAAGGCATTTTAGAAAAAATGGTCTAAATCTTGTAAAATTATCGTCAAAAGTCAATTTTAGGTCAAAAGAAACATGTTATTTTTGTGGGTTTATGTCACGGAGGATACTTGCAAAATTTTTAAATTTTTGAAAATTAGGGTTTTAGGCCCCTGTTTTTAGGAAAACCTAAAATATAGGATCTTTCCAAAAATGACTCAAAATTATTTTGATAGGTCAATTTCACTTCATTATCACATTGGTTAAGGCATAATCATCAAAAATTAAAGTTTTCTTTGGTGGGTCTATTTCACCTTTTTCAGGAGAAAAGATAAGACCTCTGAGGTCATTAATGGCAGATGACCAATACTAGATATCAAGATCTAAGGTTCATAAACTACACAAATTATTCTATGGTGAAAGATGCTTGAAAAGATACTTCATGATGGAGGGGAATCTCAAAAGTTAAAAAGTGAAAAAAAATTTATGTCTGGAAGATGCACGCCTTGTCACAAGGGATATACTACACAGTCAATGTCTTGTCCAAATTTTTAAAATGCCCATGCACCTAGAATGGTGAGAGCAATCACAACGATGAATGCGATCATGTCGTCAACAAAAGTGAACAACTCAGTCAAGAAAGATAGTGAATGCAAAGCACGAGGAGGTCAAAATCATTAAGAAATGACTAACTCTGGAGCCCAAAGCACCCTTGCTGGCCAAGGGCGCCCATGAATTCAAGAAGCCAACTACATTTGTTAACAATTGCAAAAATAGATGTCTTCTTCAGAATTTTACTAGATTTTCAATGAATTATCAAGCAAGTTCACTAGATTAATCAAACATCAACAAATAAAGGTAGAGGCAGAAGATGGTGAAAGAAAATGTCATAAAAAAATGGTAGTCAATCAAGGGAAAAGTGCCCCAAAAGGCTAGGGGCACCCAAAAAAGAAAGCAATTAGATGTCAGTCTTTAGATTGGAAATCTCTAGATGATCTTCCCGGATTCAACCTAACTTCAAAACAAATCTATTTTCCAACTCAAAGAACATATCGAACGGTAGTAGCTATTGATCAAATGAGCACATAAAATGGAGGATAAATTGATGAACATCAAAGAAATTGCACCCCTACAAGCCAGGGGCACCTAACCTTTTGAGCAACCAAATGATTTTTTTAGCAGTTGTCTTCTGCAAGGCATCTGCTCAGAATCCTTCCATATTCATGATGAATCTAACTACCAACTCATGGGACCTTGCAAAAACTCACAAACAAAGGTCAAGTATGAAAACGCTGAAAGTCAAGACAAGTTGAAAACATGAAAAATTAACTAAGTATAGAGGAAATTGCACCCTTCTAGAAAAAGGTGCCCAACATTTTGGAGCACCAGATGTAACTTTTGTTCTTTGTAGCTTCTAAGAAGACCTCATAGTTGATCAATCTCTGTGATGAGACTATTAGCAAATCCAATGGAGCAATCAAACATCCGGCGATGAAGACAAAACTGGAGCATTTCATTGAAAGTTGCAAAGTGAAAATGATAGCTTAAAAGGAAAAAAGCACCCCTATAGGCCAGAGGCACCCAAAATTTTGAGCCCTCTTAATCAAATTTTAGAGCTTGCAATACCAATCATCCTTTTGGGAATTGAACTAGTTTTCCATTCAATATCTCAATATGTTCACGAGAGTCATCAATCACTAGTGATTGCAAATCCAAGCATAAAAGATCAAGAATGAAGGAATTTGAAAATTTCTAAAAATTAGTTAAGTCTGGAAAGAAAAATCACCCTTCTAGGAAAAGGCACCCAAGGATTCAAGCCATCAAAACTAGTTTATGAAGTTTTCAACTCCTAGTAACATCTCTTCAAAGTTGATGACAGTCTATAGTGAATCTTTTAGCCAAGCTTCAAGATCAATCAAACAACTACAATTAGGGATTAAACATAGGCTATTTATCAAGAAGAAGTTGAAAATATTCAAAATATCCTAACACTGGCAAGGTGGTGTCCAAAGTTAACTCCCAGTTGAAGGTTTTGAAGACTTTCTCATGTCTAGGAATCCCAAAATTGGTGGACATTGTTCTAGTTTACTACCTATCACACAAAATAACTCTTCAATCAAGATTTAGATGCCCTAACCGATGCTTCCAACATAAAATGTTATTTATCAAGCATCTAGGCATCATAATTCATTATTATTTGCAAGTTGAAGAGCTAAAACATAGATATTTTCTCTCCAATTCCATTTGAAGGATCTAACGAAAGCCATTTTCAATGTTCATGTTTTCAAGATCAGGTTGCACACAAGAACAGTTTTCAAGACTTCATATCTCTAGGTGTCATTATTCAAAGACAATAGTTTATAACTTCTATCTTAGGTTTTATTGCATGCTTGAGAAAAATCCATTTTCTCACAGATCTGACCTTCTGGGTTCATTCAACATGAGATTGGCCACAAAAATTATGTGCCAAAATTTTCCAGAAAAGTTGTTTCACTGCTTCCAATTTTTAGGGTCCTTTTTCAAAAACTAAAGAATTGGGTTTGATCAACTCACATGCGCGTACAATAACCATGTGCCAAAATTTTCTAAGAAAAATAAGCTTCTACAACTTCTGTAGCTTTTTTCTTTGAGGGGTTGTTGCATGTTCAAGAAAAAGTCACTTTTTCAAAAAATTTGACGTTCTGGGTTCATTCCAAAAGATATTCCTAACAAAACCCACATCTTAGAAATTTTCATAAAAATTGCCCCTTGAGGAAGCTATTTTTAGCCGCCATAAAAAAAATTGTTCAAATAGTGTCATGTGCCCAATCAGTCTTCAATCTTTTCAAAATGCAATTCTTTCAAATTGAATACAAGACCAAATTAGTCTTGCTACATGATTTCTTGAAGATGCCTGACACCAATTTACATCAAGCACACCCAAAAGTTGATTTGGACAAGTTGGATGGCATAGATCACACCACTATGCAAAATTGAGCAATATGGGTTGCTTGAGGCAACATCATTTCCCATCATAGTGCAAATCATTGAATTTGTAATCGCTTGTGTAAAGAATTACAACCCCACCTTGTAGGAAATCCAATCAATTGATGGACGGGAAATTTGTAGTCTCAAGCCAAAAAATATCGAGAGATGCTTCACTATCTAACCTTGTGTAAATAACTTATTCATATCAATGGAGGAGTGTGAAAGGGCGTTCAACATGTCAAAGGAAAAATGTCAGAAAAGAATGGAAAAAAGGTGGCTTAAAGAGAAAAGAAACAACTTTCCAAAGAACATGAGACTTGGATAATTCAAAGACGATTATGTGATGATGATCACTCTACTTAACCATGTCACCGGTGAAGTAGAGGCAAACAAGTTCCAACCATGGATGCATTACATCATGTCTCAACTTGTCAACAAAAAATAACACTATGACTGGCTTGCCTTGATCAATGGCATTTGCCACAACTAGATGACCAGTTTCTTCAAAGACCATGAATTCCACATGTGTTCGTACCTTATATATCTGATAGCCTTTCAAGGTCAGTTTAGAGGGTTGAATATTGTAGGAACTTTGGGTGTGCATAAGGTTCATCAATATTTCTCGTAGCTTGAATTTACACAGTTAGAAAAAAACTTCAAGTGAGTGAATGACCAGTTCCTAATGCACACAGTGAGGGACCTAGATTAAGAGTTACATGTACACATTTCACCAAAAGAAAAATTGGTGATGGTAGATTGGTTCATCCAATTTACCATGTTTACCTACACCTGCATATATGGTTACTCAGTTCATCCAACTATGTTACCCCATTATCCATCAGATAAGGTGGTATTCATGGAGTTTCTATGATAGTTGCATGAAGTCCACACCTTTTTGTGCAATAAATGCAAGAAAACTACCAACTTTCCTTTCCAAATGGGGATATATAGGTGCAAATCAATAGATGATGCCAAGGCTACGAGCCATGAGATGACAAAATTTAATCTTAAGTTTCTTATTAAAATATGCTCATATGACACTTGGGGTCACTTTTCAGCCCACCTTGGCCAAAATTCTTCACACAAACCTTCCATGGAGGATTATTAGTTTAGTTGTGAAGACGAGCTCAAAGTGCGAAGGCACAACTAT
>CM021100.1:900060162-900319957 GCA_007115665.2 Sequoiadendron giganteum | reverse complement strand
GAAGGTTAGTTCCAAAATAAATGTTAAAGGTTTTTTCATTGCATTAGCGAATGATACAATAGAATGAGTTAAGGCTTGGAGTATAAGAGTGTATAAAATAAATGGTTGGAGGTGGAAAAATAATCTACAGGTGTACCATGTTGGGGAAATGAAAGGAATTTGAAAGAAAAAGGGATTTTTGTGTGCAAGAGTTAAAGGGGTATGTTGTGGATAAACAACAAAAGGTATCAAGTAAATTTGAGTTTCATTATATGTATGCACTTCCAATAAATTTGGAAAAAACAAGAAGTTGAAATGAGAAAATACAGATATTTTGGAGCAACATGTTAACCTATTACATTGAGAAGATTTCTAAGTGAAGAAGAATCTGCATTCTAAGCGCAAATGAACAAAGCCACAATAATATGTACCAAAATGGATAATTAAATCATTTGACTTTCTTCAAAACAGTGAGCTCATGTTTCAGTGCTAGAGTTTTAAAATACAGTGTAAAGATAAAATACAACATATACGTACCCAGAAATGATAAGCAAATGAAGGGAATCCCCTTTGAAAATAAACTGAATTCATTAAATACTAGGGTTTCGAAGCTCAGGAAATGGTGAAGAAAATTTCTCCTTTTATCAAGATTTTCACTGTTTGTTTTGAAACAAGTTTGAATCAAGCTCAATTCGAGCTTTTTTACACAAGAAAGGATAGCAAGATAGGTGAAATAAAATACATCATGAGTTCTTATGGCCGTGGCCTGAGAATATCTTTTTCTTCATCAAATTTTAAAACCCATTTGGGGTTTTTAATTTAAACACAAAAAATCACAAATTTTGAGTTTATATATGCTGAAAAAGCCCTCGAAAATGATTCTATGAGTTCATACATGGAGGAGAATCGAAATACATTCTTTCTTCTGCAAATGTTTAAGCTCTAAATAGAGCCTCGTGAAGTTAGGATTTCAAATAGAAAGGAGAATCAAAATATATTATTTCTTCTACAAATGTTTAAGCTTCAAATCGAGCCTCGTGAAGTTAGGATTTCAAATAGAAAGGAGATGAAAATACAGGAATAATGGGACCCTCTAGCCACAAATACAAAAATACCTAGGTCAAGGAAAGTTTAGTCACGGCCTGGAGAGGTATGTTGGCTCATAGATGTTCACAAAAACAGAAAACCCACTTGGGTTTGTTATTAAAGTATCGAGTGCAAAGCAACAATATGTGGGTTCGAGATTTTTCTTTGTGAGAATTCACCAGAGGGCATACAATAGTCGTGGCTTGCAATAAAGGATACACACAGAAATTTCCAAATGTTTTCTTCCATAAAAGAAAATCTTAAAATATCATGTTTTTATCAAAATCATTTGAGTTTTATTCAACAAAAGATGCAGAAGAAAATGCATAAGGAGGCAATGATAATGGTGTACCCAAGAATACTCTAATACCTCTGAAATTTATTTTCAAAGTGCTCAAAACAGAGATGAGAAGTTTTAGATCAAGGAAGAAAGAGCTTACCATCTTTTTCAGAGGCCAATCTACAGAAAATTGGTGAAGTTCAAGTTCAATATCCACTCCATAGCTCTCCCATGGCGAAAGCTCTTGCAGAGAGCATTTTCCTCAAAACACGAAGTGAAAAATAAGGCTAAAAACTTAGGGCTCTCATGTTTTGTGATTAGGGTTTGGTAAGCCCTAATTCGACTTAAGATTTTTTGGGAAAATGTTTAAATATTAAAGCTCCAAATTAATACCATGGTGATAAGTCTTTCTAAGCCTAGGTCGACCCTTTAAGGGTTTGGTTTGATGTCATTTTCCAAGTCTTTTAATTCGCATCTCATAAGTGAAAAACCTTAGGGTTTTTATTTTATTGAATGTCTATACTTTAGGGAAAAGTAAATATCTTGGGTCTTAGATATTATCAATTTTATTGATTTTATAGAAATCAATAATAGATGTATCTTATGATTATTTTTGAGAAAAATCAAATTGTAATAGGCATGAGAGTGTTTATTTTTGCAAAGATTTTCTAAAAATCTTAATTGCAAAAATTAGGGAAAATTGAGAAGTTAAGCATTGGAGCTTTATTTGTAATAAAACTGCAAACATTGTAAAGCAAAGATAAAGCAATGTTTTGATAAATTGCTTTAATCTTTTGCTATTTTTAGCAGTTGTTTTAATGAAAGCAAAATTAGCTGGCTTTTTCACTTCAGTTATCCTTGGGAAAATTTGTGAAGAGTGGGATTAAGACAAGGTGTTGTTTCAACTTTTAAAGCAGATTGAGCCTAATTTTGGAAGCATTTTGGGTGGACATGCAAAAAGTGGGAAATTTCCACTTTTATTATTCAGTATGATGTAGTTTTGGGGAATTTTTCCTTGGCTTTTCTCTTGAGCTCGGAAATTGAGTTTTGGGGAGTTATATTTTGGAAAATAACTTAGTTTTCCTGAGTTCAGATTATTGCTTCTCTCTCCCTTGTTCACTTTCAGAGAGTTTTGTAAGCATTGGTACTCAGATTTTGTACTGGACACTCTTTCAGTTTCAATAAAGCAGCAAAGTTCTTCTTCTCATTTCTATTTTTTCATTTTTACAATAGCAATTTGATGTCTTTGTGATTCAAATTCGAGTCCTTTTATTTCTTGTTGTTGTGAATCTATGCCTAGAATTGCATAGTTTCCAGGTTGTATGTTGTATTTAGTTTATAGATCTTCATACAAACTACTGATGAAAATATGTGCCAGTGAGGTTGTGAGAGCTATTATTATAAAGAAATTTTTGTGAGTGGTGGTGTCAAAATTTCATAAGTCTCTGGTGAATCATCTTAGGTTAGAGTTTTAGTTACAGATTATCCTTCTTCCCTTTACCTCAGAAAATCATTTAGAGTAGAACATTTCATTCGGAGAACCAGCTCACTCTGAAGATTCCTCTTCACATAGATCACCCACATCTGAAGAGGGTTTCCATGTTTCAGTAGATAGCTAGCTCTTTTGTGAGCTTAGCATAGGGTGCATATCTGATTGATAACAACTGCCCAAAGAAGACTGGTATTAAAATTCAATATTATGCGGTGAACTGGTGTTAAACTACTAGCAAGGTAGGCATGGCTATAGAGGTAGGAACAACTACAGGATGCTCTACACTAGCTAACCTAAACCTCTAGAGGAAGATTAGTCATCTCATTGGCTATTAAAGGATAGATTGTAGCTTGTTTAAAGGAGAAAAAAAGGAGTCATTCCTTCAATCATGGTTGTCATGAATATGAGTGAGACTGAGACCAAGCTTCCCCTCGTAGATTTGGCTCTGCTACATTCTAAACAAGGTTGTTCCAACTTGAGAAAGATAATCAAAGAGGCATGTGAGGGCTAGGTATTATCTACGTTGGAAATGGGGGATGAGCAGGTCGTGCCATAGTTGTAAAGGGAGGCGTAATGAGAAGTTTGGCATTTTTTGGGGTGGGCAAGAATTTTTATGCAAATTCTCATTTATTTGATACTTTGGCTTCATCTATTCTTTTGACTATCTGATAAGGGGGAAGTATCAAATTCAAGTTGACAGAAAGGGACTTCAGTAGTGGAATGAAGACTAAGGAGAACAAGGCAATTCCAAGTATGGGGATATCATATTGGACTATTTTAATTTAATGTCTACATTTCCTTTAAGAATTACATCAACTATAAACCCATTGATACTGAGCATTACAAAATTATTAAATTTTATTCTATAAGAAAGGCACATTTTATAGCAATCTGAATGTGCATGATTGTATTTCTTTAAATTGTATGCATTATGTCATCATTCTATACCTAGTGTATACTTACATAAAATAACATATTTTCATCTGCATTAAGAAATGTCTTGGGATGTCTATTTGGATCATTTTTATTTGAACCTGTGTGGAAAAATCAATGAGGACAAAAAAAATAGTGGGTTGGAATGTTTGGATTTATTATCGAGAATACCATGCTATTATATATTGCATCGATATGGATATTCAGATACTCTAGGTCTTATCTTTTATATGTTCACCTTCACTCCCCTGCTTGTATTATGCTACTCTCATTCTATGAATTAGTATTTAAATCTTCCAAAGAATGATTTAGTTCAAGAAAAACCTTATATTAAAGCCTATAAATATTTTGTGATGTACATAAAAAAATACTTTGTTAATGATTTAGTTCAAGAAAAAACTTATATTTAAGCCTATAAATATTATGTGATGTACATAAAAAATACTTTGTTAATACAACCTTAAAGAGAATCATGGACTATGGTCAAGTTTTTTGTTACGATTTTCTTATACGGTGTTCTATCACATATGGTATAATCTCGATTTGGCTAAAGATGATAGTATTTATGACCTTCCACTTACATAAAATAAACCATTGTATTTGTCTCATATTTCTTTGAATATCAATATTGTCCAAAAATAGATTATCATTAATGGTTCAACCCAATCACCCCAAAATTGACATGGATTTTGGGGCAAAGTTTTTAATCCTCTTATAAATAATTTAGATAAAAGTAAAAGATGTCTGTCAAAAAAAAATCTCTTCATAGTCTCTCTTGATAAGTGGCATTTATATGATATAGCTTAGCGTGAAAGAAATACTAAATAATAAATAAGTAAATATGCTTCAGTGCAAGAACTTGTATTTTAAAATTTAAAAAATATCTTCTTCATAGTCTTACTCTCGATAATTGGCATTTATATGATAATAGTTTAGTGTGAAAAAATTACTAAATATTTGTGTGCTATATAAAATGTATCGTGAATAAGCAAGTAAAAGATATACAACACACCAATGAAACATTATATCAAGGAATGCAAACGATAATCAAATTGAAACAAACAATTCCCTAATGGTGTCTCATTGTCCTCTATCTCCAAAGATTCTTAAGTCATTTTTCTCTCAGATTGTTTATGCACATGACTTTCTAAATGAAAACCTAAAGAATGAGAGATATTGGAAATACAAAAGATGTTTCTTACACTACATGATTGCTAATCTAGTTGTAAATGATATGCTAAGATAATGATGTTGCTATGATATTGTTGTATGACAATGATGTGATGAAACTATTGTAATTAGGATGTTGCTAATGGTAATGCCATGATTAATCTACTTAATACTAAAATTCTAATACTAGAATGACAATGCTAATATGATAATGCTAATGAAAATTTTGCAGAGTGTAATTATGCTCAGCTCTCTATATGCTTTTGTTGTAAATGAGGGTTCATTTATAGATTTTCCAAGGCATGAGCCTAGGTGGTAGAAATCAACATTCTGGATTCGATCTGGAGAGATGAACGGTTGAAGGTGAAGAGGTTAGAGAAAAAAAGGGGAGTGTGTTCCCTTTAGAAGAACAAACTGCCAAGTGTGAAGAGGAATCAAATGGAGATGAAGGCCAAGTGTCCCAAATTTGTTAGAATTTGTTGAGGATAAATGTCAATTTAATTATTAGAAATATTTAATTTCATGAGACACATGATGATGTGGAAGGTGGGAAGAATTTAGTATAAATGTGCTTAAATTCAAATTTAATGAGAGGAGGTTAATTAAATAAAACAAACTAATTAAATTTGTTTATTTAATTAAAATATGAAGAAAGTGATTTAAGATAGAAAGAATTAGAGAAAATGAACTATATAAATAAATTTTTCAATTTATTTATAAGTAGAAGAATTAAAGATTTATTATTTAATTAATACTCCAAACCGAATTTGAGTGTATACATTTTGCCCCTCTTTGAAGTGATGTGTTTGCAACACATTGCTTCAAAGAAAAATTTGTTGATAGTGCTGATAAAATTTTCGATATGCCTTAGATGTTGATTTTCGAGTGATAATGTATGTATGCCCCCTTGGGAGATAAATTAGGGAAAATTTTGAAATTTTTTTTTTTTTTTGAATTTTTTGGATTTTTTATGATTTGATGATGATTTTTAAATTTTCAGGATTTTGCAATGATTTATCTCTTGATAAAGAAAAATGACCTTGCCAATTAATTGATTAATGCCCTTTTTGAAAATACAAATTAATCCCACTTAAATACCTCCACTTACCGCTTTAAAAGGTAAAAAGGTGAAAAACGAGGTCATTTGAATTCATTTGCAATTGAGAGATTGAGTTGATTGATTGATCCAACAAAATGGTGATCCCATACCACACTCATCGATTCGAGCGAGTTCGACAACACCACCACCTTGCCATGTATGGACCTCTGGTACGTACCTCGAGAAACCTCTTTTTGAAATTTGAATTTGTTGTTGGCACGTTTTAATGTTTTAGCACATTTAAACCCCGATTTAGCGCATTGGTTAAATTTTTTAGCGCATATGTTGATTTAGCACATCTGTGAGCTATTATAGCGCATATGTAAAATTTTGTAGCGCCTTTAGGTCATGAAGTGGCGCATATGATGAATGTTTCAGCGCATCTAGGGTTTTAGCGCTTTTGTGCCCTGTTTTGGCGCATTGATTGAGTTTTATAGCGCATCCATTGTTTTAGCACATAAATGCACTATTTTGGCCCATTAACACCAAAATGATGAAATTTTGATTTTTCTCCTTGCTTTTGATGCTTGATGATCACATCAATTGTTGTTTTAATGATATTTGATAGGATAGATGATGATTGATCTCATGATATAGGTGAGAGTCAATGATAGGATAGATTATGATTGACCTCATGATAGATGAGAGTCAATGACAGGCACTCTATGAGATTTGATTGAAATCTCATTAGAGCTTATTAGATTGATAGGTTGATTGATAAAATGTTGATTGGCGATATTTCATGATTATAGGAGGACTTACGAGTTCTTCAATCTTGGGAGCACTACCCGAAGACTTGGGATATGATTCCACGTCTGGTGTAGGCAGATTTGGATGTTATAGAGTGATGTGGTTTATCTTCCTTGCTTGATATGCCCCAGTATAGGATAAACAGGGGACTGTTGACTGCGTTAGCTGAGAGGTGGCATAGCGACCACAATATGTTCCATCTAGCTATCGATGAGATGACAGTTACCCCAAAGGATGTGTACCGGATATTAGGGATTCTCGTGGTTGGAGAGTTGGTTTATGATCATACCAAGCAGAAAGGTACCGAGGCGCTGAGGAAGATGTTCGATGATGACGGGATTAGTGGTTATGAGATCTCATGGTAGGATATGGTATATTCTTATCATCCATTACCATTTGTTCTAGATGGATTTGTTGGAGGTTTCTTATGTCTCGACCGTAGGTCGAAGGGACTGTCTGCTGGCTGGGGCAGATTGATAGAGAGGATGATCACTCAGGGGATTCGATATGCATGGGGTTCCTGCATGTTTACATATTTGTATCATGATCTACATCAGGTGGTGTATTTGGGAGCTATTAGTTTATTAGCTAGAGTGATACTACTTCAGATTTGGGTGTGGGAGCATATAGTTGTTACTCATCCTTTGGGGGATAAAGATCGTCTGATTGGCAGGCCATATGTTTTTGGGTACACGGGCATTCATGTCCACCATAAGTTGGGAAAATTGGAGTATTGGCAACGAGTGCTCGATGATTTGGAGGCAGTGACATGGTAGCCATACTTAGACTGTGAGCAGTGGATGAAGGATGAGTTGGAGATGCCATATGTTTGTACTTCATGATATTTGATTGGACAAACCAGATTTATGATTGAGAGATTCATGCTCATGAGGGTAATTTTTCAGTATGGCCAAGTTCAAGGGATGCCCCAAGGAGTTGCCTTATATGTGCAAAGATAGTAGGAAATTCCAAAGTGGGGACCCACCCTATCTTATGATGCAGTTTGTGAGGAGTACTTTGGATTATAGGCACAAGTGTGGGATTATTGTCTAGAGATTGTGGTCGGGGCAATGACAAATGAGTATGTTGAACATTTTTATACACATGTTGTATCGAGGATATCTATTCCTGACAAGCCAGTATCGGCATTTGATGATGATGAGAGAGCTCTAGCACCGAGACGGAGGAGGGATGGAAGAGATGGGGATGGAGGGGATGATGGGGATGATGGTGGATATGGTGGGGATGTAGGTGGTAGAGAGATACTAGACTTCAGAGTACCCCAGAGGAGGATATCTATGGTTCCCTCAGGACAACAACAAGTAGGATCATCACAGGTTCAAATTTGTGTGCCCTCTTGTTAGCAGTAGGCACAGATTGATTCTTTACAGTTACAGGTGGAGGGTCTACAGGGACAGCTAGCATAGGCACAGGAGCATATTGCCTCTCTGACAACAAAGAGAGATGTCACTAGGTAGAGATGAGAGCATGCAGAGGCCCTAGTTGAGAGGATGCAGAGAGTTTTCAAGGGGACCACAGCAGGGGATATGCTTAGAGAGGTTCGACACTCAACCCGAGAGGCAGAGTACTAAAAATCACATTATTATCAGGTAGTTCTGGTAGAGTGGTGTGTCCCTAGTGATGCTCAGTCCCTCAGTTCCAGGTCAGGTCAGAGTGAGTCATGGAAGACGAGCAGGGGTGTGACTGGGCCACCTCTCAAAGATCCAATAGGAAAAGATCCAGATATAGGTCCATTTGGTGGTGCAACGACAGGCACAGTGAGGCTACAACATCTTGGGGGAGCAACACATAGTTTGATGTACTCACATTTGATGTAGTGAAACTTGATGTACTCACTTATTGAGTTGGGGAATTTATGATTTCCTGTCATTGTGTTGATGTATCTCTCCACATTTTGTGATCTCATTGTACAATTGACATTGATTATTTTGATATTATATGAGATGCAGTGGAGACTATTGATCTATATGTTGTCTACATGCTTTTATGATGGATGCTTATGATGAATGCATTTGATTTCCATTCTATATGCTATGCGATGTTTATATGATTATGCCATGGCTATATATGGATGCAATATGGATTATAATAATGTATGGATTATGATGTTATATGGCCTTATGGATGATGCTTTATGATATGCAGATAAGATGTGATGCACTTTATTTTTGTATTTTTCTAATGCAAATATATGAACAAATATCTAGATGGATGGCCTATGGTGAAACTTTCTAATGCATGTATGATATGATAATTCTTATGCAACTAAATGTGAATGATCTTTTTGTTTTTGTCAATGTCAAATGTACTCAATCCTTTAATGAGAGAGATAAAATCATTTTGAAATTTACCAGCTTTGGAAAATCTAAGATGCACATGCAAAAACTAATATGAATGCAATCTATCTTAACCATGCCACTTTAATCATGCAATTTTTTCATTGTATCAGCCAATTTGTTGTGCTTGTTATCATCATTGAGCTTTTGATATGTTGAAAGTTAGTACAAACATTGATGGTATAATTAGACCATGATGACCTGAGTACAACTTCCATGGATTTTTGATATTGCAAGGTAATACAAGCATCTAGGTATAAGTGCACCGAGATGACCTGATTATTACTTGTGTAAAAACAGACAAGAGTTAATATGTTTCCTATGTAAATCTGAAATGTCATCAATGATACTTTGTAGATCATGTCTCGCGATGAATTTACATAGTAGTAATGATCAACTCATAGATAGTAGATGAAGAAAAAATCATATTCCATCATAGCTTCTCTAGTCCATGACATCCTTGATTTGCTCCAAATAAATGATAGAAAAAATCAAGATACAACAGTTGAACATTTATGCTAAAGTGATTAAACCAAGATTTAGAAGAAGATCATCTAGTGAGATTTGTTTTACCGAGCTTGCTGCTGATTTGGATGGTTGGTTTTTGTGAAAATTGTGATTGATGTTCAATGTTGAGTCTCGTTGTGATCATTATGCTTGCTATGTTGTCTAAATGTTGCTTGTCTGTTGTTTTAAGCTCAAATTAGATTGCCCCCAGTGAGTTCAGGATTTTTCCCCCAGTGAGAAACAAACCAATTATTGCACAATGATTGCCAAGCCAGGATGAAACACAACCGTGACGCTCAAATATATACATGAGGTTCCTTATGATGGACAGGCAGAATGATGATGAAAAGCGAACGGTCGACACACACTCCAATAGATGGAAAAGCTAATCTATCACAAATAGTGCTTGTTGCCAGGTTATCACTACTTGTTTTTATTGCACTTTTTTTGATTTTTTGATTTTTTTTACTTTTTCTCTTTTTTGTTTTTTTTATAATTTTCTTCTTTTACTTTTTTTTATATTTTTTTTCTTTTTACTTTTGGATTTTCTCCTTTTTACTTTTTTGGATTTTTTTGCTTTTTTACTTTTTTTGGATTTTTCTGTATTTTACTTTTTTTGGATTTTTCTACTTTTTACTTTTTTGGGATTTTTCTGCTTTTTAACCCGTGGACTGGATGAGTTATGTATAAAACTTCTTGAGATGAATGTTGTTGATGGTTTCTTCAAAAAGGTCCCCTTTGGGTGTAGACAACTGATATGCTCCTGATCCATATACTAATACAATGACAAAAGGACCTAGCCAATTAGGTTCAAATTTTCCTTTCTTTTCCCAATCTTGTTGATTGCGAGGATTCTCTTTCAGTACCAAGTTGCCAACCTGAAATGTTCTTGGTCTTACCTTGTGATTATATCTCCTTGACATTTTTTGTTGATAATATTTCAGATGATCAACAACATGCTGACGGCATTCATCTAACAATTCCAACTCCTATAGTCTTGATACTTAATAGTCTTCCTCTGAAATGATTCCCTTCAATGATACCTAGAGTGAAGGTAGCTCAACCTCAATGGGTAAGATGGCTTATGATCCATATACAAGGGCATATGGTGTGGATCCTATAGGGGTGTGTATGCTAGTACGGTATGCCCACAAGGCGGGATTTAGTTGGACATGTCAGTCACGTCCCGCATCATTGACAGTTTTCTTCAAGATTTTCAAAATGGTCTTATTTGAGGCTTTTGCTTGGCCATTCCCTTGAGGGTAATAGGGTGTGGAAAATCGGTGTTGGATATGGAATTCTTCACAAATTTCTTGCACATCTTGGTTTTTGAAGGGTCTACCATTATCAGTGACAATGGAGTTAGGGATGCCATACTAATAGACAATGTAGTTCAGGATGAAGGAAGCAATTTTTTTTCCAGTGATTGTGGTTAATGGGATGGCTTCAATCCACTTTGTGAAATACTCAATGGTGTTGATTATGAATTTATTTCCATTAGAGGAAGATGGATGAATCTTACCCACAAGATCAAGTCCCCATTGACAGAAAGGCCAGGTTGATGTGAATGGTTGCAGCTCCTACGTTGGTGCATGTATGAGATTTCCATGGACTTGACACTTCTTGCACTTCTTAACAAATTGAAAATATTATTTCTCCATGTTTGGCCAATAATATCCCAATCATAGGATTTTCTTAGCTAGAGTAAGACCACTTGAATGAGTACCAAAAATACCTTCATGAACTTCTCGTAAAGCAGTTTCAGATTCATCACGTTCAAGACATCAGAGGAGAGTACCATCAAGACCTCATCAATAAAGTGTATCATCTATTAGGGTGTGTCGGGCTACTTGACGGATAAAGTTGAATTTTTTTTCCATGATAGATCAGGTGGAAGGGTATTTTCTCTTAGATAGGTATAAATCTTCCCATAGATTGAAGAATCAGTTTCAACTAGATGGCACATGACTTGGGATTAAGGATTGTCATATGCAGGAGTAAACAATTGTCCCACCATGAATTCATACTGACTTCATTTTTTTGGTATTTGTAAAAGAGAAGCAATGGTTACCATGACATCTACAAATTTGTTGTCTACTCTTGGAATTTGTTCAAAATTGATCTCAACAAATTATTTCTTGAAGTCATCTATCATTCTCTTGTATGGAATCAGCTTGTCATATTTTGTTTGATAGTCATTATTAACCTACTTAATGACTAATTGGGAGTCTCCATAAACTTGTAATTCTATGATTTTCCATTCTACTGCTACCTTGATACCAATGATTAATGCTTCATATTCGGCCATGTTGTTTGTGCAAGGGAACATCAACCTATAATATTTTGGGATAGTCTGTCCTTGAGGAGTAACAAATAGGATTCCAGCACCCGATCCATGTTGAGTGTAAGACCCATCAAAGTATAATATCCAATGTTGTATTGTCATTGTGAGGAGATCTGCATCTGGGAATTCAATGTGCATAGGATGGTCAACTTGTAATGGTGCTTCAGCTAACTGATCTACTATTACTTGGCCCTTGATTGCTCCTCTATCTACATATTGAATGTCAAATTCAATCAATATCATCACCCACTTTTCTAATCTTCTTATTAAAATGGATTTGTTGAGTAGATATTTTAATGGATATATCCTAGCTATGATTTTGATGGTATGTGTTAACATGTAGTGTCACAATTGTTGAGTAGAAAACACCACTACCAAACAATCTTTTTCAATGAATGTATAGTTAATTTCATAGTCATTCAGTGTTTTTTTGATGTAGTAGATGGCATTTTCTTTTCCTGTAGATTCTTCTTGTTCTAGCAAAGCTCCCAAAGATACCTCAATAGTTTCTATGTAGATTAGAAGTGGTTTTCCCTTTGTTGTTGGTACCAATATAGGTGGATTCATTAGATATTGTTTCAATTGATTAAAGGAAGCTTCACATTTTTCATCCCATTTGAAGGAAACATTCTTGTGTAATAAATGATTAAAAGGATGAGACTTGTCCGCCAGTTGTACGATGAATAAGCAAGTAAAAGCTATACAACACACCAATGAAACATTATATCAAGGAATTCAAATGATAATCAAATTGAAACAAATAATTCCCTAATGGCATCTCATTGTCCTCTATCTCCAAGGATTCTTTAAGTCATTTTGCTCTTAGATTGTTTATGCACATGACTTTCCAAATGACAACCTGAAGAATGAGAGATGTTGGAAATGCAAAAGATGTTTCTTACACTACATGATTGCTAATCTAGTTGTAAATGATATGCTAAGATAATGATGCTACTATGATATTGATGTATGGCAATGATGTGATGAAACTACTGTAATTAGGATGTTGATAATGGTAATGCCATGATTAATCTACTTAATGCTAAAATGCTAATACTATAATGACAATGCTAAGATGATAATGTTAATGAAAATTCTGCAGAGTGTAATTATGCTCAGCTCTTTATATGCTTTTTCTATAAATGAGGGTCCATTTATATATTTTCCAAGGCATGAGCCTAGGTGGCAGAAATCAATGGTCTGGATTCAATCTAGAGAGATGAACGGTTGAAGGTGAAGAGGTTAGAGAGAAAAGGGGAGTGTGTTCCCTTTAGAAGAACAAACTTCCAAGTGTGAAGAGGAATCAAATGGAGATGAAGGCCAAGTGTCCCAAATTTGTTAGAATTTGTTGAGGATAATTTCTAGTTTAAATATTAGAAATATTTAATGTCATGAGACACATGATGATGTGGAAGATGGGAAGAAGTTAGTAGAAATGTGCTTAAATTCGAATTTAAAATTCAAATTTAATGAGAGGAGGTTAAGTAAATAAAACAAACTAATTAAATTTGTTTATTTAATTAATATATGAAGAAAGTGATTTAAGATAGAAAGAATTAGAGAAAATGAACTATATAAATAATTTTTTCAATTTATTTATAAATAGAAAAACTAAATATTTATTAATTAAATAAATTATATTTAATTAATACTCCAGACCGAATTTGAGTGTATACAATATTAAATAAGTAAATATGCTTCAAGAACTTGTATTTTAAAATTCTAGAATACATATGATTTACATGTCCTTGATATTAATATTGTTGCTATTAATATTGATCAAGTGACTATAATTTTCAAATTGATGACATCCATAAATAGTTGGAATATTTGATTCTATGATATGAATAGAAACATTGTATGATTGGTTTGGATGTGATTACATTTTAAGGGTTAGTTTTGAAAGGTTCCTTACATGGTGAACTAGCCAGCTGAGTTGCAGAGTAAATTGCACGAATGTGTTTTTGGATTCAACCAAAAGTATTTTTGGGTTTTATTCCTCACTCTTTCCCCTTTTCATGATATTAAACTTTAAAATTTGGACAAAGGGATTGAGCGTTATGTGTGTTTTAGTATCATATATTTTGCTGCAATTATCAAGATGAAAGTTGTAGAGTGATTATATGTTTAAATTATTGTCGAATTTTTTGTGAGAGAGCTAAACCTAATTAAGTTACATTATTATTGGTTAATCAAATGTGAGTTGGAGCAAACTCAAGTTGTCAAACTATGAAACCTTTGTGTGTCACATAGGCAAAGCCATCAGAGATGAGCTCGTGAGGCATAGGATTGACCCCTTAGGTCCTCCCGTAATTGCTTGGTAATGAACTTAGATGAGTTAGTTTTATATTTGTAGTTGAAAATTTTGAAGGTTGTGTTGTATCCTTAACTATATATTTGGTAGACAGTTTTGGGCATTACATATTAGAACGGACCCCTTGGAAATAGATTGCAGTGAGAGAATTTAGAAGACATGCCCTTTCGTATTAGAGGTGTATTATTTCATACCTCTTTAAGTGACTTGTGATTTTATTATAGGATATCTATATATTGATCTTTTTATCTATCATTTTTATGTGCTTTATTAAAAATAATTTGATGAAGAAATTAAATTTCATTTTTATATTATTGTGATATTTCTTTGTTGAAGTTCATCATGAAAGAACAAGTCCCATGAACATATAATATAAATGATGGATCAAGTAGATCAATTCTTATAGCCATGAATATAAAGTGAATACTTATGTCAAAAATATTTTAACTATGCCTCTCAAACAAGTTCTTTTGATGCTAATTACATGAAATTTAATATCTAGTTTGTTGAGAGTTAATTGAAACAATAGTTGATTTATTATTGTCACTAATTAATGATGTTTAAAAAAAATCAAAGCCACAACATGGAAGGTCAATCATTCTATTCATTAAACAACTTATTTTAATTTGGTCTAATTGAGTTAACCTTAGACTCCAAGATACTAGGTGTTTACACTTTTTTGACATTTTTTATTCTTTGGTTGTTATCTTTGAGAATAATTCTAAAGAAAAATACCAAGTTGTAATAGAACATATGTAATTGTAAAGACTTCTCTAAAGGTCTATGAATGTGTTTTTTTCTCACTCTAGAAGCAGTTATTAATTCTTGGAAATATTTGGTGTAAGTATTTTAGGATTTGTAGTGATTAACGAGCTTGTATAATTTTCCTTGAAGGAAAAAGTATAGAACCCTTTTAGTGTTGAATGGTTAAAATAAATTTTATCTTTTTGTATAACAATTGTACCTTATGTTACAAAATTTACTTGTTATGAGAGATGCAATAGTGTGTTAAGTGGGTTTTTGTTTTCTAATAGTTTATTATAATATAGTGAGGAATTTAAGGTGGCCTTTAGTAATATAAATAAAACTAAAGACTAGAAATTACAATCAAATAAAACATTAAAATTTTAAAAAAATAAGTTTAGTGATACTTAGCTTCTAACACACTACATTGTTCATTGGCCAATCTATTATCCTCCACATGTAACAAATATCTGTCTCTTGCTTTTAGGAGTATTTTGAATCCACTTAATGGCATAACCTAAAAAAATGATTAGTATGGCCTAACCTACTCTGGTACCATGTTAGAAAATAGTATCATAAGATACTAATCATTATAAATAAGATATAAAATAAATGCAATGAGAATAATATAAGCATAGATTTTGCACATTAGACAGCAAAACCGTTTTGAGTAAAAAACCCCATAAAGCATCATTTTATTAAAACACTTACAATAGCAGTATATTATATAACATAGACCAAACTTGGGTTACATTTCCCTATACTTCGACATGGCCAATAATACCTCATGAGCATAGTGATATAACTCACTATCAATCTCCAAATTTTACCTCTCAAATGAGAGGGAACCTCCTTAAATATAGGAGAAAGGGTGACATAATACCTTAGGGGTATTAGTCACACCTCTTCAAAATAATCATTCATAAATAATTAATAATCTAATAGTTATTAGACTATAACTATTTTAAATGGGATATGCTTAAGAAAACATATATTATATAAAGCTTAATAACCTTATATTAGAACATTATATAAATGTTATAAGTGTATGACCCTTAATAAAATTGTGTTCTAACAAAATGGCCTCTTATCTATCTACAATTAAAGTTTTAAGATATGACTCATCACACAATTTTCCACATCAACACATCTAGTGAGAAGTGTCCTTAAAATAATTTTTTAAAGATTCAACCAAAACTTAATCATAGAATAAGTGTAATTGGACAAAAATATATCATTTGTTAAAAAAATATCATATTTTTATTTAAGATATAGCTTATAATATGTAACTTAAATTATCTCAATGCCTTTTGGTAACCATAAATCTTGTTATTTGTAACCTTTATATCTGTAACACCCCTCCGTTTTGCTTTATGGATTGGGCATTGTGTCCTTGTTTTGTTTTGTTTATGTTACTGGATACTCAGATACTTTATCTTGTGTGTGTATTGGATTGCCATTTATTGAGCGATAGACTATTTTATGTGATGTGATTTGGTTTATCTGATGATTTATGTTACATGTTTTAATGGTGTAATGATGTTAGTAATATAACATGTTAGTGCATATGAGAATATTTGATGTATTGTGAAAGTGTCAATTTTGTTGAGTGTATTGGTGAAGGGGACGGCTTCGCATCACTCGCTTGCGAACGCCCTACGATTCTGTGATTTCCTCTTCATGGTGTGTATTTTATGCTGTTATATTTTATGATGTTGGATACTATGTTTTCAGGTTTGCAGGTACATGACATTGACTCCACCTGGTTTCACAAGTCTAAGCGTGTCGATCCAACGGTAATGTTGAAGGGAGATAGTAGCTAGGTAACATGTGTCAAGTCTACACCCTAGCCATAGTGTGTCGTCAGTCGTCTGTGTTGAGTCGTTGTTTGCCTTACTTTAATGTTATTCAATTCTGAAAGATTCTTGATTTGGGAATAGATAGTTTGATTAATTGCATTAAATCATGTTGATGACTATTTAATTTAAATTATGCAATGTGGATAAAAGTTTATATTTAATTTATTTAATTGATTAAATTTAATCCAAGGGGTTGAATTTATTATTAAATAATTAAATTAATTAATTAAATGTGATGCAAGAAAATTAAAAGAAATAAAAGAATTAAAATTAACTTGGAATTTAATTTCAATTTGTGGAAATTTAATTATTTTGGAATTTCATTTCAATTAAGTTGGAATTAAATTAGAAATTGAAATTGGATTTTAAAAGCAAAGTTGGTTTTCAATTTTTGGAGTGAATTGATATTTAGATATTTTAAGTTTCAGATTTGCATGCAAAATCAGATTTGGTTGTGCAAGATATTTTCAATTAGGCATGCATGTGTAAGTTGAATTTAGGAATTAAGGATTGGTTGCAAAATTCATTGATGGAGAGAGAATTTTGAAGAGGGAAAAAACTTCTTCTGGTGTGAGAGGATAATTTTTGGAAAATTGCACAGAGGAGGGTTTGAGGAAATTATTTGGCTGTAGATTTATTTGTAGTTATTCTGGAAATCTTTGTGGTGTTTGTGGATTGCTTTCTTGGTTGGAATCATTAAATTGTTGGATAGAAGCTTTGGAGGAAGCTCAGCATCAAATTTTCACTACCTGTAGCTTCTGGAATCAGGTTTTCTTCTGTGGTTATGTTTTGTTCTTTGAATGCTTTCAAAATTGTAGTGATTGATAAATTTGTTGTTAAATCTATTGAGAAAACGAATTTGTGAATAGAAGAAAGAAATTAATTAATTAATTTTAAACCTTCTGTTGTTTTTGTGGAAACCTCTTCGGGAAAATTGTGTAATTCTCTGTAGAAGTTAATTTAATTGAGAAAATGGATTGTTCTGTTGTTTAAATTGAACTTTGAAGTTGAACAATACCTTTAGATTGTTTTAGGAAATTTAAACCTCTGTGGGAAAACAAATTTGTTTTGAAAAAAAAACTTCTGGTTTTAATTTAGATCCATTTGATTTTATTATTCTTTTAAATTATTCATGAATTCGAGAAAATAGCTTAAAAGAATTAATTTTGTTAAACCACTCTGAAAATTGGATTTTCTAGAAAATCTCTTCAATTTGTCTTGTAGTTGAAATTCTGGAAAAATATATATATATATATACATATAATATATATTTTTCATATTGCTATTGGAAATTGATTTTTTTAAACCCCTATGACGTCGTCCGTACGTCGGGCGAAATTCGGAGTATTGAAACGAATTTTTCGTTTGAATTTTTTTTTAGTCGCTGCTTATTTCTTGGTTGCCAGCGAGGGGTTTTGTTTTGGTTAAGGGAGTCAGGGGAGGAGCTTCCTCCCCACCACCGCTTCCATATGGGAGAGGCGGTGTGGAGGGAGACCCTCCACCGCACCCCTTATAATGGTTGGTCTAGCGTGAGGGGAGGTTGCGGCTATCCAAAGACAGTGCCCTCCACATAGTGGAGGGAGCGCTGCCTTTGGGCAGCGCAACCCCCTGTTTGGAGGCTACCAGTGTATGGAGTGGGGCGAGGGTTCGGCCACAGCTGACCCCTCCCCATTAAAATAAATTTATTTTTTTATTATTTCCTTTGAAATCCGCGAACCTGCGTTTGAATACGTCCGCCAAAATTAGGTTAGGTTCTTTTTCGGATGCTTATAGTTTATTAATATTAAATAGATAATTGTATATGATATATGTCTATATATATTATAATAATATATATATATTTACATATATTATATTTAATATATGTTTGGAAAATTAATTAATTGTTTATAATATTTTATTAATATAGTGTAATCTTTTGTTATTGTATAATTGGATATACTTAATGTATATATCAAGATATATTTATAAGTAAATATATAAGAATAATTGTGTTAAGTATTGATGGCATATTAAATTTATTTAATGAATATATCACATAAGTAGTTTATATTGAGAATATATGCAATATTTTATGTTGTTTTATTTAGATGCATGTAGATGAGTTTTGCATGGAGATTTTAAAAGATAAGGTTGAATGCATGGTTAAAGTGTTAATGAAAAGGATATTTTAAGATATTTTATATTGCATGTTTTAAATGGATAGTTGAAGAGACATAGATTTGGATAGAAATTTGAAAAGATTATTGGCAATAGTTTTATGTTGTATTAAAAGTTAATTAAGGAGTTGTTTATAATGAAGAGACAATTAATTACCTTAATTTATTATTTTCTATTTTGGGCAATTATAATAGCGTGATTGGAATATTTATGAGATATGGATTTAGAATATCCAAAAGTAGTGATTCCCTCATGATTGCCCTTTTTGATTTACTTTCCTCGTATTTTGCAAAGGGATGTGAGTTTTTACTTGTTTAAGATTCCTAATTATGAAAGAGGAAATATGGTTTAAGATTATTTCAGATGATCTAGTTATCATGCCCTTGATTTGTCAACATTACCTATTGAATGAGTATGGATTTAGGAAATCCAAATATTAGATTTGATTAATGATTTGAATGCTTTTGTAGCTATGTCGTCATGTTGTATTTTGGAATATGGGATTATGTGTTAGTCCAATATTTTAAGTCTTCCAAAGAATCTTAGAGGATCTAAGAGGGTTGTCGATTTCCTTATGTCAACCAGTTGCTTGTCCCTTGGGTAGTGCATGGTGTCCTTTCAGTATTTAACTGATTTCCACAAATGGGGTTGTTTTGTACCTCTTGTGAAAGGAGCAGACTATGTGTTAGTTGCCTCCAAGATATTTGGAGTGTGTTCTATTATTTGTTTCCTTCTTGTGATGGAGTGATTTTGATACCTAGGTTGTATGCACTTGTGAGTCCCTTGGTGGATAGTTTTGTTTGTGTGTTGTTGAATAGAAGAGTGGCTTCCATTAGGGGCCAAAGCCTGGAAGAGGTAGGATTTGGGTAACCTATGGAAGTGAGTTTAATCAAGTGATAACTAAAATTGAAATGAATATTTGGGGAGTACTACACACTAAAAAGATAAGTTCTAGCTTCACTCAGTCAAGTGCTAGTTAAGGCTTGGAATGAGTGGAAAGGCCTGGAATGGCATAGTCATCTATCTTGTCTGTACGAGAGGTATTTGATTATGCACTAGTAAGTATGAGGGCCGAGGGTCGGTAGAGGCCACCAGGATCACCGGAGCCTATGAAGATCCGCTGAGGGTAACTTATTATGAGTTGTGTGATGACACTCTGTCTAGGACAACTGTTTGTTTGATAAGTATAATGTTATGTGTATGGTTCTCTGAACATACTTGATCTATTTTATGTCTGGAAGTAATGTGACCTATGTCAGTGATGTGAGAGTCGTATTTGTATTGTACTTATGTTGTACTTTTGTTTGGTTGAGTCAGTATGAGTCTGCCTTTGGTTAGAGGTTGTAAATCTTTTTCCATGTTTCTTTGTTACTATCTCCTAGCATGGGGGGTGGGCCTTCGGGTACCACTTGGTTGGGTGGAACATGCACCAAAACCGTTGGGTCCCCATTTATCTTCAGTACTTGGTGGCGAGATATCTAGACGGACAACTCACAGTTTTTGAGTTATTCTTGCATTGTGCTATATCATATTGTATAAGTTATTTTATCCCTCTTATGTTTATGAGGTGGAATTTTGTAATTGTAACCTTATGTAGTATTGCCTCATTCTGGGAATGAGTGATGTAACTATTGGAATAAGTAAATGATTATGAGATGGTATCTTGGATGTTTATCTTTTTATGTTTGTGTATCTTATGATGTATGATGCTTATTTCATTAAGTATAAAATGCTATGGTTAATGTAAGATGTATGTGTGGGTTTTAAGTAATTCCAACCTTGTAGCCTTAAAGGTTGTTGTTAATTAGTAAGTGAATGTGTATGTTAATTGAACTTTAAAAAAAAAAAATTGGTTCGCTTAAGTCATTAATTACAACTTCCTATAGGGTTGTTTGGCGGGGCATTACAATATCCAACACAAATGACCTAATAGTTGAACACAAAAATACTATTTATTGTTATGAAAACAACATAAAATTATTTATAATAGAGCTTATATTCAAATTTAAATAGTCATAAAACATTTTACCACCTTTCACATTTCATGATAAAATACGTGTATTTAAATTATGCTCACATTTTATATTTGTGAGAGGGAAAACATATAATATGAAGTACTCCAATGCGTATACATTGCCACCCAAATATTTGTACATGTAAGAATAATGTTTTTCCATATAACAACAATACTTATTTAGATTAGCACCTTATTTTATAAATGACACTTCATTGGATGGTTATGATATTTTATATGAAGCAAAAAGTATTTATTTCACTTGTTAATGAATGTATTTATGATTTTCATGACATTCATAACTTCTAATGTGTTCATATAAGCTCATATAAGGGTTCATATTGACAAACATTTGGTCATTTTTTATATACATATAAACTAATGATTAATAATATATAGTATAAATAGGTTACAAAACTATATCCTATAAGCACAAGTATTATACCAACAATAGGACCCACCCAACTATTGATTGCATGGATAAGTCTTATGTTTATAAAAAACCATTTATTACTAGGATACCTATATTTAAAAAAATTATTGTAAGAGATGTTGAAAGATAGCATTATCAAGTACCTACTCCCCTTAAATCACAAATCTAGTAAAAGTCACATCTCAAGAATGATATCTCTTAACATCTTTTACATAAATTTTTCTAAAGATAGATCTTCTAGTTTAATATTTATTATTAATCAAGTTTTTCTTTATATTTTAGTACTAACTTGGAGGTATTTCCATTTGCATTCAAAATGACCTATACACAAAAAGAAAGCATCAACTCTTATTCAATTTCTTGGTACTTTGAGATGCATCAAAAAGTGAAGTCCCTCATAAATCTCAAAACCCCCTTGAAGCTACTCAAGAAAGAAAAGATTAGCATAATGGCTGAAATAAAAAATTAAATGTTTCCATGTGATTTTTGACCAATCCCTCCCTAAACAGTTTTATAGCCTCGGTTGTTATCTTGTTCATTTTGTTGTCTATGTATTAAAAACAACATCCAATAGAGTTGCATCTAGTTTCTTGTTGAACATTGAAATTTCTTGCTTGATTGTATCATGCAACTTTTGTTGGGGATAAGGATTCGATTATGTCATCAAGATTAGCATCTAAGACAGCAATGCCTTAGTGATTTCAATTCAAAATCACAACAAAGACACAAAAATCTATGCCATAAAGCGGAAGCAGGCACAGATGATCCCCCATTGATCCTACTGAGGAAAGTAAATGCAAAACAATAAACAGATGCAACTCAAACAGATAACCATGAAAGGAAAACATGATGACACACAGATATACGTGGGGAAAATCTTTTCAAGTAAAAAACCCCACCTCCAAACATTCAGCTCACTTGTATTATTCAGTAACAAAACCAGATACAATACAAATACAGAGCTATGCTCTTCAGGATATTACATCTTGTCCATCTGGAGAATGAATACAGGCTACACAAACCAGAATCTCACACAGTTACAATGTACTCAAGACATACTGTGTAGATTCCCTTCAGTTCCTCTCAAATGATTGTCATAGCCAGCCTCATAGCCAGCCCAGCCACTCGGCCTCCATAGGTTCACATGTTAGTAGAATTGAGAGACAGAGTGTTCAAATTAATGATCGTTTGAACATTCTCTCTGTCTCTCTTTCTAAAGACTCTCCTATCTCTCTACCTACACATGAGATTACTTAATCTCTTTCCATGTGCCAACATGTCCAGCCTATCCAAACAGTCAAAATTTTTGTCAGGATAACACTGATAGATTTGCCCATGTCGTCCTCCTTACATCGAATCACCCAGGCACACATCCGATCTACATCGATTGCATCGAGCTGCCCAGGCAATAAATCCATCACCTTAATCAGGTTCTATTTCCACGGCCTACAATAACTATCAATACCTCTTTGGTCTTCATCCAACCAGATGCAGTCAACTTGCCACGTGCCAACCTATCATTCACTTGAATGAACTGACACCGATTCCAACTCGGTCAAACACTGCACCGAGCCCATCCAAGCTCCTACCGCGTTACCGCCGAGCTCAAGTCACCCGACCGCGGTAAAGCGGTGAGCTCATCCAAGCTCACCTCTCGACACCACCGAGCTCCGTCACACCTTCCCTGTGCTACCGCTACCTAGTCTAGCCCACCTCACGATATGGCGGTAAACACCTTGCAAACCATTAGTGGTCAAACTGCATCACCGCGGCTTAAGGAGCAAGCCTTCACGGTAAGGCGGTAGGCACCACCACTAACCATCACGGCTCCACCATGCTACCACACCCAGACCACCAAACCTCCATAGTGAGGTGATGACATTGCCAGCCTAGACCGCTAACAGTCAACTGTACTACCGCAAGGGCCACCAAGCCACCCCGCAGTAGAGCAGTGACTGCCAAGCAGACCGCCAATGGTCTTATCATGGAACTGTGGTGAGACAACACACTGCCCACGATATGGCGGTAACCACCAACGTTGACCGCCAGCCAACAACCGCAATCACCATGGCAACAATGAACACCACCCGTGGTAAGGTGGTAAACCTTACACTGCCAGTCCGCCACCCCTGCGTCACTCACCGCGTTACCTCGCCACCAACCGGACCACCCAGTGGTAAGGCAGTAAGCCAACACTATGTCAGCTCGCTGCTCACCTCACTGCCTCACCACCATCGAGCCACTTCCACGGTAAGGAGGTAACTGTCAACCAAGCCGCTGCCACTTCACCGCACCACTGCCAGGGAGGATGAAGACCATTGTGGTAAGGCAGTAACATTGCCCAACTGCCAGACTAAGCAAAGGGGGCCCATGGTACAGCGGTAAACCACACAACCACGCCACCAAGGAAAGCTTGCAGCAGTATGGTGGTAAAGGCCAGAAACAAAGCTCCAAGGAAAAATGGAAGCCCAAGCTAGGAAGATGAGGCATAAATTTCCAACAATCTCCCACTTGACGAAGTCTTACTGGCTTCTACCAAAATGCGAGGAAGGACCAAAACATGCTCTCATGCTCCAACCAAGACCATCGCAGTGACATCCAAAAAATATCCACCATCTCAGGCAACTGCTCCAAACATCCAGCATAGGAAAAGGAACAAGCCACCAGTCTTAGGAACGCAAGCAAAAGACCCTTCAGGCGATAAAAGGAAAAACAACAACAAACATCAAGGCACCACGCAAGCACAGGAAATAGGATACGGACTGCAATTCTCTAGAACAAGAACACCGATCAGCCAGAATAACAACCAGTAACTTGACTGTCCTCATCCAACTAACCAAACCCACATAGTTGAACATAGCACCCACAGCTCATGTTAATCCGTCCAGCCACACATACCTCAAAGGTATGAAAACTAGTAGTAGATTCATGCCATCATAAAACCACCCATCTCAGTAGCAAATAAGCACCCTGTGTCAACTAGTCGTAGACCAAACACGCCCAGGTACTCCCACTGTAAGGGCACTATCCAGATGAGTGCAAACAAAGCACCATCACAAATGATCCAGGCACACCAAGTCCACCAAACCCTACATATAGAAGAAGTAGCCATGTAGATACAAGGGACACCAACTCTGATCTACACAACCTACAACCACCTGCTGTAAGAAATATTTCTCTCAACAACCTTCCACCGTTCTTCCAAGGTCCTCCAAATCTGACTAAAGAAAGAGGTCATAGGAACCTACGCATCATCACCGAAGTAACAGCACATGACCATAAAAGACCATCAGGGCTCCACAAAGACATCTTACATCTTAAGTCAAGAACATTCAGGAAGAAAAGACCAGATTAGAGAGAAACAACAAATCAAAGCATTCCCTTCTACAAACACTTCTATATGCCAGTTGTGACAAGTATGATCTTCTTCACATCCCAAAGGAAAAGCCTTAACAACACCCAACAACACCATGGATGTGAGCATCAAGAAGATCAAACTAACCCATACACCATCTCCTGTCAATCCTCAAAAGCACAAGGAGATACACAATGCTATCCATCTTCCATTATGAATCCTCCAGAATCTTAAAACAATAATTCAAGATTCATACCAATGAAAGATAAAGCATAACACACCTGAAAAGTATAATGGGAAAATACCTTTCATAGGAACACTGCCGAGCAGACCAAGGAGAGAAGAAAACATGCTCCTCCAAGATATGCAAGTCACTGTGACTTACCCAAGAGCATTCTCCTTCATGGTCTCTGTTGAACTCACATTCAACCAAGGTGCAGGCAACTCGAACTTTCAGTTGTAATAGCAACATTCATAAAATAATTTCAGCCTCACCTTATTCTCCATGCATCCATGAGCACTAGCAGCCTGCCATCTCATGCTAACTCCAAACTGCATCACTGCAATAAACATGAAGTCCTCCAACATATGACCAATGTACTCAAAACAAAGAGAAACCCCAGACCACTGTCAAAGCTCCAAACCTAGGATAGGAACTTATCATGAAACCATGATCTACACATCCCCCTTAGAAGATACCATGCTTCAAGTGAACTATCCATGGTCTCAAGAGCAAAGCAACATGCCAAAACTCTATTGCACAAGCAAGAGTATACCATGACATAAGGAAAACAAACTCTAAACCAACATCACCTGTCAAGCACCCCCAGCATCTCAACCAAAGACTACCAAGGTCCTCCATGGCTCCTAGATGTTGCACATCTTCAAATAGTGACCATGCAGATGCGAAAGAACTCTTCTGCGGCACCAAAGAAGATCATTCACTAGCAAGTGATGAATCCATAGTCATTGCTAAAGCTCCCACTGAACTGTGACACCGAGCTTTCCAAGCACCATGACCAACCACCCCATCACTGTCAAAAGATTACACTAGCCAGTGTATCCAATTCTTCCATGACACTGTAATTCACATGCTTTAGATCCCCATCACTGACTATTCAGGTACTCAAAGGCCATCCCTCCTCTCATCTCAAAACAGCCATGCCAATGCACAAGTGACCACAGACAAGGTCAGCTAACAGATATGCACTACATAGTTACAACCTCGTGGATATAGATAGTCCACTTCTGAGTTGTCTCATAGCAAACATGTAGGTAAGACCAGCCCACAACATTGCACAACTCATGGATGCAACCAAATGTAAACCCTGCAAATCTATCATCACACTGGAAATTGCAAAACTAAGATCATCAAAGAGAACAAACAAAGCAAGATAAGCATGACTCCAAACACCGTGATCAACAAATAAATCCACTGCTTAGTCAAGTCTGGTACTCAAAAATGCTAGTTGAATGTACCACAAGAGGTTGCCACACTCTCACTATGTTTTTGGTCAACTGACAAGGCCAACCAATATGGTTGAACCCTCTACTCTTAAGGCTCTGCTAAACCTAGGTGGGTGCACCTATATGAGCAACATAGATTTTGAATTTATGTTTCCTACTTGATCTAACTATCCACAAATGGCAATCTAATAGTGGAAAAGATATGATCCTACTTTGGTATAAATTGTATATGCAATATCAAGGTATGAATTAATATGTTCAATTAAGAGATGTCAAATGAAATGAATAAAACTAATGTAATGTAAATAAGGGAGACCGGTGCCTTTTTGGGTAGAACGGAGTCAAATGAAAGCCTTTAATGAATGGTTTCAACCTAGCAGGTCCTCTAATTGTTTGGCATATAACTATGAGTTTACAATTGGTATAAACATGCAAGAATGTAATTTGATAAACCCTACTTGAGGTAGAATATCAAATTTAACTATCTAATTCTTCTTATTGATCCAAATGACATTCCCAGATTACTATAATTGATTTAAAAGAATTTTAATTCTTCTTTAAAGAATCCAATGAACCAAATCACACAAAAATGGCAAATGTGTATTGATAATCGAACATATACTTGATACTTCAATTTAAATAATCAAGAAACATCAGATTGGAGACAATAAGATAATCACAAGAATCCCACAAACAATTGATACTAGGATGAAATCACCAAATTAACTGTCTTTCATTATCTTCTTCAAAATTTATACATGCAACATAGTCTCCTTGAATATCATTCTGAAAATATAATGCTTACAACGATCTATCCTATTCTAATTCTATTCTCCTTACTTCCTCCTAATTTATCCAATAACGAATATTTATACATCAGTTTGCAAAAGGATGTGCCTTTCCAAAAAGTCTAAAGCATAAAAAGTTTTAACAAATTCTCCATTTAACTAATTTTTGTTAAGCCACAAATGGACTGCAGACATGTGCTCTGTATAATCCTAGCGCTCACGAGTGTCAGCATCCCCCAACGCATCATGGATCACAATCTCCATCATTATCATTTGCTGATTCTGCTCACATGCTTCATACAATGTCACATCCTCCATAGTGGCTGCTTTCAACATCTCTTGGAGTATTGTTTCGCACTCACTTTTCCATGTAGTCGCTTCTTTCATTTTCCCTTCATCATCGCATAACTTGGTCAATCTATCTTCGGTAGCCTCTATCAATCCCTGCATATCTCCTTGCAACTCCTCAAAGAAATCCCCGTGTCTGTCCATGATATAGTTGGAATTTTCAATCTCTTCATTACTAGGAGTGTCCTTCTGCTCCAATTCCTCAATCTTTTCCTGAATTCTGCTGTCCACTCTCCTATGTTCCTTTATTGCATCCACAAATTGTGAATGTTTTCCCTAGAGCCTATTTAACCAAGTGGTTAGAATGACCTGCCTTCTTTTGATTATTGCAGCAAGTGCATCTATTTTCCCTTGAGAATATGCAGTTGATCCTTCCCAATGGTCCCTTTTCTGTGAACTCTCACCTTGGGTGAGCATCCTTGTTGGTTCTGTTATAGCACCTACCAAGTCTTTCAAGCATTCATTTTCTCTCAAAATCCTCTCATTACCAGTTTTATACATCTCCCTTTCCCTTATCAATGCTTGGATTTGAGCTTTATTTAACTTGGCTATATTTATCCCAATATCAGTAGTTGCTACAGGGTCAACCTCCCCAGCCTTCAGAGTCATGACATGTCCAAATGCCTTTTCAGTATCAATAACAATTGATTTTTTGTGAGGAGGATACAAGGCCCAAATCATCAATGTCTCATCATCAGTGTTGTATCTTGATCCTATGTATACCTCTGTCACCTTTTCAATACTTAGCTTGTGGGTGGCATTGCTATCTTTTAAGAAACTATCAAAAACTAATGCAGAGTTCATATCCAAACCTAGAAAAATCATAACACCCGCCTTTTCTAGCAGCTCCCTTCCCTTTTCAGGGGTCATGTTAATCATCTCTTTGTCTACTTCATCTTTTAAGATTTTCAACAGTTGATCCTTATTTCCTGGAGTAACATTGTCAACCTGTCCCCTTATCTCTTTTTCTTTTTGCTTATATAAAAATGTCTTAAACTCCGAGGTCTTTATAAATTCATCATCAGATATGAAAGACCTATAGTCTTCATGCCTTGTATCTACATCCATGGTTTCCTCAACATTAGTTTCTCTGGCAACATAGGTATAGTCCCGAGTCTTCATTCTTGAAACTTTCCCAGATGAGCTCTATTGCCTGTCCACTTCTGATATCCATTTAATGGAGGATAAAAATTCAACATCCATCAACTCCTGATTATGTTTTTCAATCACAATTTCAACTTCCTCTGCCTCCAGGTTTCTGATTATGTCATCAGATTTATAGGGCACATGATGGTACCCTTCGAATTTTTTTTTTTCTTTGGCAGAGTGGATATACCCTTCCGAATCAAATTTCTTTCTCACTGGTGCTCATCTCATGTTATAGTGCAACAATTTATCCAAAATCAAATCATAACCTTCCTTGGCTAATACAATGAAATCACTAAAACACAATGTGCTAGGCATAAAGGCCTGTTTCCCATATGAACTTAAGTTCATAACACTGGAGTAATCCATTTGCCTAACAATTTCTAGGTATGCAATTCTATCTGGGACAGTTCTAGGCAGAATGAAAGGTGCATCCTCAAAGCCATAAACCCTAATCATTGTGGCATTCTCTAAACAGTACCAATCCCCCCAGTTATGGTTAATTGGTCCATTGTAATCTCTAGGCCTAAGAAACCTTTTTACTTCTTCAGATAAAGAAAAATCACAAGGATGGTTGAAAAATCTATACAAGGGTTTCACAAAGAATTCTTCAAAATGCAAGAAATTTGAATTGGCAAACCTGCTGTCCCAAATAGTAGTCCATAATTGAATAGGCAATGGCCTACCTTCCTTGTTAGATTGTGAAATCCTCAGCTCCTGGGGCCATAAACCCAACTCTTGTCCAAAGTACAACACTAAATGCATCAGTAGTGAGTAATTTCTGAGATGGAGAACAGAAGCTCCACTCTTTATCACCATCAAACCTGCATCCGGCTCCTTAAAAATATGTGTAGCATAGTCAAATGATCTGGAATTGTGATACTGAGTGTCTGCAGAAATTACCATGGGCACAACCTCCATATGCTCAGGTACCTCCATCCCTAATACCTATCCCACCAAGTAGTAAGTGTATTTGAGGTAAGGTTCGAAGAGATCGACATGAAAGGGTGGCCCCTCACTGTCTTCCATTGGAATAGGCTTGCCATGACACCTAATTTTGTGCAGAGGCAACCTCCACCCTTTATAAATGGTGTCCATCCTTCTAAATTCACTTTCGAGCTCCTCACTTACTACTTTCTCACCGCATATTCCCTCCATCCTAAAAACCTCAGCAATTGCGTTCTCAGATACATGTATCAATGGGTTCCCTGACGAATCACATATAGCTTTGCTTTTTGGGTCATAGTGTCCAACTAGCATCTTTACTAGCTCAACATCAATACAAATGTTAGGGCACACCAATTTCCCTAAATTAAGCCTCCGTGGATTATATACCGGCTCAAAAGGATTTCTCCTATGATAGTGGAAAATGAATAACTCATAACCCCTAATCAGAGTCCAAACATCCCCTATAAATTTGCATTTGTCATCCAATTTGTCAACCTCCACTTTGAGCTATGCAAAATGCCTAACTCTAGGTCCAGAACTAGGTAACTGGTCTATGAGGTCCTGATTCAGCTTCCTTTCAGTACCTTCTTATTGCAATTCAGTCTTTTGCTTTTTTGCTTTTGATTGGCTCCCCTCCCTGGGTTTTCTTCCCTTTAGTTTTCCTGAACTAGTGCCTTCCATAATTCAAATTTTTATGAATTCTGAAAGGAAGAGAAACTTACTGTAACCTTTTTGCAGACTCAAGCTAGGTGAATGCTTTAATTGCTCTACTGGTTCCCTTGCTCTTTTTCACTTTGAATTCTGTGAGGCAATGATTTCAATTGATCATACGCTGATATGCAAAATCTCCTTTGCTTCGTGGCGCCATTAATGTTTTTATTGAGACATGAATGCTGCAAGTTTTTTTGAAATTCTCACTGTCACATCAGGGCTCATATCAACAAGACATTTCAAATCTCTGGTCGATCCGCTTGTTCAACATTCACCCATCCTCTAAGACGTCTTGCAGTTTCCCTGACTTCGCAAGTCTCTCCGATAGTTTCTTTCCTTTTTCTCTTTATATCACCATGATTTTCATCGAAACAACTATCGATCAAACTTAATGAATCGAGCCAATAGTTCTTTACCTTACTCCGAGAGTACTTCGTCTCATCGAGATGTTTTCTTTACTTATTAATGTTGTCGAGACCAAGCAATTTGTTCTGCCAACAAAATAATATTCGCTGTGATGTCTCTTAGATCTCCCCATGATGACATGTCTCTCTGATACGCCTCCTTTTCAACAAGACAACGCACATCATCTTCTCGACATCCTTTATCTTTGTAAGCTTAGTTTTCATCGGTGTAACTCGAGGGGTCGGTAAGACCTTCTGAACTCTCCCCAACATCATCTATCTCACCGAGTGAGTTCTCCTTTTACTTTATCGGTAAGACCAATAACGTTTCGGGTAGTGTTTTGAAATTTCTCTTTGATGACCAAAGTATACTCGATGGGCTTCACTTTTCTCCAATCAGCCCAAGGTAACTTAGCTTGATATGACCTTACACCATCACGTTGATACCTTTTGTCTTGCCGATAAGTAATAAAAACCCGCATTCTCCTAGTGTACAACTTTATCGGTGTGACCCACCTGATGTCTCGCCAATATATTGAAGATATGTATATTATCATCGATGAGACCTACATCAACTTATGCTGATATTTTTATATGTCAATGTTTCAATGCTAGATGAAATTTATGGGGTTTTATGACAAAATCAAAACCGGTTTTGGGAAAAAAATTCTATGTGAGGGTTATTATGTCTATATTATGAACCTTTTTGGGAGATTAATAGTCATGAAGGTTTAATAAATTTCTCAAAATTTTACAGTTCCAACAAAGTCCACAACTCAAGCACCATAGTCTAGAAAACCAACAAGCACACCACAAGAATGCTAAAAGAGAAACCCATACCAACACTCCCATGTAGAGAAGACATCACACCTCCTCAAAAAATGTCGAACTGCAAACTATCTCATCTAGTCACACTCAGAAGCCAAGGTCTAGAAAGTAATTGAACAATAGCTCCACAAACCATAATTTTTTCCTTGACCATGTAAAACCTACAAAATCATAGTGTTTATAAAACACCCATGCATATCCATCTTCATTTATCATTTGGATGACTTAGGAATCTACACACAACCATCACGGTTAACCAAAAAAATGAAAAAACATGAATATGCATGATAGAATTTTTAGGAAAATGTACAGAAAACCTCCAGAGCCAAAGACATGAATCTGAAACCATGCAAGTGCAAGACAAAGGCACATAGGAACAACAAGTCCATTTCAGACTAGTTCCATCACCGCAGTCATGCACAGGCATAAGGGAGAACTAGGCTATCCAAAAGTTGCTAACCACCAAGGTCACTTCATAGCCACCATGCAATAAGGACAACATAGAAAAAATGCCTTCAATGCTAAGTCAAAAACACCCAACACAAGTACAACTCTCCATAGCTGAACAACAACACAAGCAATTCCATACCTCCAGGGAGACTCTCACACAGACACCAAATATAAACACCATGCTTTGTTGCAACACAACCATGAACACATCTCACACCCTTTGCATCAGGAACATTGCTGTGAGCTAGGAGCCTTAGACCATGTTGCCACAACATGACCAACTCCAAACATCTTCAGCGTCTTTCAAAGTGTGTGTTGAATAAAAGAAGCACACACTTCAACTCAACATAGGATCAATCACCAACCATTTTCTCCAGACTTCCTCAAGCTTTCTAGGCTAAGAAAACAATCACATGAGAAAACCTAGAACTTCTGTAACCAGGAGAAGACTTTGATACCACTGGTTGGTATCATCAAGCCTCGACTTGCTCAACCAACTCTGATACCACTTGTTGGGGATAAGGATTCAGTTTTGTCATCAAGATTAGCATCTAAGACAATAGTGCCTTAGTGATTTCAATTCAAAACGATAACAAAGACACAAACAAATATGCCATAAAGCAGAAGCAGGCACAAATGATCCCCCATTGATCCTACTAAGGAAAGTAAATGCAAAACAATAGATAGATTTAACACAAACAGATAACCATGAAAGAAAAACATGATGACACACATATATACGTGGGGAAAAACTTTTAAGGTAAAAAACCCCACCTCCAAAACATTAAGCTCACTTGTATTATTCAGCAACAAAACTAGTTACAATAAAAATATAGAGCTATGCTCTTCAGGATATTACATCTTGTCCATCTGGAGAATGAATACAGGTTACACAAACAAAAATCTCATATAGTTACAATGTACTCAAGATATACTATGTAGATTCCCTTTAGCTCCTCTCAAATGACTATCATACCCAGCCTCATGGCCAACCCAACCACTCGGCCTCCACAGGTTCACATGTTCACATAACTGAGAGACAAAGTGTTCACAGTCATGACCATTCGAACACTCACTCTATCTCTCTCTAGAATCACTCTCTCATGTGCCAACATGTCCAGCCTATCCAAACAGTCAAAACCATCCTCAAGATATTATTGAATTTTTTTCCCATATCATCCTCCTTGCAACGAGCCACCCAGGCATGCATCCGATCTACACCGATTGCATCGATTCACCCAAGCAATAAATCCATCACCTTAATCGGGGTCTATTTCGACGACCTGCAATAATTGTCAATACCTTTTTGGTCTTTGGCCAACCAGATGCAGTCAACTTTTCATTCGCCTGAACGAACTAACACCGAGTCCAACTCGATCAAACTCTGCCCCCGAGCTCCTACCACAACACCGCTAAGCTCAAGCCACCCATATGCAGTAAGGCGGTGAGCTCGACCGAGCTCACCCCAACCATACCCGCGCTACCGTCGAGTCCATCTGAACCATTCACAATGTGGCAGTTTGGCCATCTGAGCTCATCCTAAACTTGCCCACGCTACCACTGCACTACCCGAGTCAACCTGCGGTGAGCTCATCCAAGCTCACTGATGACTTCACCAAGCCAAGCTCTGCCTTCCCACTGCGCTACCATCATCCTCATAAAACTAACCATGGTAAGGCAGTGACCGGTCTGGGGGATTGCTGATGGTCAAACCATGCTATCGTGGGGGTCGACAGGCCACCCCATGGTAGTGTGGTAACCATCAACCAAACTGCTAATGGTCATACGATGGTACCATGGTGAGTCTCCTCACCGCCCATGGTATGGCGGTAACCACAAACATCGACCGCAACCACCGTGGCTTCCCCAAACACTGTCTGTGGTAACGTGGTAATCATCAATAGACCACTGCCCTTCAAACGCTAGCAGTTTACCTCACCCACGACAAATTAGTAAATAAGCCATGTAGTAGGGTGGTAACCATCCATTGCCAATTTTCCACCTTCGCGCCGCTAACTACACTACCTCACCACCATCGAGCCACCTCCGCGGTAAGGAGGTAAGAGAATTCCAGACTGCTGCCACTTCACCGCACCACGACCAGGGAGGATGAAGAGCACTACGGTAAGGCAATAACACCACCCAACCACCAAAGAGAGAAAGGTGACCCATGGTAAAATGGTAAAATGCACAACCGCGCCACCAAGGCAACCTTGCAGCGGTATGGTGGTAAAGGCCAAAAACAAGGGAATTCACCTAAGTCTCCAAATGAAAGAGGCCGAAAAGTAGAGGCATACTTTCCCAACACCAATTCTCCCACAACAAGGGCTAAGGCAGAGGGACAAGTGAGGTCTCCATTGCTCAAATCTTGTGGGTCTAAGGTGAACGAATTCGCGAAGATTGCTGACAAGGTGAAAAATTCATCCATTGAGTTAAACATACACTTGATAAGAGTGTCATGTTTCATCTTGGCAGATGGAGGGGTTCACACACGAGATTCACTGCTAGGTTCACCGAGAGACTTGAGAGTGGTGACAAAGTCAGGGGATGTCGGGTCTAGTTATGTCACTAGGACATAACAAGTCAGCGCGGGGCCACCTTTCAAAGAAGGAGGGATCTTCTTATGTCCTCCCTTGCTGGATGCACCACACTCTACCTTCTTCATCGGAGGAGGTGAATTCCCCATAGAAGATGCAAGGTGGATAGAAGAGGATAGAACCATAATGGATATAACTTAAGTATTTACCATATCCATAGGTTTTAGGAAAGGTGAGACATCCAAAATGGAAGTCAATAGAGGTGGCTCCACAAAAGGTGTGATAAACACTTGTACCCTTTTGGGTGCATGTGCGCTCACAACGAGAGCCAAAAGAGATTCATAACTAATTAGATCAGAGGAAAAAGAGGGGAAAAAGTACACAATAGGAGGTTTCATCTTCTCCTCCTCCTTTTGTGAGGAGGCTTGCTCAACCAGGAGAGCCTTTCGTCGATGCTTACGCTCATGCACAAGGTGGTTCCTATGACTCTTCAAACTAGAAGCCAAAGTTTGTGAAGGGAAGATAGGATTCTGTTCAGCCATGGGAGTGTCTTCTACAACTGTTTCTAGTGGAAGGATAGACTCCTGAATGGGAGAAGAAGGGGTAGGTTCAGAAACAACGGGAGGAATTGACTCTAGTGCCTCAGTAGTGGGCCTCTTCCCATTCACTATTTTGAGGAAAGGAATAATAGGATGCCACAAAGGTTGAGATAAATATGACTCTCTATGGGGGGCTTTCTGTCTTCCATATTGAATGGGCCTAGGCTCTATGGGTAAGACATGAAGCTCGAATGCAGGACGCTTGGCCTTTCACCAAGCAGGCACCATGGGATTCTCTTGCAAGCACGGGATAGAAGCAAATGACACTACAACAAGGCAAAAGGAAGCATCATATTGAATAGCAGGAGGGGAAGAAGTCAGATCTCGGGACAACTTCTCTTCTTCTCTTCTACGTGCCTTGACATCATCAATGTCAAATTTTAAGCAGGGTCTATGTGAAAAAACATAAGGTGAAGGATAGAACCTCACTTTCGGCCTAGCATGCCCTTTCTTATAGTTTTGATACATACAATACAAGAGGTCCTCCCTAGATGGGAGAGGACCAAGAGATGTAGACCAAAAGTAATCTAGGGTATAGTTGCCACGAGAAACTGGTGGTCTATAACTAGTGTCATGGACAACATGTACTGAACCTCCATGAACAAACTTCTGAAATTTGTGCACAATTGAAATAACTACATTCATAGCTACTAGCTAGGGGATACCTAGCTTCACTCTGAAGAGTTCAGACCCCAGGATGATGTCAAACCTAAGGCTCATTGATTTAGGCCCAACGAGGACCAATAGGACAATGCTTCCTATAGAAGGTACAAAAATTTCGTTGTGTGAATGAACAATACTCTCAGGTGCATCATACCCATCCTTATCTGGGAAGTTAATCAACATGATCTCCTCAGTTATGATATTCACTTGAGATGTCAGATCAACGAGAACACCTACTACAGTATTCACATTTATCCTTGCAGGAATGTAAAGAGGAGATGGATCTCTATTGAAGCCCATTGATAGGTCTTGTGAAGTGAAAGTACCACTACTCATAGTCTACATAGTGGGAATAAGTTAATTCAAGAAAGAGGCCATCATACACACCAAATAGTACTTCTATAGAGCCTCCTAAGGTTAATGAGATAAGGTTTCATTATGCAATACTTTGGAACCTTCCAACTATGCCTACTAGGGGTCACAGGTTGGGTTGCGAGGTGAAAGCCTCACAACAATCACACCTACAACACTCCTAGGATACAAGGAAAGGAGCTTTCAGTATCATAAAAAAAAACCAAAATGGTTCACATCAGGTTCACCAAAAATGTAAGAGAGGGGGACCAACAACTGCAAGGCCCCAGGTCACGAAAGGCCAAGAGCGGAAAGGCTTCCCTAACTTACCTCATTTTAAAGGAAGATTAGGATGGACATGATTATAATGATGAGGATTATGAAGTCCTTCAATCACTCTACAATCTTGAGAACTAAAGGGAAACTAGCTGAGTCACTTTTTAAGGTCAACTCTACATCTCAGGTAGTTCTTTGTCAGAGGAAAAAAGTGCAGTTATGGGACAACAACATGATGCACTGGCATCTCATAGGTGCATTGACATCTATATAGATAGAAAAATAGAGAGATGAGGTTAAATCCTCGAGAAAGGATTACCAGCCTAGTTTAGAGGTTTTCTAAAAAACAAAATGAGATTAAGAAGAATGAAACATGAATATGCGATAAAATAACTGTATTACCACAAGGGTGATGAAGATAATTTCATAGAACAAACCTCTTGCTAGCTTGCTTCAAGATCTCTCCACCTAGACATAAAAAAAGGGGGAAAATATTGGGGCTATTTAGGGGCCTGCCTCAGTCAAACCCCCGTTTTGGTGTTTCCACCTCCATGGACAACCAAGTTTTCAATGATAGGAATAAAGATAAAGAAAGGAATACAAGCTACGTAAATAAAAGACACTACAAAATAGTATGTGCTTACTCAACCAAGATGATAGAGAAGATGAGAGGAGCTTACCACCTCCGTCCAAAGCACTCAAGGCTTATGGAGGAGAAAATGAGAGGAAATCAAGCCTCTGCTGCAATGATGTTTGTCTTACATTTGCACTATCAAAGTGATGGAGTGGTAGATTGCTACAATGGAGTGTAGAATGCTACTACAAAGCTTGAAGTGAATGAATGGAATGGAGAGAGTGCTTAAACAATCTTGCAAAACTTGAGGATGGATGGAATGGTCAAGAATATGAAGGAAAGGGTAAAAAATGACCATCTTTGGGTTGACCAACCAAAGGGAGGCGTTACTCTTTGACTTCCAATCGAAAGTGTAACATCTCTATAGTCATCAACTACAGAAATCTTCCAGGGACGTAAGCACGCCATGCAGACGTTTGCGTGTCGTGCAAACGTCCTTGACAGAAATGCCCCCATTAGCATGTAAAATAGGTGCCAAGTGGAATGCAAACAACAGGTTTAAGCGGAATTAAGCCTCCGCCTTAGGTTTTCTAAAGTGCAAGGGGGTATAAGGGAATTTGTGTTAGGGGTGAAAATTCATGCTTATACACCTTCATGATAAAATCCTCCCTCTTGACTTGTCGAATAACCAAAGAAAAATCTTTACTTGATGAGCTGCTAAATATGTTATTCTCGCCAATACCCTATATTTATGTAGTTTAGATATTACTCTTCTTAGATGTCTCAACATGGAAGAATAAAAAATGGCTTTGTAAGAGGTACATGAAGGTATATGTAGAGTTCACTCTAGTGGTCCTTCCCTAGCAAAGAAGCTTATGCACATAGGATACTACTGGCCGAAAATGGAACATGACACCTACCACTTCATGAAGAAATACTAACAATGTTAGATCCATGATGATCTAGTACACACACCAACATAGGGACTTCATTTAGTTACATCACCTTGACCCTTCTCTCAATAGGGACTCAACCTTGTTAGAAAGATCCACCCTAGATCTATGAATGACCAGAAATTGATAATTACTACAATTGAGTATTTTACTAAGTGGATTGAAGTCATTCTGATGATGTATATCACTAGTAAAAAAATATCAAAATTCATACTTGTACCCAAAATTATTTTTTTGCTTCAATAAGGCATTTTAGAAAAAATGGTCTAAATCTTGTAAAATTATCGTCAAAAGTCAATTTTAGGTCAAAAGAAACATGTTATTTTTGTGGGTTTATGTCACGGAGGATACTTGCAAAATTTTTAAATTTTTGAAAATTAGGGTTTTAGGCCCCTGTTTTTAGGAAAACCTAAAATATAGGATCTTTCCAAAAATGACTCAAAATTATTTTGATAGGTCAATTTCACTTCATTATCACATTGGTTAAGGCATAATCATCAAAAATTAAAGTTTTCTTTGGTGGGTCTATTTCACCTTTTTCAGGAGAAAAGATAAGACCTCTGAGGTCATTAATGGCAGATGACCAATACTAGATATCAAGATCTAAGGTTCATAAACTACACAAATTATTCTATGGTGAAAGATGCTTGAAAAGATACTTCATGATGGAGGGGAATCTCAAAAGTTAAAAAGTGAAAAAAAATTTATGTCTGGAAGATGCACGCCTTGTCACAAGGGATATACTACACAGTCAATGTCTTGTCCAAATTTTTAAAATGCCCATGCACCTAGAATGGTGAGAGCAATCACAACGATGAATGCGATCATGTCGTCAACAAAAGTGAACAACTCAGTCAAGAAAGATAGTGAATGCAAAGCACGAGGAGGTCAAAATCATTAAGAAATGACTAACTCTGGAGCCCAAAGCACCCTTGCTGGCCAAGGGCGCCCATGAATTCAAGAAGCCAACTACATTTGTTAACAATTGCAAAAATAGATGTCTTCTTCAGAATTTTACTAGATTTTCAATGAATTATCAAGCAAGTTCACTAGATTAATCAAACATCAACAAATAAAGGTAGAGGCAGAAGATGGTGAAAGAAAATGTCATAAAAAAATGGTAGTCAATCAAGGGAAAAGTGCCCCAAAAGGCTAGGGGCACCCAAAAAAGAAAGCAATTAGATGTCAGTCTTTAGATTGGAAATCTCTAGATGATCTTCCCGGATTCAACCTAACTTCAAAACAAATCTATTTTCCAACTCAAAGAACATATCGAACGGTAGTAGCTATTGATCAAATGAGCACATAAAATGGAGGATAAATTGATGAACATCAAAGAAATTGCACCCCTACAAGCCAGGGGCACCTAACCTTTTGAGCAACCAAATGATTTTTTTAGCAGTTGTCTTCTGCAAGGCATCTGCTCAGAATCCTTCCATATTCATGATGAATCTAACTACCAACTCATGGGACCTTGCAAAAACTCACAAACAAAGGTCAAGTATGAAAACGCTGAAAGTCAAGACAAGTTGAAAACATGAAAAATTAACTAAGTATAGAGGAAATTGCACCCTTCTAGAAAAAGGTGCCCAACATTTTGGAGCACCAGATGTAACTTTTGTTCTTTGTAGCTTCTAAGAAGACCTCATAGTTGATCAATCTCTGTGATGAGACTATTAGCAAATCCAATGGAGCAATCAAACATCCGGCGATGAAGACAAAACTGGAGCATTTCATTGAAAGTTGCAAAGTGAAAATGATAGCTTAAAAGGAAAAAAGCACCCCTATAGGCCAGAGGCACCCAAAATTTTGAGCCCTCTTAATCAAATTTTAGAGCTTGCAATACCAATCATCCTTTTGGGAATTGAACTAGTTTTCCATTCAATATCTCAATATGTTCACGAGAGTCATCAATCACTAGTGATTGCAAATCCAAGCATAAAAGATCAAGAATGAAGGAATTTGAAAATTTCTAAAAATTAGTTAAGTCTGGAAAGAAAAATCACCCTTCTAGGAAAAGGCACCCAAGGATTCAAGCCATCAAAACTAGTTTATGAAGTTTTCAACTCCTAGTAACATCTCTTCAAAGTTGATGACAGTCTATAGTGAATCTTTTAGCCAAGCTTCAAGATCAATCAAACAACTACAATTAGGGATTAAACATAGGCTATTTATCAAGAAGAAGTTGAAAATATTCAAAATATCCTAACACTGGCAAGGTGGTGTCCAAAGTTAACTCCCAGTTGAAGGTTTTGAAGACTTTCTCATGTCTAGGAATCCCAAAATTGGTGGACATTGTTCTAGTTTACTACCTATCACACAAAATAACTCTTCAATCAAGATTTAGATGCCCTAACCGATGCTTCCAACATAAAATGTTATTTATCAAGCATCTAGGCATCATAATTCATTATTATTTGCAAGTTGAAGAGCTAAAACATAGATATTTTCTCTCCAATTCCATTTGAAGGATCTAACGAAAGCCATTTTCAATGTTCATGTTTTCAAGATCAGGTTGCACACAAGAACAGTTTTCAAGACTTCATATCTCTAGGTGTCATTATTCAAAGACAATAGTTTATAACTTCTATCTTAGGTTTTATTGCATGCTTGAGAAAAATCCATTTTCTCACAGATCTGACCTTCTGGGTTCATTCAACATGAGATTGGCCACAAAAATTATGTGCCAAAATTTTCCAGAAAAGTTGTTTCACTGCTTCCAATTTTTAGGGTCCTTTTTCAAAAACTAAAGAATTGGGTTTGATCAACTCACATGCGCGTACAATAACCATGTGCCAAAATTTTCTAAGAAAAATAAGCTTCTACAACTTCTGTAGCTTTTTTCTTTGAGGGGTTGTTGCATGTTCAAGAAAAAGTCACTTTTTCAAAAAATTTGACGTTCTGGGTTCATTCCAAAAGATATTCCTAACAAAACCCACATCTTAGAAATTTTCATAAAAATTGCCCCTTGAGGAAGCTATTTTTAGCCGCCATAAAAAAAATTGTTCAAATAGTGTCATGTGCCCAATCAGTCTTCAATCTTTTCAAAATGCAATTCTTTCAAATTGAATACAAGACCAAATTAGTCTTGCTACATGATTTCTTGAAGATGCCTGACACCAATTTACATCAAGCACACCCAAAAGTTGATTTGGACAAGTTGGATGGCATAGATCACACCACTATGCAAAATTGAGCAATATGGGTTGCTTGAGGCAACATCATTTCCCATCATAGTGCAAATCATTGAATTTGTAATCGCTTGTGTAAAGAATTACAACCCCACCTTGTAGGAAATCCAATCAATTGATGGACGGGAAATTTGTAGTCTCAAGCCAAAAAATATCGAGAGATGCTTCACTATCTAACCTTGTGTAAATAACTTATTCATATCAATGGAGGAGTGTGAAAGGGCGTTCAACATGTCAAAGGAAAAATGTCAGAAAAGAATGGAAAAAAGGTGGCTTAAAGAGAAAAGAAACAACTTTCCAAAGAACATGAGACTTGGATAATTCAAAGACGATTATGTGATGATGATCACTCTACTTAACCATGTCACCGGTGAAGTAGAGGCAAACAAGTTCCAACCATGGATGCATTACATCATGTCTCAACTTGTCAACAAAAAATAACACTATGACTGGCTTGCCTTGATCAATGGCATTTGCCACAACTAGATGACCAGTTTCTTCAAAGACCATGAATTCCACATGTGTTCGTACCTTATATATCTGATAGCCTTTCAAGGTCAGTTTAGAGGGTTGAATATTGTAGGAACTTTGGGTGTGCATAAGGTTCATCAATATTTCTCGTAGCTTGAATTTACACAGTTAGAAAAAAACTTCAAGTGAGTGAATGACCAGTTCCTAATGCACACAGTGAGGGACCTAGATTAAGAGTTACATGTACACATTTCACCAAAAGAAAAATTGGTGATGGTAGATTGGTTCATCCAATTTACCATGTTTACCTACACCTGCATATATGGTTACTCAGTTCATCCAACTATGTTACCCCATTATCCATCAGATAAGGTGGTATTCATGGAGTTTCTATGATAGTTGCATGAAGTCCACACCTTTTTGTGCAATAAATGCAAGAAAACTACCAACTTTCCTTTCCAAATGGGGATATATAGGTGCAAATCAATAGATGATGCCAAGGCTACGAGCCATGAGATGACAAAATTTAATCTTAAGTTTCTTATTAAAATATGCTCATATGACACTTGGGGTCACTTTTCAGCCCACCTTGGCCAAAATTCTTCACACAAACCTTCCATGGAGGATTATTAGTTTAGTTGTGAAGACGAGCTCAAAGTGCGAAGGCACAACTATAGTAGGTTCACTCTCCCATAGATCACTGATTTCTTATGAGAGGATGTGGAAGGGTTAGTAGATGATGATGGGGAAATCATACTTCCCACATTTTTCATAGATAAAATTGAATCACAACCACTTTGATCTATTGATTGGTACGCCAAGGAAATCACATCCATTGAGGAAAGGACAAGCATAGTTGTAAGGAATAACAAACTTTTCCTAGACAACAAGAGATTGTGGAAGGTAGTTACTCCAATCACATATCAACCATTGGTTAATACCACACTACCTTCCACTTCCAAGTGGAAACCCAAATAGAAAACAAGGAGAAACCCTCCTGAAGGAAGCAAAATGTCAGGGCATTTGAAAGGAAAAATGCAAGTTGCTGATATAAATCAGCAAGAACAATGTGTTGGCACAACCGTAAACATAGATAAAACACTACCAGAGGTAGAAGCAGAGCCTCCTATTCTATCACCACTACAACGGTCTCTAATTCACATTGACTTGGAGCCAGATTTTCCACCACGTGATATCTCAACACAATCTCACTAATCAAGAGTTCATGGACTAACAACAATCCTTCCAGTGAGGTTAGTTGAGAATATTCTTGGCTTGAGAATCTCCTAGGTAGGAAGAGGAGAAATTCATCCTACCAATTGAACTTTATCGAATTTGACCATGTCTACCAAGACACTTTAGAGAAGAAGCTCATAAAGAAAGTTCATGTGGAAAAGAAAGTCGACAACAAGATTGTCATTGAGACCACCACACCAACTGAGAACAAAAATGTGGATGAAGTGGAGGTTGACAAATTCACGTTGGTGAAATTCAACCTTGGTAAAAGCACATGCAAGGCTGAGTTAGATCTCTTTGAGGTTACAATGATGAACATAAAGGAAAGAGTGGTTAAGGATGGTGAAGACAAAGCAACCCTCAAGGCTGAAAATCAATAGCTATGACAATACATCTCCAACCTCCTTCACGACACTTCAAATGTCACCACCTTGATTCTACAAATGTTGGAGCTACCTATAGAGAAAAATCAACTAAGTCAGTTGTTTATTTATGGAAAACATCTAAGAGACCAAGTGGAAGAGTTTGTCACTAGAGGATTGTTCATACTAGAAGATTTGTACCAATTGAGGTACAATTCCCATGACTTTCATGCAAAAATATAGGAATCAAAATAGAACATAGCAAAGAGCAGGCCTCAAGATGAGATCACCATCTTAGAATTGAGAATGGCGTATGATTCAATCACTCCAAAGGAGAAAAAGTAGAAGCATTTCACTTGGAAATAACAACTTGTCTAAAAGGTTAATGCTTATGATACAATCTCTATAGAATTGACTGAGTGCAGAAAAAATGTTGCAAGTATTGTTAAGTTCTTAAGAATATTGGTGACATCTATCCCTTTTGAATACTAGAATGAAGGTGGTGAGTACATTGATCTCACTGAAGTGTAGACGTAGTCTTAGGATCTCATCCATAGTGGTTTCTGCGGTGACCTTGTTGACTACAGGTTGAGTTATGTTGCAACCATGTCAACGAAGCTTGATGACGCAATTGTAAAGAGGAGTGAATTTTAGGATCAGATTGCAAGTGGTGGGGAGATGTTGTAATGACATGAAATCATCCCAGGAAGTATTAGTTGTCCAAACATAGATATAATTAACAGTTGGTTCGAGGAGTTGATTACTCAAATTGTTGAAGTGTGAACTACCAGTTGGGACGTCCTACCTTTTCCAAAGATAGCATTCAGTTAACTTGATGCCTTTTCCAACTTAACTTGTTTTTCCAACTTTTATGCATTGTGTCTTTTTGGAGACACCTTTGTACAGTGGATTTCTATTTAGTTTAGAATCAGTTAACTGAAATAGTATTTACAGTTAACTATTAAGTTACCTTTATTTAGACATAGGAATAAATATTATTGATTGGAAAGAATTAAATGTTAACTCAAGGAGATTTTAGGGTTCCTACTCCTTTGAATGTCCATAAATAAGAGAACACTTTTCTCATTATCCTTTAGCCATACTTGTGATGAAAAAACACTGAGCTATTTTTGATAGCCTTCTTGTTGTTCATGTACTTGCGTTCACCTTTTGTCGAGTGTTATTTGGTTGATTGTATGTTGTATGATTTTCCTCTTTCATACAAATTTTTGTCCCAAACATGTAACCATTGTTTGAGTTTGAGAAAATAAATCAAAAGAGTAATGATCCTTTGATCTAAAGTTTCAATATCTTTCAATATTTTTTGTTTCTATAATATTTGTTTCAATCTACACCTCAAAAAGAGAAATGAGCCTTTGAGGGAATTTGGAGATTAAGTTTATCATTTAAATTTTGTTTTTTATAATCTATATTTCAGCCTACACCTCTAAAAGAGCAATGAGTCTTCAAGGGAATATTGATATGTAGTTTATCATTTGATGTCCCATTCTTAATAATCTTCATTTTAACCTACACCTCGAAAGAGCAATGAGCCTTTAGATGCATTCTAAGAACCAGTTTGTCTAAGTTACCCAAATCATTCCTAGTTACTTCTAAATCCCCTCACTCTAAATTTACCCAAGGAGATAGAAGTATTATAAAATAGGCCTATTTGTAGTTGAGATTACAAAACCAAAGAAAAACCTCAACTGTAATGCATAGAGTTTTATAAACCTTATGCTCTTAGCTGAGTAAAAAGATAAGAATTTAGTTTACATTTATTTTTATTCATCAACAACAAAAGAGGGAGCTTCCCCTCCTAATTTTAAGAGCAGTTTATCTATGCATAACTATTTTTTTCCAATATGCACTCCAGAGGTGTGAATTGAAATAGCAACAATACTAAACTACATCATATGTTGGTATGGTTTACCATTGTCCATAGTCATAAATAATGGGCGTCCCTTCAAAAACAAATAATTTTGGGAATTTTGTGAAAAATACCACATCCAACATCACTTTTCCACTTCATATTATCTCTAGGGTAATGGTCAAGCGAAGGCATCAAACAAAACCATTGTAAAAATATTATCAATGACGTTGGCTGATACTGGCACATATAGCTAATCTAGCCTTGTGGGCTTACTGTATGAGAATTCATACTCCTATTAGTGCTATACCTTATTCCCTTATCTTTGGTTCTGAATCAATCCTTCTAATTAAGCTCAATATCATGTCCTTGAGAGTTTCCATGCAACAACTCATCTATGATGAAGATTACCAAATCTCTAGGTTACATGAGCTAGAACTATTGGAAAAAGAAGATAAATTGTATTAGTTCACTTGTAGGCATATTAGAATCGCCTTAGACACAATTACAACAAGAGAGTCAAGGTTCTAAACTTTGAAATTGGTGATCTAGTCTTGAAGGAGAACCGTAAGAACCAATAGGAAATAGAAAAAATAGGCAAGTTTGAGCCTAATTTGTTCAGTCCTTATATCATCACCGCAACATATGGATTTGGTTCCTATCAAGTGGTCACTCCCAAGGGTGAACTACTACTTGATCCAATAAAAAACATGCACCTTTAGAGGCACTATATATGATCTTTGGAGATCCCATTAAAAAATGGAAAAAATAAAAAGAAAAGAGAAAAAAATAATCTATCCTATAGTGAAAACCATTTTGGTGGTGCTTTGGATAAGTACAACAGTGAAAACCTGGAAAATATTTGTCATGTGTAGCTGGCTACTGCTCTACCATCTATCACTACTCTATTTGATTCCATCCATAATAACTTGAGCATATTTTTCATAGTAAATTATTTCTCACCCTTATCATGGCCTGAGACTGAGTAAACATTTATAGTCAACTTCATTTCATATTCATCCTTTCATAATAATTGGTTCTATTTTGAACTAGGGGTAATTCTCGACCTATGGTTTCATAAAGATCTCACAAATAGTACTCAAGGAAATTATCATAAAATACAAAAGCATTAAAATATCATAAAATCCAAAAGCAATTAGATACCCTTTGAAAAATCCAAAAAAAGTCATAAAATTTCAAAAATTTAAAAACAATGTCAATCTGTGATATTGAACTACATTTCCTCTACATGTTTATGTAGGAAAGAAAAACCACTAGTGAGCCCCGAGGCATAGGTATGTCCATGAGGGTCTGTCATACTCAAACCTTAAACCTTATTCTATATTCTAGAATAAACTATCACTTATCAAGGTCAGCCAAACTACGTTGTCTTTGTGTGTGTCACGTAGGAAAGACCATCACTAATGAGCCCTTGAGGTATAGGCCAGTTCCCTTAGGGTCCATCACATTAAAATTTTCATCATCAAACTATTCTTTGTTGAAAACCGACATGTTGGACACAAACAAATAGATCATCCTACACAAAATTGAGCTTAACAAATCATGAAACAATAGATGAAACACCCAAACTAGTCCTCATCTAGGCCGATCAATTGTTTACAAATGATACCTATCTTATCAAAAATAATTTGTCTTCTAGGATGCTACATTATCGAAACTAGACCAAGCGTCTTACACGAAATTTCTCACTCCTTAACGAAAACACTACCTTTTGAAAACATATCAAACACCTATCAGTGGAAAAAAATATCTAAATAGTTTTCGACTCATTTTGTCTAGTTTAGTATTATGTAATATTCCTAAGCTACTCGATGATATCCACAAGTGACTAAAGCAACTATGATGGATTATGACATTTATTTCTTTTAATTTCTACTTATGGTTTGTCTTGGTAAAATGACTGGGACAACTAAGGTCCTTGTGTGTGATTGGGATTCTATCTAGCATAATAAAAAAATCATATGCAAGTCAAAGGTTAGCTAACACTTTCTTGCAGCAAGATTAACATGATCTATGATTATTTCCTCACATATTCCAACAAGGTTCTATTGTTGCTAATTTGAATCAAGATACTCCTTGTCTGATGTGTCTGAATCTTTGACAAATGGATACTAGATGTCACCAAGGTTTCTCTCAACTTGTTGTACACTATCCACTTGTCCATATATCATAATCTGTAAGAAAATGGAAACAAAAGCTACCTTCACAATTCATGCTTAGGTGTGTATACATCCGCTTGTTCCATAATAAAATTCTCTATGATTATAAAACACACATTTTTGAAAGTTCAAGTAATATTAAATATATCAATAGTGATTTGGATGGATGATCTATCTAACTGGTTCTTCACTCCTTACTAATTATTTATTCACACTAAAAGTTCCTCTATTAGTCCCAAATTCAACTTAGGTGGTGTGCCATGACATAGAAAAAAGAATATATGGGATGCATCATCCTACATCCGTAATAATATTAGAACATCATATCTCATGTGCATATAGGTCATACATACTGCATAGGAAAATACAAAAAGATACATAAAATTGCATCACATGTTAGAATCATCATCCATATAGAATCATATCAAATATGGCATAACATGTCCTAAATAGATAATCTCATCATATAAATCATGGAAGCATCACAAGTAAAATCATATATCATAAATCCATACATCCATCCATAAATATAAGCATAAATTAATATCCATACATCATGAGATACGTATAAAGAATAAATTCTACATCATATGGATCCATCCATACATGAGCATAAAAATATCATCATATATCCATAAGAATCTATCATATATAAACATGCATATATATAACATATCATGAATCACCTCAAAAAATAATATATCTCATATATATATCCAAAAAATAATGTGTCATATTATAAATCATGATAACTGTAAAAAATGTGGAGCTCGAAGGCTTGATAAAAATGCACATGTCTATATACAAAAATAGGCCTAGCCTGTACTACCCCTGTCCCCTAAAGGTGAATGGATAGAAGGAGGCATGTCCTCTCTCTGCCCTCATCTTGTTCGACCCATCTGATCCTTGTGGGAGCACTGAGGTGACTGATAGCATGATCTCCTCAACTTGGATACTCCTCCACTGCTCTATGGTCGACGGGAGTGTGACCTGCTATGTGACTTGCTCTATGTAACTAGGCGCTCTATAGGAAGGTGGAACCACATCCTCATAGAGGTCCTTGGAATACTTGGTCTCCTACCTAGCTTGATACATGTGTTCAAAATAGACATCACCCCCATTAACAGTAGAAATAAAATACAGTGTCTACTGCTCAACCCTCTGTGTTGGTATCATGACCATATAATGATCGACACCTAGTGAGTAACCTTTCTATGCAATCCCTATATCTATACCAAATGAGCCTGAAGTTTCACTTGCATCACTACCATCTAAGGGTCTTGAGACCTATCCTCTATATCCTCATCCATGATATCATGGATGGCCTCTCAGATAGGAACATATTTCCACCTCTCAACATCGATGGCTAACTCTTGAGCAACCTCCTCCACATCCACTTCCATCTCAGCCTCTCCTCTCACCTCCTCTACATCCACATTGACACCTATGTCGAAATCCACCCCAACCTCCTCTAACCTTTACTCTGCCACCCTAGGCTCCTCCACCCCAACCTCCTCTACCCATACCTCCTCCACCCTAACCTCCTTCTCTACATAGACATCATGTTCTCTCTTCTCCTAGATAGGAGAGAATTATCTCAAAATTTGAGGTAAAAGCCCACCCCTACCTCTATTACCCCAACCTCTATCTCCTCTACCACCACCTCCTCCATCATCATCATCTCCATCTCCCCATCCTTCACCTCAACCTCCATCATCTCCTCTCCCCCATCCTCTCCCCCGTAACCTACCCTAGGGACCTTTACCAAGCCTCTCTACATGAGAAGGCCTATGTTGGGCCCACCATGCATCATAATCAACTATCATGCCTACATGTGTCACCTTTTCCATAGCACCCCATTGTATTGGATGGAGCTAATCAAAGTCCTGGATCAAAAACTATGCATTGATCATCGACCCCCGCATAGCTACCTCTTGGGCCAATCGAGTAAACTCTGCTACTCCCACAAGTACATCCTATCTCTCTCCAAACTGCCCAAGTACATGCTTTGGCCACTGTCGCTCTATAATATGTTGGCTCTACATGGTGTGACCAATTAAATAATGATCCTTTCTACAATATGAAAGATGCTTCACATCATCCTCCCATTGTGCACAAAGCTGGTAAGGCCTCTAGATGAAAGAATCAGGAATATCTATAGAACATCTCCAATAACCAACATGCCCAACATGGGTCTGTGTGAAAAATCCTCCATAAATATAAACATATGACAAACCTATTAGAAATTATCTCTCCATCCATAGTCAAAACACAACTATATGCTCCCATGCCCACACCATGAGTAGTGTGGTACCACATCCAATCGACTACACTCCTTGATATGTGACATCATGTAATTAGTAATATAACATTACAAGCATGTAGGGACCCCAAGCATATATTGTAGTATGCTCCATCATACCTACATGCATCTTTCCCCATCCAACAAGGAATCCATGTCCTCGAAAAACTAGTATAACAATGCCCCTATTGACACTATAGATCACAATAATGAGTTGATTGTATCTATTCATAAGTGTGTCCCAATGGATCTCATAATCCTCTACACCAAGGATGGCTACATCAGCTGTGTCAAAAAATCTCTAAATAGTAGGAAGTCCATAGTCAAGATCATATACGATGCGCTCCCCATGAATGGGAAGATGAAGAATACACCATACATCCTCAAGAGTGATGGTTGCCTCTCCAATGAATAAGTGAAAAGAGCTCATCTTCGAGTACCACCTCTTGAAAAGGGTAGTCAATAGACCTCGATTAGCCTAAATTATAGGCATGAATGTGTTATGATATAATCCCAAGGCATGCAACACATCCCTCTCCTCATCATTTAGATGATCTTGTAATCTGAATGAAGGATGACTCTCTTGTGTATAAATAAGAGGAAATCTCAATTGTGCTCACAAGAAAAACACATTACATCAACCGAGATGCTTAAACAAGCCTATTGGACCTTTTACACATTTTTAAATTTGTAAAAAATGGGTAAATTTTATTCACATTCAGATGTGTTGCACCACTCAATATATATGGACTACAAATACAATGTACAATTCAATTGTGTATAGGCTAAATGCATGCGACACATTGTTAAACAAATGCATCAGAGGACCACACTTGCAGGTTTCTATCCTACATATGTGGTGCACCATTATAGTTGCAATGCATGAAACAATTGTGAGCATCCTAACAATGGTAGCTCTAGAGAACACTTGTGGTGCACTCACCGATAGATGCAGCAGACATTACTACAATTACAATGCAAAAACTGCAGCACATTTGTTTGGTTATTTTTGACCTCTAAAATCTAGCAAAAATTGAAACATTTCAAGGCAAGGGTTACATACCACATTTCCTGATCCCTCAGGCCGCTGGAAGGTATGAACCTGATATCCTCTATGTGTAACGATTGGAATGGGTGACATCTCTCTAAAGCTCCATGAAAAAATCTCCACTCAAAGTTCTAAAACTTTTAAAATAAAAATGCATAGATGACTATTTGGGACCACCTAGGGGTTATTTATAGACAATTTTTGACCTAAGAGGGCATCCCTTTATAACTGGGCGCATCAAATTTGATCTTCAAATGCAAATACACACAAATCTATTGTCTTAAAATAGAAATATTTTTCTACCAATGTGTTTACCACTATAAATTTAGCTTATTAGAATAACTTCCCAAAAAAATTTGGAATTTTTAAAAAAATTATAAATTTTTCCAAGGGGGCGCCATGATATCCCATCATCACCAAGGCATACAAGGGAAACTCTTGAACTTGATTTTTGGTATTTTATTTGACACAATGCTATACAAATGGATTGTATCAAAGAGGGGCAAAATGTAGATACTCAATTATCCTGGTTTGCAAGTAACACCTTTTTATTTATACTAATTTTCACCCTTTTTCCCTAATTATTAAATAATACCTTATTATTTAATTATTATCAAATACCATATTCTACTATTAATTAAGTGACTTTATATTATTTAATTAAAATTCACCCTTTTTGACTAATTTAATAAATCCTATTTATTTAATTATGTCCTAATTATCATTGATCTTCTTGATTAATTAAATAAACCTTATTTATTTAATTACGCTACTAATTACAATTATTCTTCTAAATTGATTAAATGGTTATCATTAATTATTTAATTAATATTTAACACCCTTCTTAAATTAAATAATTTTTACTAATTATTTAATTAACCACTTTCCCACTCCTAGATTAGATAAATAAATTATTTAAATCCCCTATTTCATCTCCAACATTATCCATTAATAAATAAACATTTATTTATTAATTAATCCTCACTTTCATGTTCCTCCAATAATTAACTAATTATCCTCTCATGCATAATTCCCTCAAACTTAACCAACACTCTCTTCCAATTGACTGGATAATCAATTCTAGTTGACTCTTCACTCAATTCACTTTACTCCCACTCACTCTAAGTTTTCAAATCAATCAATTTGGTTAACTAGTTGTTGGTATTAGTTGACTCTTCAATAAATTCTTCATGCAATTATTTAACTAGAATCCTGCAACTAGTTGTAGTGAGTTAATTGGGAAATCAACTCCTCTCAACATTCCTCAACCATTGATCTTGATCTTGCACCTCTTGATCTAGATCACTCATTCAAATCAAGTATTTCTATAAAAAGAATCCCTCACATCATGTTGATGGATAACCATAAAACTCTAGTGTTTGCATCATTACAATCATCTCATACACTTGAAGCTTAAGGTGAAATAAGAGAACAAATATTTATGAGAGAAATAAGGAAACAAAAGACAATGGAAGAAATCCAAGAAAAATGGTGAAGGTAAAAGTATTGATTTTTTAAATATGATTTCATCCATGTTTCATGTTTTCCATTAAATAATTTGGATTTGTATTTGAGTATAAGATTATAGATTGTGGTTTCTTGCATTAATTCCTCATCTCTAATGACATAGATCTCAAATTTCCAAGTTACACAAACCTTGGAGTGCGGTATGCAACCATGGGTATCACCTACAAAATTTATTATGCAAATAGGAAGGATTCAACCACTACAACAATAATCCAAACAACATACCGGATGTTTGTAGAGGGGAAAGACTTCAACCATTATGAGGTGATGAGGGAGTAGCTCATGGAAAACATATAAAAGATAAATACCTCCCACTAAAATTTTTGCAATGGCACACTTCAGATATTCCTAGTGTTCTACTTCCTCAACGAGATACCGAGCTTTAGAGACAAGGCATGGAAAAGCCACATACCGGTATCCGCTCAAATAGAGATGCATACCCAACAAATTTCAGATAAAAAAACTTATACTACATCATATTAGTGATTCTTCAAGAGTTTCTAATAATAGATGCAAGAATGGGAGTGGATGCCTTATGAATCCGTGAAGCAATACATAAACACAATTATATTTTTAGTAGATAAAGATTACACCTACATGAAAGTGGTAGAGCCAAAAAGAACATGGACCTTGAAACTTCTATATGAGGTTTAACAAAAGGGGGTGAATGCATATGTGGAAAAAATCCTAAGCAAGCCAAAGGATCCAAATATGGAGAAATTTGGTACCTATAAGGAGACAATGAACCAAATCCATAAGAAGAATGTGAAGGAAAAGTTTGAAAAGAAGAAAGAATAGCTACAAAAGCAATGGGGTATCCCACCAAGTTTGAAAAGAACAAAGAACAACTACAAACGAAATGGGGTATCCCACCAAAAGATATTTCAAAACCATCCTCTTTAGCACCAACTCTGAAAAACATGCACACCAACTGCATGGAGATCTAGAAGATTAGATAGAGCAGCTAGTACTCAATCAAAGGGACCAACATCTTCTTCCCAAATAGTCACAACTTTGGAGGTTAAGGAGGTACAAGAGGCACTAATAAAAATGAGTGTGGAGAAGAAAGGATGCACGAGAAGGCATAAACAAGTAGTGAAAGAAAAATAATCACCTTTACCACACAAGAGGAAGATGAAAAAGAGGTAGAAGAAGTATAAAATTCTCCACAAAAGAGAAATAAGAAGGAAAATACAGTGTAGATCTAGAAACTAGAAGTATTAGAGAAATCACAACCATTTATTGATGTGACGGTGACTACAAATTCCATCCTCTATCATGGTATGCTTTCACAAATATTATCCATGTATGATGATGTAGATAAAACAAATAAGGATAGTATCATACACAGTTTAATAATGTATATAAGAAAGTTTGATAAAAGCCTAAAGTAGGTCACAAATACTTCCCATTGTGACCATAGTCATACTGTGAACTAAATATTCTAGATCCAAATGAATCTAAAGCGCATTTAATCCCCTAAACAATGATCCCAATAAGATTTTCAAAATTCCAAAGAATAAGAAACCATTAAACTAACATGATACAAGCATGAAAACATAATAGAAATATATTCTAAGATCTCAAATCTTATCCTATTGGGGGAGTGGTGTCACATTGATATGGAATGACAACCCTTTCCCAATTCCTTGGATAATATGAGCTTGTTTCAATTAATTTTATTGAAGAAAACCAACGAAACTGATGAGATGTGAACAAGAAATGATAAGAAACTAGTTTATCATGATGAGATGAGTTCTAAATGCCAAGATTCTTGATAAAATGGATTCAATCTATGCTAAATACAAAAAAAATTCAAAGATGTAAGCTATAGATTCAAAATATGCTAAAATGGATGCAAGCGAAGTTACCATGGAAGCCGTTAATGTATGCTTAAGCTAAATGGATGAAGCTTTAATCTAAAATGCTATCAAATATGAAATATGGATGCAAGTGAATATGAATTTTAACAACAAAAAATTTCTATCAAAAGATGGATCCATTTCTCTCCAAATAGTGACCTATTTATAGGAAACCAAATGAAAAATCAAGGGCTTAGATTGATTTGATCCATCAATGGTCAATAATGAAAGAAGGATGAAACATGGATCAAGGATTCTCATCAACGAATGGGAATGAAAGATCACATGGATCAAGAAAAGATCAAGGGTTGAAAATGATTTCAACAAACACACTTTGTAACAATTTTTAAAGTTTGTTTGAAAAGAATCATTGCCTTTTTGGAGCCAAATAGGAGAATAATTCGAAGGAATATTCTCCTATGCAAGTGGATGGAGGTAAATTATCAATTTAGTTAATTAACACTAAATTTGAATGTGCAAGATGAGGAATAATATGATATTCATTAAATAATTGATTTAATGAAAAGGAGGATGCAATATGATATTTAATTAAATAGATTAGGGTTATTTAATTAAATAAGAGGACTTTAGGGTTTTAATTAAATAATTTGCATTATTTATTTAAACAAGGTGTAATGTTAGTGTGGGAGGGAGTGAGTTAACCCAGTTAGTTCAGTTAGATTAATATGTGAAAATGAGACATTTAATTAAATAACTAGGTTAATTTAATCAAACAATTGAAAATAAAATAGGTTTGAGGATGAAACAATGTTAGTATATAAGATTCAAGTGTGTATATCATTCAAGATACTTTTAAGTGTCTACATTTTGCCTTTATTTGAAGTGAGTTACATGTTACATTAGTTCAAAGACTGATGCTTTTCGGATTAAAATTGCTACTCAAATATTTTTTAAAAAAAATTCTTGATTTTTGGATGCCCCACTATTGCCCTAGTGAAAGGAAATAAATTGGTACCCTGCTCCCTCAAGAGATTGGGTGAAAATTTTGAATTTTGGGTTGATCTCTTGAAAAAGGTGAAATACTGATTCAAGGGTCTCAAAAGACTCTAGGATCCAAAAAAATGCTTAAAAATACAAAAAATGGTGTAAAATAAGCTTCAATGGGCAAGAATTGGTGAAACTAGTGGAGAATTCTAGCTGCACTCTCAAATTAGGGCAAAAAACCCTTATTTTTAGGCATAAATATGTGCTAAAGGGTCATTTTTAATTCATTTGTGCATTCACACTATAAAGATTTTATGCATTTTTAGCTCTGAAACCTTGACAAGATGGTACAACATGTGCTTCTAATTCACCTTTTCGAGTGAGTGTGAGAGTACCAGTAGCAAGCAGACGTGGGACCACAAGTATGTGAGTCAAAATTTTTCTCATTTTACACGTTTTGGTGCATTTATTAGGCTTTTGAAAATAGTGTTTTTAGGGCATTGTTGTATTGCAACGCACTAGGATCTCGTCGACATCGCTATTGATTTTATAGCGATGCCTTTAGGGTTTATCGACACACCGAGAAATTTGTGTCTAGTGACACACTTGTCTAAGGTGATGCACTTAGAAGATGGAAACACATAGGATTTTTTGATCTAGCGATGCTAGTGGAAACTTGTTGATACACTTAGAAAATAGCGATGCCCTTGCCAATTTAGGTGTAGTGATACGTCAAAATGTCGATACACAATTGAGTATTATGGCGTGTGTCACCAAAATGGTGATGCACCTCCAAAAATATTATAGTGACACACCATAGAAACAACGATGCTTTTGATGTTTTTGATTCAGGCACTTAAATTTTTAGTTAGTTTCTAGATTTTAGGCAAATTGATGCTATGTGTGTGATATGTGCAGGAGAATATTCAACCCTTGATGTCTCAAAAGCATCAATTAGAGCTTTTGGAAATAGTACGTGACTTTGATGATGTGTCGATACAGTGCCTAGGAGCTCTTGGACCAGGGTTCATTGCCTTCATGTCGAAGGTTCATACCTACCTAGAGATGATGAGATCAATGATTGAGAGATGACATAGTGAGACATCCTCATTTCATTTTCCCATCGGGGAGGACACACTCATACTCAAGGATGTGTGGTAGATCTTTCAGCTTCCTATTCATGGGGAGCATGTAATTGATGAAATAGATGTTAGGAGGGATGTATGTTGTTCCCTTCTACGTTCAGATCAGATCATTTTGGTGAGCTCATAGATTGACTTGGATCTATACTATGGTTAGGTTCCTATTTTTTTAGATTGGTTGTGGTTGCTCTTATTTCATGTGTGATTTCCCTAGACTGACAGGGCATAGGCTCTAGTATAGGATGGGGGCTAGCGTGGCACGATATGATTAGGAGGACGTATGCGTGGGGGCTAGTTATGTTGGCCTCATTGTATCATGATATGCACCAAGGAATCTACTGTCGGGTAAAAGCACAAAGCTATGTCACACTTTATAAAGGAAACGACCAACACTGATCCAACTTTTAAACTTGAATCACTAAAAAGTGGCATATATGTTTCAAATTTTGAAATGATGTAAACTAGTAAAATATGTATTTTTTATTATATTTTATGTTTTTATTTAAAATAAAATAAAATAAACTATTTTAAATGATTTTAAACTAGTTTTTAATAAATTAACACTATAATTTAGTTGCTGATAAAATGCTAAAAAATGAAGTTGCATGAGACGCCAAACTTTTTATAGTAAATTTTATTTTATTTTCTTTCAAATTTTTTATTTGTATTTATAACTTGAAACTTTAGTGCATGGATATATTTTTTTTCCAATTTTGATAAATATATATTTTTAAATAAATATTAAAATATGCGTGAATAAAAAAATAGTTGTTTCCATTGGACATCAACTTTCATATTAAATATTTATCTAAAATGGAAAAAAAATTATACCATTTTGAAATAGATTCTTTTATCTAGTGTATCAGATTTTTTTCAATTTTTTTAATAAGTTTTAGCATTTTCCTTGGCATGGTAATAAACCTAATATTTTTTGTTGATAACCTAATTTTAATAATAAAATAAAATAAAATATAAATAATAATCAAACTATTAAAATAAATATATTTTTGAAAATTGCACTTATGGATCTACAAAAGGGTATTTTTTATATTTAAAAAAAAATGTTATTTACATTAGTAGGAGTTATTGAAACTTCAATTTTTTCAAATAATTTTTTTTTTGGTAAATTGGACTCAAAGTGGTGCTCCATATATTTTTAGCCAAAAATTTTAGTTGAAAAAGCTGTGGAAGTATCTAACTTAGCTAGAATGAATCTTACTAGATCATATGTTTGACCAAAATTGATTTTTAGTTAGAAATACTTAAATTCAGTTGTGCTGATAAGTTGGCTAAAAGTGTGACACAACTTTGTGCTTTTACCTTGCCAGGGGAGGAGCATCAGGGCCGACATCACACTTTTGCATAGATGGAACTATGAGAATATAGCTATTTTGAGATCGATTATGGTTTTGGATAATGTTCATGAGGGTGAGCCCATTGCTATCGATACTAGGTTGCCATGAATTTGCAACACACTGGGCCTACAGGGATTCTATACTGGTGTAGGGTCATAAATGATATGACCATTTTTAGATGGAGGCCATGGTTGTAGGTTCTTGCTTGGTATGATGATGAAAAATAGCTATTCTTTGTCAGGCAGACCCATTATGTCCAAGGTGGGAGCATACTATGATTGAGTGCTACCTACTTGAATAGGTAGCACAAAATTTTGGAGTGATTCAAGACGTACCCCCGTAGGATTATACAATCATATTTTCCTAATCTCAAAGAGAGGTGGAGTGGGGGCATCATATTGAACTAGTCGTAGTGATCAATGATTTTAGATAGTTGGTTTCCCACCCATGGTCATATGATTGGAGATTACCAGATGCAAGCACCACCCTAAGATATGATGCATGGTGGAGACCATCCACTCGATTGATAGACCCAGTGGGGGATACCCCCATGGCAGAGGTAGGGGTCGTGATAGAGGTTGGAGTGGAGGAAAATATGGGGGAATACCAACAACTTGACCAAAATAGGCTATAAGTTATGGGTAGGTATCATAGGATCAAGGGCATCGAGCCCACCATTAGCTTGACCAACCACAATAGGATCAACAAATACAATGACTAGATTTGAGACATGGGTAGATTCTTTCCCTAAACACAAAGATGGATCAATTGTGACAAGAGCTATAGGCGATGAAAAAACAAAGGTATCATGAGCTTCAGTTGTTACAAAAAATAGACCTACAATTGGCATAGGAGATTAGGAGATGCTAGCAGCTTGAGGTTGTCACTGTTGTGGCACAGGGACAGGTAGTGTCTGCTCGGTTGTATAGGGAGGCAGTGACAGAGGCTTGCCTATTAAATAATGTTTTATCATAGAGATGTTCCCCAAGGGATGTGGTAGATAGATTACTCCCAAAGGAGTGGGGTAGCACCGAGGGCTTTTGATGGAAAACCCTTAGTTAGACAGCCAAAGAAATTGAGCCATAGACACGATTTGACCAATAGAGCAATGGATAGCCCTTGCTCATTTTGTAGACACATTTTTTTCATACAACCTAATTCTTATACATGTATACATTTATTAGCTCAGTTTTTATAGCCTTTTGTATATGTATTTTTGATGACATTTATACACATTGACTCTAATATTTGTATCATCATAGTTATTTTTGAGATATATATATGAGATGGCTTGATGCAGATTCATGATGTGATGTGTTGATATGCTATGTGATGTGATGTTATATTTATTTCATGTGTTATGATTATTATATGGATGAAATGAATGTAAATGTATATGTTATGGATGCACTTCTTTATTTATGCCTATACGATATGAGATGATTTATGATGTGATGTATGATATAGATGCAATGGATGAATGTTGTCATTTTTTTGTCAGCATATTTTTATGGCATGTTATAAGATGGATATTATGATATGAAAATGACATGAAAATGACATGATATGCCTATGCAAGATGTATGTGTGGATGTATTTCTTTTTATGTATTTTTCTACATGTGATATGATGACATCATGATATATGTTTGTATATGGATGATTATGGATAATGCATATGTTCATGCTTATGATATGGATGTGATAGATGATTATGTAATGGATTAAGATGCTTAGAATAAAAAATCTATATTATCCTAAACAACTTAAATGATAATGATGATGCAATGGATTATGTTTCTTATTATGATGATATCCTATGATGATGCTGGATGGATGCATTATGATATTTTTGTTGACTTTCATGATACCAGATTAGCGCATAAAGGAGATAGAAGAATAAGATGAATGATTTGACCATTGATTTTTGGGATTGATTCAGAAGTCCAACAAGTCCATGATGCTTTGAGACTTTATTAGATTATTGAGATGATATGGATGATGTTTCTCATATTCAAGATTAGGACTTTCTATCATTCCTTTTTTTTGATATAACACATAGACTTGATGCATCATGGTATTGGAAACCACGATGGTGTTGTATCTAGTGTAATGGAATTTGACTCTAAAAATATTTAGGATAGTTCTTGTTCATACCTTGACGTATGGAAACCTAGTTGAATGTATTTTAGACGTTTTGAATACACCGAACCAAAACATACACAATAGTCAAGAATCCACTCAAAACGACCTCCCTACACACAACTAAGAAAGTATGCACCAAGATAATTTTACAAGAATACCCATAAGCATAGAAAATGAAAGATAATGATTGATGCTCCATTCCTTTCTCTATAAATCATCTAGAACTCATCGAGAGGTCCTCAAAATGGGTCAACAAGATAAATCACAAGAAAAGATAAAAAACAAACAGTCAATGTTATATGTATCTCTTGCGATTTTTGATGTTGATGCCCATTGTAGGAAAGATGCATCCTAGGAAATGTTTATCGGATATTTTTACTAACACTAAGTGTATTATATGCCATTGATATAAACACCATTGACTCATTTAAACCTATGATCTAGACTTCATATTTTGACATTTAAGTTCTCACTTTATGACTTGTGACACTTGTTTTCTGTTTGTTTCGTCAAATTTTGAAGATGACGATCAATTTATTATGGATAAGGGTTTGTTTCGGGTGAAAGCGAAATGACATGGATGATTTTGGATTTTCTGGAATATTTCAATGTTTTTAGTATTTTGAAAATATTTTGAGGTTATTTTTGGTCTTTTTGAATGTTTATGCAAATTTTTTAGTTTTCGATTATTTGAGGTTTTTTAGGGTTTTCTCTAAGGTTTTCCAATATTTTTGTGTTTTTCTAAGTTTTCAAATGTTTTGGGGTTTTTTGAGTTTTGACCAAGAACCTAACCTAAAATACTATCATAGGGGCTCCAGGGGATTATCAAAGATGAGCCTTGAATACATTATACATGTAGAGACCATGTAGTTTGACTGTCGTTCAACTTATTGTTGATGAGAGAAGAACAGTTGATGGATTGTCAGTTTATTAAGATAGAATCCTAAAGGATTGACCTAGGGTGTCTCGGGGGCACATCAATGATGGCATTCCCTATGTTCAAGCTCAAAGATAACATAGTTTGATTGAATTTTGACTTATTGTTGATGAGAGATGATCAATTGATGGATTTCTAGTTTATTATGAAAAACTCCTGAAGGACTAACCTAGGGTGTCTCGAGGGCACATCAATGATGGCCTTGATTACGTTCAAGCTTAGAGACAACATAGTTTGATAATGTTATGTTTTTGGATTTTTATTTTTGATGTTTTGACCTTTTTTGGGATTTTGATATGTTTTAGATGTTTTGGATTTTGACTTTATATTTTTTTGAATGTTTTTGGATTTTAGCTGTACAAGATTTTGATGTTTTTTGATTTTTCAGATTTTGCAAGTGTTTTTGGATTTTGATGAAGTTTTATGAATGTTTTTGGGATTTTTAAATGATATTTCAAAGTAAATAATACCTATATCATGGTGTTGATTTCACGTTGTGAGATATAAGACACAAATCAAGAGTTATTTGAAAACAAGAGTGCAATAACCCGCCCCTAGTGTCTAACAATGGTTCATAGTGCAATGGACAAACCAAGATAGGAAATGTATATGAGAAGAGTTCAAAAAGGTTTTAGAATGCTAAACATGGTCTATGTAACTTCATGGGATGAAATGGTAAAGAGCCTATCAAAAGTTTTCCATGAGTAAATTTGAAGTATAAGGGTCAAGATCAAGATAAACTGGAATATCTAGATAAATCTGGATTGGATGGATGGAGGGAACATTAGATTTATCATGACAAGGATGATATTATTCTATCTAAGAAGGATCATATAGATTCTTGATTCTACTCATGATGCATTTTTTCCAAGTTTTCATCATAGTACTTGTCCAAAGTGCCACCATAGTGGTTTTCACTAGAAGACGATTTTTATTTTTATTATATTCTAGATTTTTTTAATTTTTGAGAGTTTAACCCTCATGTTGAACCACCTGGTAGTATTGATCTAGAGGCCACTATCATAATGTTCCAATGATATCCTGCTTGAAGAAGATTCTTTGCTAGGATACGGGCACTTGAACACAAATTTTGATAAATTTGATCTACCTTGCTAGTACTAGAATTAACCTTGTCTTTGTATGCACATCGTGATATGCTGCCATTAGAATACTTATGATGAAGGGTAGATACCAACACACAATCAATGTGAGAATTGGGTATCATGAGTGGCGCGTACGGTGTCATGCATGAAGGGGTGTGATATGGCTTGGTAGATGGTTTGGAACCTTTGACTCTCCAAACTGGCGAATATGAGTGATGATGGGTTGGAATATATATTTTTGTAGAATTAGGACCAACCACTAGATATCCTTTTTTCCTTACTTGAGAATCATTCTTTTGTATTTGAGGACACTTTTGATGGATAACTTTCCCTTTTTAATTTTTCCCCATAGTCTCTTTAACTGATGGAGTATCATTGGGATGATTTTATTTTGTATTCTTTGATATCCATTTGTATTTACTTTGTCCTTTTTGCTTTATGGCTTTATTTTCTTTGATTATTTCCTCATTGGTTTGATACGAATCTTTATTTTTTACGTTGGTCCCAATCTGTGTATGAGATGATGGGTGGATGATGATTCATGATATGACTAGTTGTAGTGTTGATAGTATTTTCATCATAAGGATCCTTCGTGCCCCATATGTTCATGTTTTCATTAGACAATATTTCCCTCGACATTGTGAAGGTGTTAATAATACCTAATACTTTGCCCTAATAATGCATCCTCTGATCCATAGCCACTGAATATGACTTGTCATGAACACATAATATTGTTATGGGTTCTTGTTATTTAGATATATGAACTATTTTCTTTGATTCTATGAAATCATTATTTGTTGATACTGCTTCAAAAGATGTTGGTGCTGATTTAAAAGATATTGATGATGCACAATCACTATAGGAATCAAGAATCTAGGCGATTACTTGCTCTTGTATAGCGATATCAAGAGTGGGAGACTCTTGTTTTGGATGAAGAACATCTATATTCCCATCAAAAAGAAACATCTCATGGGTGATATTAGGGACATCTTTGGAGTTTAAAATGGTTTGGAAGATGTCCCTCGGCTCTTGGTGAAACTCTAGGGATAGGGGTTCTTGATCCCGATTTAATTCATAGTAAATTTTGTTATCCTCACGAGCCTCTTCTTGACATGATTATTGGATGGATGATATATCATCAGTAAAAGAATATTCACAATAGTTTGTGGGTATGGGTGTAATAAGGGATATTTATTTCTCATTTGGAAATTCTTCAACATGCCCAATCATTAATTCGTATGTGGGATAGATATTGTAATCTGATACATACTTGATGCCATTAAAAATAAAATATTGCTAGAAAATGTTGATGGGTTTGGACTTTGTTTTAAAATAATATCTTGATATGTTTTTGATTGTTCATGTGATGATGAAATAACATAGATATGTCCCACCATGGTATCATGGGTATGTTTTACATTGTTTGAAGTTGATTCCTTCCTTGAATATTTTTTTTTCCATGATTAGGCATAGGGTTCATGTAAATTTTTAGATTTTCATTCCAAATTTTTTGATCAACATCAATGTCTCCTTGTTCAATAAGATCTTCTATTAGATGTTTGAGCCTTAAATAATTTTGTGTGTTATGACCTTTGTATCGGTGAAATTCACAAAAATGATATTCTCTATAGCTAGAGGTTTGACTTGTGGTGCTTGATACTTCGAGAAATCTAGGAGTGTGATAAGGTTAGACTGTATCAATCTATTCAACACATCCTCCATAGGTTCCCCTAAAGGAGTGATTTTTCACTTAGGATCATTGTTTGTTTTTTTTTATCCACATTAAGTGTTTGCAACATTAATCATTGGTTGATTGTTTGGTGATGGCATTTGTGTGTTCATGGTTTGGGTGTTTTCTTTCCTAAGATTAGTTAAGACCAACTTTGCATCGACAACACCATCACTAGTAACTTTCTTGTTCTTGCCCCAAAAGTAGGGCTTCTCATTAGAACTAGTGGATGGGTGCTTGTATCTATACGCTTGTGTGTTTCCCCATGAAATTATGGCTCTCTTGATGTTGAGGGCCCTAGGGACAAAATCATCAAAAGTGGTGATACATTGCATCTTCAAGTGGAAGGATAGATCCCTGTCAACAATACTAATGACAATTCCTACTTGTTATTTAGGAATGGGCCACTTGATCTTACTAGCTCTTTGTCTCCACTTTTGTAGGAAATTAGAGAAGGATTCTCCTTTTTTTGTTTGAGTGTGTATAACTCTTCTAATCTTACATCCATGTCAAGATTGAGGGAGAAGTGATCTATGAATCTATCAATGATTTTTTGGAAGGTTTTGATACCTAGAGGTAACTGTAAAAACCAATCGATGATTAGGCCTATCAAACTTCATAGAAAGAGGCACATTAAGTAGGAATCATTGTAGGAAACCTCCATATGCATGATGTTGAATTCTTTGATGTGATTCGTAGGATTTCCCCTCCCTTTGTATTTATCAAATTTAGGGACCTCAAAACTAGGAGGGAAAGGTACCATTGTGATGTTTCTATCAAATGGGTATGGAAACAAGTGTTTTTGTGTATGGGGCTTCTTTGTTTTACCCATTTTAATGTCTTGAATTTTTTGTGTTATTTCCTTGAGTTGTGATGCCATATCATCTTCCAGGTTTGGTGGAGGAGCATATGTTGCATACTATGGGATGAAAGATGAATTTTAAGTAGGATTTTGATATGATGGGGTGTTGTATGGTATGTAGGGTGGTGTTTGATATTGTGAAGGTGATGGTGGTACATGTTTATATTCTCCTAATGTATTTAGACTAACGATGTTTCGTTGGGAATTATAGTCTAAACCTTGTTATTGTTGTTGTTGGGCATATTGTTGGGAGATCAATGCTTGTTGTTGTGTGACTAAGGATTGTTGTTGTTGTTGTGTTAATAAGGCTTGTTGAGCTTGTTTTTGTTGTGTGACTAAGGCTTGTTGTTGGGCTTGCTGCTATTGCAAGGCTTGTGCTTGGGCTTGTTGTGATTGCAATGCTTGTTGGAAAGCTAGAGCATGAGCTTGTTGTCGTTGTTGCAAGGCTTGCTAATATGCTTGTTGCTAGTGCAAGGCTTGATCTTGAGCCTTTTTTTCTTTCATTGCTTCTTGATAAGCTTATTTTACTTGTTGTAAAGTTAGAGCATGAGCTTGTTGCACTTTCAACGTGGAAGTGTTTTGATGTTGGGATGGATTTTGGGTGATCATGGGTTGGGGATTGATTTGAGATGCTTGCGGGTTGACGATGAGTGGTTGGGTGTTACTTATAATTCCTTGTAAAATCATTGGTTGGGATGGAGGAATGTAATTTTGGGGCCCCATTTTATTTTGCATGATGTGGGGGGCCAATGGTAAAATTGATGATGGCACCATTTGGTACTATGATGTCAATGACACATTTTGACCTTGAATCAATAGATTAGAAGGGTTCCCTTGATCGATGTGTTGAGGGTTCCCTTATTATGTTTGATGTGGGACTAAGACTTTACCTTGGTTGATGGGGTTTGCGATCAATGTGTTGTTTTGATGTGGATTTATGTTGGATGGGGCTGATGTGGATGGTGGATTGACTTGAGTAGTTTGGGTAACCACTTGCTTTGATGTGTCAATAGGGTTGTTGGAACCACTTTTCAAGGGTTGAATTTGCGTGAGAGTGTTAAATTGACCTTGTTATCCTATTTGAGGTACTTAGTTCACATTTCCTTTTGTAATGTTGGGTACACTTGTGGTACTTGTGGTGATGGATGAAGATGGTTGAATTTGAAATGTTAAGGTCGTCATGGAGTTATGGAATGTAAGTGGTTTGTGTAGATGTAGGGGATGATAAAAAATGGTAGTGGTATAATGGGATGGAGCACCAAATTTAGGTCTCCAAGTGGTGTTTTGGGGGGATTGGTGCTTAGAGTACCCACAAGTGTGTTTCTTTCTAAAGGAAGAGTGTGACTGAATTCCATAGCAAGACTAGTTACAAGACTAGGATTCTGTGTTTGAATTGGCCAAAGGGATGGAGTTGGTTGATTCATAGATTGGGTTAGCCCTTGTGTCAATTTTTATGCAAGAAAAGTTGGAGCCACATTTTTTAAGGTTTGAAAATCTTATTTATACTCAATAAGTTCTTCCTTAGTAAGTTGAAGTGGGTTGTTTGTGACATATTCTACCTCATATGGTCCCAATGGACCTTGTGTTTTTGTGAGGGGGTAGAATGACTCCTTGGATAAAATTATTGTGGGTTTGGATCACTTGTGGTGGATGTGAATTTAGTTTATTTCATGATTCTCTTGTGTTGTGATCTTGTTGTAACCATAAATTGTGGGTCAAATATGGGAGAGGTGTGTTGAGATTTAAAATGTTGAAACTCTCTAGTTGACTCAAATTTAGGTAAAAGGGACCCTCTAAGCTCTTTTGGACCAATGGTGTGAGTGGATGATGAAAAGGGTGAATGATATGGGGGATGAACTTTCTAAATTTTTGGACCGTGCACTTTTTAGACAAAGAGGTTTGATGTTTTGATGCTATGGATAAAAAGGTATTAATGAACTTAGAAATATTTAAGATAGACGTGCGACCTTCAACATAAGCTAGCCCAAAAATGTGATGACTAACTTAACTAAGTGCATGGAAAAGGATCATTTTCACATACAACATAGCTAAGTTAGAGTTTGGTTTGATAAATTTCCAATTCTAAAAAGTGTTGGTGTGTCCAAAAGTTTCAAAAATTTGTTTGGTAAAATGAGATTTAAAATGTGTGAAGATGGATGGAATTTTTTGACCCAAAATTCTTAACCTAAAATGAACCTTTTTTTTTGCAAGACTAAGATAGTGAGAAACATGCTATACCTCTAAAGTGATAAAACCCTAAGAACTCAATTATTTTGGTAAAATATAACTCAATGATTTGACAATAGAAATCAATGATTTTGGACTCAATGTTTTACAATAATTTCCTTTTCTCAATTTTCTTGTTTTGGGAAGTCAACGTTTAAACATACATAATTATGAGGTGTTCATTTTATTTAATATTTGCTTAAGTGAGATTGTCTCATTACCACATCAAGAGAGTCTTAATTAAAGTTCAAACTAAAATGTCTATTTCAAAATGAACCTTCATTTCACAAAGTCCTTTATGTGAAAATCATGAAGCTAAGGCCATAGTTCCCTATTTTTAACTTTGGAAAGTATGGATTTAGATATAAGCCTAAATCTTTAGAAGTCTCTAAGGATAAAATCCTTGGGACAAGCATCAATATCAGGAGTTTTCAAAAGGTATCCATGCTTAAACCAAAGGGTTTGAAGCTTTGATGAATCATGTTGATGTGTGTTTGAGATATTTTTGGAACCAAGAAAAGTATTAAACTGGCTCACAAGCAATATAACATCCCTAGCTCAAGTGGGTATTTTCTCCTTAGTGGGATTGCCTCATGCCCTTCGTAGTAGAAGAGATGATTTTACATGCAGTTTGAGAAATATTGTAGAGGTATGTGAAGAATGATGTCTTAACCTCTACACTTTAACCAAAATTGGACATGGTAAGCAACTTCTTGGAATCTAAGTTCCAATGCACCACTTTAGAGAACTCATTGGATGGAAAAATTTGGCCACTACTTAAACAAGGTTCTTAATGATAACAAATCAAGAACACTAGAACCAACACTCACTTGTTGGCTACTTAAGGCTCTTTAATTGTTCCCGTTCCACTTAAGGTGTTGGATTAGGTGCAACCTATTGTTGAAAAGGATTGATGCGAGTTTCTCATGATTTCATATCCTTTATTTAAATTGTGCTAGTAAATGTGCTTGCAAGAACTTGACTATGATTTTCCCATTGCGGGGTGTGTCTACTTGAGTATTTCTCAAGGGTGTGTCTACTCTCTTAAGGGTGACACAAAGCATGAAAGTATACTTGAGTATTTCTCTTCACACAAGATCACACAAAGCATGAGGGTAAAGGATGCGTGCTACAAGTGCACACAAGCAACAAAGTACACTTGAGTGTTTCTCTTCACCCAAGATCATACGAAGTGCAAGGGGAGTGGATACACACAACAAAGCAAGAACTCATTGATTTTAACCTTGTAAATCATAATGAGTTCATTTTAAGCACCAAATGGAAGTGTTTGATTGCCTTGTTTAATTTTAACTGATATAGAAAAATGAGGATGTGTGGATCCAATTTTAACCAACTTTGAATGTAAATTTTAAACCCAATTGAAAGCTAGAGGTCCTAAGATTGTAAGTTCTAAAACCCAAATGAAAGTTTAGTATTCATAAAACATAAAGAGAAGTAGAATATGATGGGTTATACCATCCCCTAAGTGTCAAAATACCTTTACAATAACTATAACTAAGAAAAACTGAAAAATCAAAATTTTCAAAAAAAAATCAATTTTTTCTATGTTATAATAAATCACATTTTCGGAGGCCTTCGAAGAAAAATTTGGGGTTGAAACTTGTGTCAATCCTTAAAAATTTACTATCAAAGGCACAAAATTTTAGGGACTAAATTAGTACTCTTGGAGACCTTTCCAACTGTGGAAACATATTTGAATTCCGAGCATCGAGTAGAAAGTTATAACCCCAACAAGTTGGGGTAAATAATTTCCTAGTTTTTCCCCAAGTTTGCAAGTTAGCCTCACAAAACAATACCAAGATTCAATAGAATGTTAGAGAGTATATGAAATCAAAAATTTAAAGCACATGTCCAAATTAGGTCTCTAATTTGTTTACCAGTAATAAACCGTCGTTGAAATCAATTGCGCTATTGAATTTTGTCAAATGTGTCACTATATCAAAAGTGCATCACTCTGGTGAACATTGTGTGCATCGCTCTGCAGTAAAATAGTGACATCAAATGCATTGCTATAATGGATGTTTCGCTATAATAAAATTTATGTAGTTTGTAAAAAATCACATTAGTGTCGCTATTTTAAATATGTGGTGACAAAATTAAATCACACATCAATGAACTAATTGTGTCATTATATTTAAATAAAAGTGTTTTAGTGTATATAAACACATTTGAGATGCACCATTGAATCCATCAATATTGTTTTTGTATCTAAAAACACAATAAAACGAGAATCTAAAGAGAAATTCGTCAGATTCGATTAGTATAGCCCTCCTTCTAGAGCCCAAATGTGATCATAGTCATAGTGTGAACTAAATATGATAGATCCAAATGAATCTAAAGCCCATTTAATCCATAATCAATGATCCCAATAAGATATTTGAAATTCCAAAGAATAAGAAACCATTAAACTAACATGATACAAGCATGAAAATGTAATAGAACTATATTATAAGACCTCAAATATTATCCTATTGGGGAGTGGTTTTACATTGATGTGGGATGGCAACCCTTTCACAATATCTTGGATAATATGAGCTTATTTCAATCATTTTTATTGAAGAAAATTAATGAAATCGATGAGATATGAACGAGAAATAATAAGAAACTAGTTTATCATGATGAGATGAGTTCTAAATGCTAAGATTCTTGATAAAATGGATTCAATATATGCTAGATGCAAAAAAAAATCAAAGATGCAAGCCATAGATTCAAAATATGCTAAAATGGATGCAAGCTAAGTTACCATGAAATCCATTAATGGATTCTTAAGCTAAATGGATGAAGCTTTAATCTAAAATGCTATCAAATATGAAATATGGATGCAAGTGAATATGAATTTCAAGAACATAAATTTTCTATCAAAATATGGATCCATTTATCTCCAAATAGTGACCTATTTATAGGAAACCAAATGAAAAATCAAGGGCTTGGATCGATTTGATCCATCAATGGTCAATAACGAAAGAAGGATGAAACATGGATCAAGGATTCTCATCAATGGATGAGAATCAAAGATCACATGGATCAAGAAAATATCAAGGGTTGAGAATGCCTTCTTGGAGTCCAATAGGAGAATATTCCTTTGGAATATTCCTATGCAAGTGGATGAAGGGAAATTAGCAATTTAGTTAATTAACACTAAATTTGAATGTGCAAGATGAGGAATGATATGATATATAATTAAATAGATTAGGGTTAATAAATTAAATAAGAGTAATTTAGGGTTCTAATTAAATAATTTGCATTATTTATTTAAACAGGTTGAAATGATAGTATGGGAGGGAGTGAATTAACCCAATTAGGTCAATTAGATTAATAGGTGAAAATAAGACATTTAATTAAATAACCATGTTAATTTAATCAAACAAGTGAAAAGAAGATGGGTTTTAGGATGAAACAATATTAGTATATCAGATTTAAATGTGTATATCTTTCAGGAAATTTTTAAGTGTCTACACCCACAAGCCATTGTTGTTGCAATCCAAGAAAGAAAGGAGAACGACCTTAAAGAAGAGGAGGACATAAGGGAAAATTTAATCATAGAAGTAGGGCTAGATATTATCATATATTAGAAAAAAACAACTAATACAAGACATATCCCAAGAAACTCAAACAAAACTAAGAATAGATATGAAACATAGATAAAATAGGGGAGATTTGGATAACCTTCCTATTCTATCAGGGTCATTTGATTATGTCCTAAGAACCCTAATTGGATTGAATATCAACCTCACAAGGTGAGCCAATTCATAATTAGGAGGACCTAGGAGGGGGTTATTTTCGGTTTTAAGGGGTTCACCACCAAGCAAATGCTTGGAAAAGACAATGTTAGAAAACACACCGTGATATGCAAAATAACCTAAAATGAGCTAAATGAAAGATGCAAATACTAAAAATATGTAATATCAAGTTAGGATATGTGTATGTGGGAAGTTTGGAGATGCAATGAGGATTATAGAAATGCAGAGAAGCTATCAAAATATGCCTTGGAGGACTAAGACACCTAATATGGCGTATTAGTCCTGTTGTTGTTTTTCGGGGCAAACATAAAATCTTCAGATGTTGGAACTGGATCTAAAAGAATCTTCAAAGGATATGCTTGTGAGGAATAAGATTCCCAAGATGAATTATTATTCATGCTCTAATGTGGTCCTGAGCTCGCAGGTCTGCACTTGCTTCCTTTTAGATCTTAGGTTTTGAAACAGTCGAATTTGACCTATAGGTGAGTTTTCGTCAAGATGTCAACTTTACAATGCAATTTTGCAACTTTTACAATTTTTCACTCCAAGTGATCTTCAAGTCTTCAACCTAGATCTAAAAACACAAATAGAAAATATGAGAAACTTGTTGATTGTTAGTGAATGGAGGTTTTCCTTGGTCAAACCCCTTGTTGGTAATTAAACCTTGAAATGAAATAAAGAAATTAAGGGAAATGGTGAATGAACAACATGCAATGCTAAAACTCACCAAACCCTTGTAGAGTCTACAAAATTGTGTGAAATGGATGCAATGGACATGGATCTTGAAATTCTTGATAAATCTTGAATTTCTTGCTTGCTTGAATCAAAACCCTACATCATAATGTTAGCACAACAACAAACATGATGTAAGAATAGCCTTTGACATGATGCTTGAAAATTTATGATGACTCAAATTATTGATGAATTGCTCTTGAATTATCTTTTGAACTCAATTATGCTATGATTAATTCTCTCACAAAAGACTTAGACTAATTAGATTGCTTGTTAGGAGAAAATGAGAGAATTAACCTTGTATTTATACTTATCTTTGCTTAATATCTCGACATTGTATCAAACCAAGATGACATATGAATTCATTAAATGAAGGAGGTTAAATCCCACCAGAATTTGAAATTAAATCCCAAAAATGGCTCAAGGAGGACTAAGACACCCAAGGTGGCATCTTAATCCCAAGTGATGAAACATGGGGCACATACACCAAAAAGGATCCCAGTTAGGGATAGACCAATCAAAATCATTAGGAGATCATTTATGCATTGGAGAATCTCGGGATTAACCAGAAAATATACCATTCATAGGGCTTGTGGACACAAAATAGGATCAATTAATCCATAAAGAAGGATAAATAAAACAAGGTGGGCCCAAACAAGTGTGAAAATGCAAGGGTATGCATTTTAATAGACTACAAGATAATTTAATGGGGGGCCAAAAATAATTCATTAAAATACAAGTGTAATGGAGCGAATTTGCACCCTTAGGAAAATTCCACATTTTCATCACCCTTACATTAGAAAGAAAAAAATTTGGTGATGTAAATCCAAATCCACCACCTTTTTCCATCCACTTGATGGCTTGTTTTGGCGTTGGTGGAGAAATATTTGTCAAGGACACACATGCATCATGTGAACGTTTGAGCATTGCTTTGCCATCTTAACAAGATTCCCACCTCTAGAATTTGCAGAGGGCTTATGTTTCTCCATTGGCGATGAACTATAATGTCTCTACCTCCCTTGACTGCTGAGAAATGAGTCTTTTGAATCATTCTTCCATTCAAATCATCCTATCTTTCATTCCTTCATTCCTTATTTCTTCTCAACTTAATTCTTCACACCCTCTTGATCAACTCTCACACTTCAAGCTTCAACATCACTCTATTGTAGCTGCAAGATGCTACTTTCTTGGATCCTCCACTTTGTTTGTTGCTACAATGTTGTTGTTAGGGAATTTACAAGATCACTCCTTCATCCACTTGTCTTGAGATCACATAGCTGTGAAGGTGATATCTTCCATTGTCACTTGCTTTTGCATAATTTTATTTACATAGTAGTATATTATTATTCATGTTCTTGCTTGGAACTTCTATTTCAATACATCTCTTTATCATTTTATATATTTTTGTTATCTGGTTGTCTGTGGAGGTGGAAACACCAAAGAGAGGGATTGACTGAGGGAGTCCTCTAAAAACAACCCCAAAATTTGTCTTGGCCCTGTGTGTGTAGGTTTTTTCACATGAAGCTCTTTGAAGGTTTGAATCTTGGGTAGAAAGGTATGCTTTTCTCACCTTCTCTTTGTCTATTCTAGCTTAGCTTAGATGTAGTATTCTTCTTGTTGTACTTCAGTTTGACACATTTCAAATACTTTCATAGTATAAAACCTTAGCAGTTAGGAATTTAGTTGATACTTTGATGTTTTGAGCTATTCCTAAGACCTTATGTCTATACAAATGCCAACACCCATTTAAGATGTTAGGGCACTGTGCTGGAGTTCATATTCCACACTGTCATTCTCAAACAGTGACTTATCTAGGTAGAATATCGAACCCTCAAAAGCAGCTCTCCCAACCCTGCTAAACATTTGGTTCAGCAGAAGTATAGTAGAACCTAGATTGTTCTTCCTTTTCAGCCTTAACATCTTAACCTTTTCAATTTTCCTAGCAAAGCTTGAGGTATTTAGGAAGCCTGTTGTTTAAGACTCTCCCATGACCTAGAGTCCCAAAGAAGTCAGCTCCCTTTCTCTACATTTTGGTGAACCCAACGTGAACTATTATGGTTTCGTCCCTTTGTATCGAAGGACCTTCTCTCGTCCCCTAGGCGTGTTGTAGGTTCATGTGTTGCAGGGCATGTAGCATTGCAACTTGATCTATGACCCCTAGTCTCATATTTAGAAGGGTCCCTAGGTATTTAGGAATGAGATTTAGATAGTTCACTATTGGATGTTTGAACCTTTGGAGTCCATTGAGTCTATTTCTCTTGTGTACTTAAATATGGTTTCATTTACACACATTCCTCCTACTCACCATGCAAATGAATCACTAGACATATCTTTCAAATTGCAAGATATACCTATGAACAAAGATCCTTGCCCCTTGTACATCCTTGCTCGCATTAACGGGAACATCATAATTGGGGTCTTGGTTGACCCTACAAGTCGTGTGAACATTATAATGGAGGAGACTCTGTTGATTAAATTTATCCATATGGATGAATATGAGAATTCAAAGACCACCATATGTACGCATGATAGAATCTTAGTCACTCCTCTTGGTCTTGGTAGGGCCCAAGGCTATAGATGTCATTCTGGAGTTAGATTTGTTCAGGGTGAAACTAGGCATTTTGCGACTAGTTTCCATGAGTGAAATCGCTTCGGTTATTCATAAGTCTTTAGTTTTCTCATGAGGGCTTTGTACATGTTGTAGACATGGAAAACATACAATTTGATTTGACACACTTGATCCTGATTACTAACATTATTTCTTCCTGAATCACACTCTCAACTTGTCATCACCTTTTGTCTCTTAATTAAATAAATCATTATTTATTTAATTAGGCCTTTCTCCTTTGTTCATTAAATTAATCAATTTAATTTAATTAATCCTCAATCCCTCTTTAATAAAATAATTTATCTTATTTGATTAAATCCCTAAAGTCTTCTTATTAAATTGAATAAATTAAACCTTATTTGATTTAATCTAACATTATTCCCTTTAGTTAAATAAATCAAATAATTTATTTAACTAAATCTCTCTTCACAATTCTTGATTTAAATTAACTCATAAATTCAAGTCAAAGTTGTCACATCCCCTAATCTCTCTTTAAATTAATTAATCTGTGATTAATTTAATTTTAATCTATGTCACATCCTCTAGAGAATGCAACTTGCACAATAAATAAATTATTTTAATTTATTAAATCTCCTATTTTCCCTCACATGGCATAAAAGGGGAATATTCCCTCAAATTTGAATTCAAATTCAAGTGGACTTGGTCCTTCCAACAAGACATTTAATGCCTCTTACATGTCCTTTTCCTTGAGCCAAGGGACATTAACTTCATTTCTTTCTCCCTCCAACATGTCACATTCAAATTTCAAATTTGAATCTCATAGCATTTATCATGCACATTGACCAAAATGTGCTCATTCCTCTTCCAATCACATGTGGACAAGTGGCCTCTTCTCATCGGTTGGTCTTTTGTCCCACATTCATCCAAATCCTTCAATCTACCATTCTTCAAATATATAAATATAGGCCTCTTCTATTGCAATATAATCCACAATTTGAGCAAACTTACTATACGCAAATTCATCCTCAAGCATATCTAGTTTCATCCATTCCATAAAATTCTTAGCTAGGTTATGCATATTTTTCATCATGGAGCTTGATTGAATTTTTATCAAGGTGGATCACTCATCAAATCATCAACATTGCAACAAAGGAGTTGGGAAAGGGCCAATTTCGACACATAAATTGGCACCAATTCCCTGATGGGATCAAGGTTTTGCTTGCTTAATTAGGATTTTAATTATTTTTATGTCTTTTTCTTCATTTTTCCTATTTTAAAAATTGTAGATGGATTTCATGGGGAATCCTTGTTTTATCTTGCATATTGAGCTAATAAAGTGTTTGTTTGTTGTATTTGTGCATGTACTAAACCAAGATTCACACATGTTGTGCACATCAGATATAAACCCTTGGTTTCATGTGGGGGCTATTCATTAGATCATTTTTGGCCCGTCATTGTTGGTCTACTCCCCCGAGGACAAACTTGTTGTATCGTGCTTATGTCAAATATAAGACTAGGGCCACAATGCTGAAATTGGCCTACCCTACATCCCCCTATGCCATCTTTGTCAAAATTTTCATGATTACGTAGCAGTAAGATGTATCCTCCTCTTAAAAAGAGGGGAAGGGGAAGCTTGCTCATGCCCAAGAGACTTTTTCTTCTCACCGTGCTATGGTGCCTTTGGTTCCTACTCCCATGACTCGCATGGGGAACCCAATGGTGCCCGCTTGACGAAAAGATAAGTTTCAAGTGTTTGAGCTTTTCGTCTTGCCCATGATGCCTAGGACCATTGTTTATGGTAAGGGGAAGGGATCTCATGGAGTTTCCGCTATTTCTTATCCTTCACGGCCTCCTATCACTCTTGCCTCTTAGGAAGTGAATGGAAAGAGGCTCATTGTTGAGGTGCCTATGTATACTTCCCCACCCACCATCATTTCCACTCCTGTGCTTCCTGCTATTTATCCTATCCAAGAGGTTTCCCTTCCACTAACATCAGTTGTGGAGGACATGCTTATGGAAAAATAGGAGCCTACTATCCATTCTCAAGCAATGAATTCTAGTTCCTAGAGCTAATGAAACCGGCTTGTGTGCGATCATAAGCAATAGAGGAAGGATCTGGTAGATAAACAAGCCACCTCATAGAAGGAAAAGGGGGAACCAATAGCTCTTGTTGTGCCTCCCTCTTTTTCTCCTTCTACTTTAGTTCCACTCATCTCAGTTTTTCTTCTATCTCCCTTGTTGAATGTTGATGACCCTCACCCCAAAAGGGTGTATGTGTTCATCACTCCCTCGGTAGAGCCCCTCTTTTGATGTACCTTCTAGACATCCCTCCATTTTCATAACCCATGGACATGCTGAACACTATGGTGGTGTTCGCTATGGTCTTGTCCTCTTCCTCCTCGCCTTTCACATCCTCTGCTGAAGCATAATTTTTAGGATGACCTCGCTTCTAATTAAGGTCAAAAGAAGGGATTTCCTTGTTCGGAAGGGAGTTCTACTTTCACTTGCACCATCCTTGTGATGGAGGCAGCCCTGGTATCACCTGAGTTTATCACCATCCCTCTTGATGAGGTTGATGATGGATCTTGGGTGCCTCCTTCTTCTCCACTCGGTTAACACATGGAACTCCTATTAAGTGAATGTTTTAATCGGTGGATGATTTCTCGGCTTTGTCAATGATCTTTGCGAGATCGATGAATTTCACCTCACAAGAGCTCGATAAAGAAGACCTTGAGGGGCCTTCTTCCTTGGCCCTTGTTGTAGGAGAGTCGAAGGGTTCTCCCATTGCTATTCTGACCTTGCAGGATCATCCACCCTCCCCATATAATGATCTATATTGGGAGAACAATGACCTCTTGGTTGATGAGGAATAGGGGAGAACCTCTTCTTTATTTGTAGATTAGATTTGTGTGTGTGTTGTGTTTCCCCCGTGCTTATTTTTATGTGTTCCTAGAGGACCCTTGTCACCCTTGTATGTGCTTGGATATAGGAGTGAAATTGTGTCATAAACTTCCTCTATATGTTAAATCATTCTTCTATATGTTGCAATTTGATTTTCAATAATTGGGGATGATGCAAAGCATTGCAGGCATTTAGGCCTCCCTTTCATGTTGACCCAATTTTTTATTTTCATTTTGTCTTCATTTGCTTTTCTTTAGATCTGGGAACTTTTAGGATTGATGATATTTCATTCACATATATATTACGAGTTACCTATAAGAACTGATATGACTCCAAAATCCCAGATTCCCTTGTCTCTTAATTTCTTTGTCTCTGCTTGTCTCTTGTTTTATTTATCTTTTCTTGCCTCTCTTCCTGCTTGCTTTGTGATGTTTTGGTTCTTATGTGTTTTCCCTCACATTCATGACAACATTTCCATGTTTACATCTTGCTATGTCTCATGGGACATAATATTACTACCTCTTCTTTCCTTCCTTAAGATGTCACATGCTCCTTTGATTTTCATGTACCATAATAAGGGGGGGCTACTACTTCTTTAATTTTCAATAAGGTGAATTTGGTGGCCAATGAATCCTTACTAAAAAAAATGCATTTAAAAAAAATTGCATCCTTCACCAAGGATCTCCTCAGTGGGATCTTTCTTTCAAAAGTGAATTCTTTTTATCAGATTCCTTGACAAAATAAATCTTCCAAAATGATTCCTTGATGATTGAATCATTTGTGAAAAATGTCGTGCATTTCAAATGAAGTGTCCCTCTACATGGGCCCCTTTCTATCTTGAAGGATTCCCAAGGGACCCCTTTGAAAACTTCCTTCAATTGCTCGTTCTATGATATGTGTGCTTGATTGCATGACTTTGTCTACCTAACATATTTTTTCAATAGCTTAACATGTTGCTTTGTAGGAACAAGCACTTGTAAAGCCACTTTTATAATCAATCTTGGAGGACCAAGCACCTTGTCAAGCTTTCCTTGCAGTATTGAGTACCTATAAGGGCCTTTGCATCAAATTCTTTAGGACCGAGAACCTAGGGAGTCCTTTCACATCTGGTCCCATAGGATCGAGAGCATGTGGTGACCCCCTTTGCAACATCGAGAACTTGTGAAACATTGTATCTCTATAGGACTGAGCACCTATAGAGGCTTTTTTCATCTTTTGTGGGACCAAGTACTCATGGAGCCAATTCTGTAGGATCGAGCACCTGTAGAGCCTTTATTTTATTTCCATAGGACTGAGTACCTGTGGAGCCATCTCCCTCTCTTTTTCACCAAGGTTTCCCCGTGGGACTGAGAACCCATAGAGCTACCTCTTGCATGTCTGAGTGTACCATATTGAAGATCTGCTTTCTCGACAGTTTAGGTATATTCTCTTCAACTTCTTTCTACTTTACCTCACATTCACACCAACACACATGCTCGCTAAAGTGGGGGAAAATGTAATGGAGTGAATTTGCACCCTTAGGAAAATTCCCCATTTACATCACCCTTACCTTATAAATCAAAACATCTAATGTTGAAAATCCACATCTACCACCTTTTTCCATCCACTTGGCAACTTGTTTTGGCATCGATGGAGGAATCTCTATTGGAGACATGTGCACACAACATGAATGTCCATACACCACGCTACCATCTTGATAGGATTCCTACCTCTAGAATCCGTAGAGGCATTACATTTCTCCATTGGCAATGACTTATAACATCTCTACCTCCCTTGACTACAGAGAAATGGGTCTTTTGCCTCCTTTTTCCATTCAAATCATCCTATCTCTCATTCCTTCATTCCTTCTTACTTCTCAACTGAATTATTCATTCTCTCTTGATCAACTCTCACACTTCAAGCTTCACCATCACTCCATTCTAGCTACAATCTATTACTTTATTGGCTCCTCCACTCCATTTCTTGCGACAATGTTGTTGTTGAGGAACTTGAAAGCTCACTCTTTCCTCTACTTTCCTTGAGAGCACATAGCTATGAAAAATATATCTTCCATTGTCACTTGATTTTACATCATTGTATTTATATAATAGCATATTGTTGTTCAAGTTCTTTCTTGGCACTTCTATTTCCATACACCTCTTTATCATTTTCTATATTGTTGCTATATGGTTGTTTGTGGAGGTGGAAACACCAAAGTGAGGGACAAACTAAGGAATTCCTCTAAAAATAGCCCCAACATTTTCCTTGGTCTTATGTGTGTAGGTGTTCTTGCATGGAGCTCTTTGAAGATCTGACTCTCAGGTAGAAAGGTTAACTTTTCTCACCTTCTCTTCATCCATTCTAGCTTAGCTTAGAGGTAGTATTCTTCTTGTTGTACTTCAATTCAACACATTTCAAATATTCTATCGTAGTATAAAACCTTATCAGTTAGGAAGTTAGTCAATATGCCAGTGTTTTAATATGTTCCTAAGACCTTCTATTTGTAAAAATTCTAATTCCCATTTGAGACGGTAGCATGCCGCACTATAGTCTGTAGTTCACACTATCATCCTAAGATAGTGAGTTATCTAGGAAGTAGATTGAACCCTCAAAATCAACTCTCTTGATCCCGTTAAAAATTTAGTTTAGCGAAAGGATAGTAGCACCTAGTTTGTTCTTCCTTTTCAGCCTTAATGTCTTAACCTTTTCAATTCACCTAATAAATCTTGAGGTAGTTTAGGGAAGCCTATTGTTTAGGACTCTCCCATTAATTGGAGTCCTGAAGCAGCCAATACCCCTTCTCTATAAAGAGGAAACCACTACAATAACCAAAAAATTAATGGATTTTGTGCTTGCGAAGGAAAGGGAAAAGTAGTAGGCCACACCATCACCTTCTTCAAAAATAATTCCACTACACATGCATGCAAAAGATGAACAAACAAAAGAACAAGAAGAAAAAGAAGAGGAGGAAGCAATCACATCAATCTCTTCCATCCAATCCAACAAGGATTTTCTGGTGCAACAAAAGTAACTTTAGCCAACATCCATCCCTCAATTGATATAGCTTCTAATGATAAGGTCACAAGTAAATCTGACTAACATCTCACCATTGCAAAAACTACAACTAGGAGATATTTTTCATGCCAACACAAGGGAATAAATCCTACAACATATAGATAAAGAAAAATAATTGGAAGAAGCAGAATATATTTTGCAAACCTCCCTTCCACAAATGTAAAGGGATACCTCCCTTCCCCCACCACAATAACTCAATAATTTTGTGGTGGCCTCCAAGAAGAACTCAAAGCTCAAAAAGATATAATCAAATAAGAGGCCCAACAAGAAACAAAAAAGAAGCTACAAAGAAATGTGCAGTAGCCCATTCACAATTGAAAAAACAACTAAAGAAGGTGCAGAGTAGATCACAAAGGCTAATGTCCTATATCAATTTTATCTTCAATGTATTATCCTTAAAGAGGCACTTAAGGATCATATAGTGTAGTTGGAAGGTCATATAACACAAGAAATGACATCATATGATCCATTGAAAGATATGGATGGAACAATAAGGGCTCAACTAGAGAACACACACACTCATTTGCATCAACTGTAAGATCAAAGAAAAGCATAAAGATTCAAGTAAAACAACTAAGAGACATAATAAATATCATTATTGCACACCTACGTAGAGTACTACGAGAAGCCAGAGCTTCCACACAACAAATACAGATCCCTATAAATCTTGCAGAGGTAGAGACTACTTAAGTCAACACACAAGGGCACATAGAAGTACTCCAACAAGAAAAAAATAATAATGGGAAATTGCACTAGGGGAACTAAAGGTCATGTACAAACACATTCCCCCAGGTAGCTGAAGCATGTCTCTAGGACAAGACGCAATTTTGAAAGTGGGGATGATGGTGGAAGGGTACATGGCACAGATCATAACCTACCACAATCTTTCTCAAACCATGTGTGGAAGATCTAGTTGATAAGGGAGATAGGTTAAGGTGTACCCTATAAGGGTCATGTCTATTAAAGACTAGGCATTGATATTGTAGACACTAGAAATTGGTCTAGGCCCGTAAGCACCACTTTCGACATTATTTTCTATTATCCATGGTCATGATTAAATAATGTTTATTATTTAATTATCTTTCTAACACATATTTCCTCTATTAATTAAATACTCCTTTTTAATTAATTCATTAATTCATAATGACCTTTATTCAATTTTGATTAATTAAATGAATCATATTTATTTAATTATGTTGCTAGCTAATTAATTCTTTCTTCTTAATTAAATATTTATTATTTAATTATTCATACTCAAACCCCCTTTATCTATAATTAAATATTTATTATTTAATTACCCAATTTAACCTTTTCAGATATAATTAAATATTTATTATTTAATTATTCATTTAATCTTTTTCAACAGTCAATTAAATAAATTACATTATTTATTTAATTTAATCTTTCAATTTTTGAATGTTGAATTAAATTAACATTTAATTCATTTATTAATTATTTATGTCACATTATTCTATCATTTAGTTATCTAATCATTCACTCACCTTTTGACTCAAGATCTATTTTAAATCTGCTAGTTATCTCCAGGTTCAATATCTAATAGTCTCTACGAGAGGACTCTCTGTCACAACTAGTTAGTTAACTAGTTAACTGAGCATTTATTAATTAAATATCTTTATTTAATTAATTAATTCATATGTGCATTCAAATTATTTATTCTTCGAGTTCTAACTTTGTCTTTGACATTCAAAGTCTATTTCTTCTACTTTTGAAGACTCTTAACTAAAGATTAAATTGTTTATTTAATCTGGAACTCTTGTTCTTTCTATTTTCGAACAGTCTTGACACAAGATTCAGTTATCGTTCTAATTTATTCTTTATCTTGCAGAATTTCATAACTCACGTTCTATCTAACACATAACTTAGACTGCATGACATTCATCAATCTCGTCCATCAATCTCTCTTTGAATCTGTGCCGATTGTTTGAAAACCCAAAATCTATAAAATGGCCTATCATTATCATTATTCCTCCTCTCGAAATCAATACTTTTGAGAAGAAACTTAATATTTGATATTTTTCTTAGACATTCAAAAAGGTTATGCTTGCATCAATACTGAAAATATGAGGGCAAGAATACTGATACAACAAAATGGAGAAGGACAATCAAGATAATTCAACGGAGTTGACGCATATTCGGTGAGATCTTTTTAGTTATTTTTTTAAATTGTTTTATGTGTATTTACTCATTCTTGGTTGTTTTTATTTAGATTATTTGTTAGATTTGATCATCTTAATAAGTTTTTAGAACATCTCCAAAAAGTCTATGTTACATTTGGTGAACCCGACGTGAAATCACGCTTCAAATTCGTGCATACTTTTCATCTTTCCAATTTTTATTTTGCAGGTTATCGTACGACACATCACATCCACTCAAATAAACAATGCATCTGTATTCGTGAATCGCATCTGCCATTCTGCATGACATCTGTAACACTTTGCACCGCATCCGACTGTCAAAATTTTGTTCCATGTCTGACTATCAACATGAACCCTATCTTCCTGTCAACATGAACCGCATCCACCTGTCAACATCACACCGCATATGTGGCTCAAAAAGCCGCATCTGCCCGATAATAGTTTTGCATTTTTTTATTCACTTTCGTACATTCATGTTTTCAATTTTCATTTTTTTCGCTAATGTTTGTTTGCAACTGTGTTTAGAGGAGTAATGTAGTTTTTGCAGGACAAAGCATAGAAGACCAAATAAAACCAAAAATAATATTTTCTGTAGGATGAAAGCTGAAGACACAAAAACAAACTACTGATTAGTTTGCATGCAGGAACTAATGACTTTGTTAATTTTATTTGAAAAGCTTTTTGTTTGGTAGATAAATCATTGTCATTTGGATTAAAAAGAATTAGCGTTTGCTTTGTCTGGTGTGAAAGCACATTTTGTAACCCTTTACAATTTGGTATATCGAAGTATCCTCTCCTCTTGCATAGTCATGCGATCCTAGGTGTAAGAGAAATGATTACTGACTCTAGAACTTGGGCTTGTCTTGGTGGGAAAAATTACTCACCCCAAGATGACTGAGACCGGTAACATGCTTCAGCCAGCAACTTCCACCCTGTATATAAAATTAGATTTTTGGGAGAAACCCCAGAAATCACACTCACTATTCCAATGAGAAGGGGAAAAAATGGTCTCCCGTCGTATTGGATGGTGCCCCACAAATAGAATGCCCTTACTAAAAGCCATGTTATAGTTTTTCCAAAATCCTATCTATTTGCTGGTGCAGCAGGTTTGGACCTGTGAAGCCATCTTACATTCTTACGGTTCATGTGTGGAGATGAGATGTATGCCATGGGAGTTTCATGGGTACAATAGCTTGGCTGCCCTGTATAAGTGAGTGTTGTGGAGGGGGGGCAGTGGAGTCAAGCTACTAGTCACCCACATTTAATATGCGTAGTTGGATTTATCCAAGTAAGAACTCAACAAGTATTGTCCAAAAAATCCTAGGTTGTAAATATTTTTTGGTTTTAACAGATCTATCACCACAAACTGAAAAACACATTGTATTATGTGATTGTTTTTGCTGTATTCATCAAAACACTTGATCATCAAATGAAGTCAGTCAAAAAATCAACAAAAAAATCGCAACTGTCAAAAAAAGTCACAACTATCATTGTTAGAACCGCATTTGTTCTAGCAAGTCGCAATTGTCATTTTAGTCACCGCATGTGTCTATCAACAAAGTCTAGTTTCATAGAGTTTAGATATTGCACCGCAACTATCAAATTTTGAGTCGCATGTGTATTCTCGGGCCACATCTATCAAACGAAAAACCACAACTATCTGTCAACAAGTTTAGGTTCACAAAATCCATATTATGAGTCACAACTATTACTGTGAGTCGTATCTATCAAAACATAAACTGCATCTATCACAAGTCAAAATTACCAGTCAAAATTTGAAACCTATTTTTAGTCAAATCACCACATTGGAAAACTAAAAAGAATCTATCAAACTTAGAACCGCATCTGATAGGTGAACCGCATTTGAGTGTCAACATAAAACTGAGAAAACTGCAAACTGAGTCCAAACACATAACTGTCATTTTCAATTCTGATTCTTAAGATCAACCTTGGACAAAAATTGGAAAAATATTTTCTCAAAACCTTTCATCATTAGGTGTCATATACGTCTTAGTCATAGTCATCCTAAGTTTTGTGCATATAGATACTTCCTAGGAAATTGCATATCGCATAATAGATAACTTTCCTCGTCATTGGATACGTTCATGTTTTGATTTGTCCTCATCATTGAGCCTATTCACTTTCGTCCTATTACTGAATCTTTCCAACTCAACAATCTAGTTTGGGAAAATTCACCTTGTCAACAGTCTTTGTCCTACAATCAGGTTCCTTGGTCAACTCAAATCATTGCATGCATTTATTCCATAGGTGGTTGGTTATACCCATTTTAGAATCATTTACCATCATAGTCTACTCGATATTTTACATATTTCCCATCCTACCATACGTCATCTTAGTATACATCATTTTAGAAGTCTTTAGCAACATCCTTTATTGTCAGAAAATCCAAAAAACATAGAAATAGGACATACTAGGTTTTTAGACATATTTTGCATTACCCCATTTTGAGCAACTTTTCATGGTTGAAACAAGGTCTCAAAAGAAACAAAAAGCAATGTCAGACCCTAATGAATTTGTCAATCCTTTCAAAAATCAACCATCAAGGAAAGGAAGACCACACAAACCTTTGCTTGAAAAACACGTCACTAGAGACACACATGGAAAAATTTATATTGAAGACATAGACGCTGCAGTACAAGATCCTGAATTTGCATCCTTTATGGATGAGTGATTGGAAAATGATCCCCAATAATATCTAGCAAATTTTATAGTAGAAGGTGCCACCCTACCACCAGGATTTGATATTCATACTTTGAAAACAATGTCTACTCAATCAATACAAACTGTGACGTCAAGTGTTTCTATTCCCCAAATCACTGTAGCAATACCAATTGGCATACCAACTCAAACATCGTCAATTGTAAACACAACCCCTTTCAACATAATACAAGGTTTACAATTTACTATGGGAGCAACTTCATCAAACCCATTTGGCACCAGCATGACTGTTAAGAGATCCAAAATTGGTATGAATATTCCTATACCAAATCAGAACATTCAGACAGGAAATATTCCTACATGAAATAAGAACATTCAGACAGAGAAAATTCCTATACCAAATCAAAACATTCAGACAAGACATGTCCCCATACCAAATCAAAATATTCTAACAAGATATATTCCCTCACCAAATCATAACTCGTCACAGAAAAAAGCATTTCAGAACACCTACATTGATCTAAACAACAGAAACAACATGTCCTTGACACAAGTAGATTTTCTCCAAAACCAAATGAAAATGCTTCAACAACAGATGGACAACATGTATATGTCAGGCAAACAAACTATCTTAATGCAAGATCTATGTCCATGTCCATTTGACAAAGCGCTTTACATGACACCATTCCCCCATGGATACATTATACCAAATTTTCCTAAGTATAATGGGAGGAATAATCCTTTGCAACACATTAGAGAATTCTCAACAACATGCATGGACATATCATATGACCCCACATACTTGATGAGACTATTTTCGTGAACCCTTATCTGGATAGCACTAGAATGGTTTTCTAAATTACCATATGGCATATAATCCTGGGGTGAATTAGCTGAGAAGTTTGTCAAACACTCTGCCTTTAACATAGATAATGAAGTAACAATAGCTACCTTATGTCACAAAACACAAGAATACGATGAAAATTTCACCACTTTCTTCCAGGGATGGAGAAGTCTAGCTAGCAGATGTCCAGTTGAAATACTCGAAAAACAAAAGGTCACGATATTCCTTGAAAACATCAATCCAAAACTGAGAGGTGACTTAAGGGTACATTGTTGTACTTCATTCTTAGACTTGGTACAAAAGGGAATCATCCTTGAAAAAGGCCTTATTGATAAAGGAGAAATAAAAGTACTAGGCAGAGACCCTGTAGTTCAACATCAAAACGCACCCAATGATATAAACAAATTTTGGTCTAGAAACAAAAATGTTACAAATGATGGCATTGTTGATGCTAAAACCATACATATGGGACCAATTATCACACTTAGAGGTTACAACCCCAATCAAGACATGATGAATAGTCTAGATCAAATGAAAATTTTTGTCAAAAATTCACAACAACAATGACCACAGAGGAGATTTCCTACACGTGAATTTACCCCTTTGGGGCAACCAATCGAGATAATTTTCAAAGAGTTGATTAAACACAATCTCATTAAACCTTTGGAACCAAGAGAATATGATCTTGGACAATTTAAACCTTCATGGTGGGATGACAACACCTACTGTGACTATCATCAAACAAAAGGACACAACCTACAACAATGTCGACAACTGAAGAATATTATATAAGACTTTGTTGAAAATGAAACCATAGAGGTCAATGGGCAGAAAAATACCAAGAACAGTGATCATAAGGTCTTCACAAAGCCATTACATGACCACACAAAAGGAAAGGCCTCCATTTCGGGAACCAAGAATAATCCATCAGCCGATTATACCAACACTAAGTATGACTATGGTAAAGGAACGATTATAAATCACCTCCGAGGTGCGAATGAAAACATCCATACCATGATCATTAAGAAGCATCTGGAATGTGTTGTAAGCACGTGCAAAACTAAGATAATTCTTCTAGGTATTTCTTATGAGCCACCTACATAGTCTTCCAAGTCTAAATACAATCTCCTTGATCAATTGAGCAAAACCCCCACACAAATATCCATTTTGGAACTATTGAATTTATCACCTGAGCATCAAGCTATTCTTGACAAAGCTTTACAGAACACGATTGTTCCTACAGACTTAGATGTCAATCATTTCGAAGAAATAGTGGGATATTTAACCAAATCACATCATGCCACATTTTCCCAACAAGATTACTCAACCAAAAATTTGGATCATAATGACCCATTACATCTTGAAGTCCTAGTCCATCAAAAAAAATTCAGACAAGTCTTGGAAGACGAAGGAGCACGATTGAACCTGTGTACCCTAAAATTGGTTAAGGCATTAGGATTCTTAGAAGAATGCATAGACACCTCTAAGAGTATAGTCATCAAGGCTTATGATGATGAGGAAAGATCATCCAAGGGAATTGTCACACTCCCTACCAGAATCGGTCCAAAAATTATGAACACCAACTTCCAAGTCTTGCATCTCACCCTTCTGTATAACCTATTGTTAGGTAGACCTTGGATACACACAATGAAATCCGTACCTTCAACATATCACCAATGTCTTAAATTCTCGTATAATGACACCGAGATCATGATTGATGGTGATCCAAATCCTTTTCAATATTGTACAAGCCTAAGGTAAATTCCACAATGACAGATACCAGTTAACCAAGAAGCTTCATCATCCACTTTATCCCTATACGTTGACCCATCACATCTTACCAAGTCCATTTCATTCAAACCACCATCATCCACTCCTCAGGTTGAGATCCAAGACAAGGGTTGTGGAGAATATTACATGAAGGCATCCTACTGTGTCAGTTAGTTGGTTCCACCTAAAGCATATGGTTTACCCATGGCAGATAGAAGACAATCAATGGTCACATTCCATGTTCCCCCTACAATGACATTGACCAAATGGGGAGAGTTAAGTGAAGCAATTATGGATCAAGGTGGTATTACCTCCTGGTTGTACCAAGAAGACAATGAATACCCCTCGCTATCTATTCAAATACCTAAGGACCAATATGGAAAAGGCTTTAAGATAATGCAAAGTGAAGGCTATGACAGGCATAGTGGGTTAGGACTACACCAAAATCGAAGGACGGAACCGATCACTGTCTCACCATGACCAAAATACCTAGGGCTAGGGTTTCAACCGCTTAGAATTGGTTTTCCTAGTACTTCATCACCATTTCAAGAGGAAGTGAGTTCTTATGCGGAGATGAGATATCTCACGAACCACTTCCCCTAGTTTACGATGAACCTCATGAACCACTTCCCCCAGTTTACGATGAATCTCTCGACTCAAGTGATGGTGAATGAGATTCCCTTTCCTCTACTAGTACCATGAACATAGATACTCTATTTAGAGGATTGGACCTAACGATAAAACTCTTTCCAAAACCATCTAGTCCCCATCATAAGTATTACTTGTCCAAAGAACAATGGCATAAGCACTATTATTGGGAAACCCTTGATCATGCATCATGGGCACCTGACAAACCATATTCTGACGACTGAGCCCTTACAATAGTCCCACATCAGAGTTTACCTACCCATAGGAAAAAGAATAGAAAGGAGTTAGTCCAAAAATTTTGTGACCATGTCAACCATTCTATATTCTCCTTGTCAGCTTCCACCTTTGATAACTTGGATGATGACATGCCTCTCATATATCCCAAACTTATTGACTGGGATCAACAAGGAACACCCATCATAGACACATTCGAGAATGACGAAGCAATAGCTTAGTTCATGGGACTTCGAGAAGGCATACCAAGAGGGGATCATAAAGCTAGTTTTACCATAGACTTGGATGACAAAGCATATTTTGGGGAGTCTATTTACACCTCTAGTGTCAAAAATCAAAAATAAAAAGAAAAAAGATGAAAATGAGAAAAAGGAAAATTCCCTAGGTGAAAACTGAAAGGCACCTTTGGATGAAGAAATAGTAAAAATAAAGGAGGTATCCGAGGGAAAAAACCTCTTTGAGGCACCCAAGGATGGAGGTTTAAATATTCTCCTAGTTGAATAGGAAAAGTCACCAATGCTAGTAGAAGAATCTATTGAAGTCAACATAAACACAAAAGAACACCCTCAACACATATACTTTACAACATCATTGATAGAGACAAAACAACCTGAGTTTAAGTACTTCTTCACAAAGAGACAGATAAACTTTGCATGGTCATACACTGACATGCCTGGGTTGGATACAGACCTAATATTCCACCATTTACCATTACAACCAGGTATTAAGCCAGTCAAACATAAGTTAAGGAAAATGCATCCACATATTGCTTTTTGGTCAAGGCAAAACTTAAGAAACTCTTGGATGTTGGATTTATAAAAACTATAGACTATGCAAACTGGATTTCAAATCTTTTACCAGTGGCTAAACCAACTAGGGCACACACATTTGCATAGACTTTAGAGACATCAACAACGAATGTCCTAAGGATGACTTCCCTTTTCCAAACATAGCATGATAGCAGATCTTACAACATGATATGAGATGCTACCCCTCATGGATGGTTTCTTTGGATATAACCAAATCAAAATTGTAGAGCTGAAGACCAACACAAGACAAATTTTAAGTGTCCATGGGGCACATACTGTTGGAATGTTATGCCTTTTGGGCTTAAGAACATGGGAGCTACCTATCAATGGGAAATGAATACTATTTTCCATGACTTTATACATACTCTCACAAAATATTATTTCAATGAAATTATAGCTAAATCAGATACAAAGGTAGATCATTTGAAGGTTCTAGACATGATATTCCAAAGGCTAGAGAATTACAATGTCAAGCTAAATCCAAAGAAGTGTGTCTTTGGAGTAAAATTAGGGAAAATTCTAGGGTATATCATTTCCAGAAGAGGCATTGAAGTAGATCCAAAGAAGGTAAGAGATAAATAAAAATGCCTCCTCCAGTTAGCATTGGTCAACTAAGAACACTACAGGGAAGATTCCAGTCCATCAGGCGTTTATTGTATAGCTGGTAGACAAAATACACCCATTTCAATATTTACTCAAGAAAGGAGTACCATTTGTGTGGACACAATGTTAGGAAGCTTTCCAAAAAATCAAGGATTATTTTCTCACTCCACCTATCTTAATGCCACCTACAGATGGAAAACCATTAATACTATACATTTCAGCAACTCAGTCAGCATTAGGAGCTCTTCTCACACAAAACAATGATCAAGGTCATGAGAGAGCAGTGTACTACATCAGTCATACCTTGGTAGGATATGAATTAAATTATAACAACATAGAACGTGCCTGTCTTGCAGTAGTCTTTGCTACTCAAAAACTTTAGCACTATATGCTCAATCGCCAAACAATGTTGGTTGCAAAGATTGATCCCCTCAAATATCTCCTAAGTAAATAAGCATTATCAGGCCGATTGGAAAAATGGGTTATGATACTTAGCGAGTATGATATCGAATATGTGGAGAGGACAGCTATAAAAGGAAAAGTGATTGCAGATTAGTTAGTAGATGCACCCATGAAGGCATACCATCCTTTAGTGGTGAATTTTCTTGACGAATTTATCTTCACACTTGACACTAGAACCAAATGGAAATTATACTTTGATGGATCACATACACATCGTGGTTTAGGAGAAGGTATTCTATTTATTACACCTCGAGGTGATACCATTCGTAAATCATTCAGGATTGCTTTCCCTTGCACCAACAACATAGTAGAGTATGAAGCCTTAGTGATAGGATTAAAAATGCCAGCCTAGTGGAAGATTAAGAGTCTAGATGTTTTTGGCGATTCTCAGCTAGTAGTCCGACAAGTAAATGATGATTATGAAACTAAGGATGAGAAACTTGCCCCCTAAAAGTGCATTGATGACAGTATCAAGCAGTAATTTGATGACATTACCTTTAAACAAATACCACGTATTCAGAATAGGGTTGCAGATGCTATGACAATTGTGGGTTCCTTATTGGATATTCTGAGCAACATGCCTAAGTTTGAGTTTTTGGTTGAACAGTTTTTGGTCCCCGCTTATGATGTCCCTGATTCTACGATGGTGTGTAAAATTGTTGGTCCTAATTCCCCTTGGTATAAAGACATATACGATTATCTAAATGACCAAACCTTACCTCTAGACCTATGAAATAACCAACACAAAACCTTTATCCATAAGTCAGCTAAATACACCATCATCGGAGATACCCTGTATAGACGTACCTTAGATAATGCCCTAATAAGATGTGTCGATGTTGAAGAAGCAAAAACAACCTTGCGAGCGATACACGAGGGTATATGTGGATCTCATTCGAGCGGTCCTACTTTAGCCCATAAGATTATGAGATTAGGTTATTATTGGCCTACAATGGAAAAAGACTCCTATATCTTTGTAAAGAAATGTAGACAGTGTCAGATACATGGATATTTGATAAGAGAATCAACATAAGAGCTTCGTTTGATTAAATCACCATGGCCCTTTTCCCAATGGGGGCTTGACCTCATAGGTAAGATACACTCTCCATCATCCAATGACCATAAATTCATCATAATCACCACCGAATACTTCACCAAATGGATTGAAGCTATTCCCATGACCTACATCACCAGCACACAAATATCCAAGTTTATCTTAAACTATATCATTTGTCGGTATGGTGTACCCTGATCCATTAAAATAGACAATGGCCGCCCATTCAAAAACCAAGAAGTATGCCATATATGTGAAGAGTTCCATATCAAACATCATTTTTCCACCCCATATTACCCACAAGGTAATGGCCAAGCTGAGGAATCTAATAAAAATATTGTCAGAATCCTAAAGAAGTTTGCCAATGACATTGGTCGTGACTGACACCTACAACTAAATTCTTCCTTATGGGCTTACCACACAAGAATTTGTACTCCCACTGGTGCCACTCCATACTCCCTAGTATTCGGATCTGAAGCTATCTTACCTATTAAGGTTGAAATTCCTTCCCTGAAGGTATCCTTGAAAGGTCACATTGACGATGAAGAATACCATGTATCCAAATTACAAGAGCTAGAATTACTGGATGAACGAAGATAGAAAGCACTAGACCATTTGCAAGCATACAAGAATCATCTTTGTCATAGCTATAATAGGAAGGTTCTAAATAGACACTTTGACATTGGTGACATGGTTTTAATGGAGAATCCCAAGAATCAAGTTGAATGAGAAAAGCCAGGTAAGTTTGAACCTAACTGGTTAGAGTCTTATATTGTCACATAAGCTTTTGGATTAGGAGCATACCCACTCTCTACCCCTAGAGGAGAGCCACTTTTGTCACCAATCAATAGCCTGCATCTGAAGAGGTTCTATGCATAGCTTTTGAGAGTCTTTGTCTTAATCTAAAAAATACAAAAAATGGTTACCTTGATGAAAAGCTGGCAAAAAAATGTCTTTGTAACACCAAAAAAATTGGACAATCAACAAAATAGTAAAGAGAAATAATTCATCCACTAGTAAAAACCACTTCGGTGGTGCTATGGATAAGTACCATGGTGAAAACCTAGAAAATAGGTGCCATGTGTAGTCAAACTCGCTCTTTCATCTACCATCATTCCAATCGAACCTTTCACCATCCCTCATAATAAATGGTTGTCCTATCTATTATTTGGAATGATTGACATTAAGTTCATTCCGTCACATTCCCCACTCCATCTCACATGTCTTATTCTTGATTGGGGGAAAATCCTCATTCTGTGCCATGAAGACCTTGTACATAGCATTACACCATCATAAAATGTCCTAAAAAAAAACAAAAACATTTGAAAACTTCAAAAAGACAAAAATAATCAAAACATGTTAGAAAATCCAAAAAACAGAGTCAAAGTCAGTTATGTTAAGTCAGTCGTAGACATAGTCAAACTACACTGCCTCTGTGACTGGACATAGGCAAGACCATTAGTCGATGTGCCCCCGAGGCATTAGGTATGTCTATCTAGGTTTTTCATGTATCACACATTCAAAATCATGACTCATTGTACATTCAAAGTCATTGGTCATGTCAAACTACGAGGTCTCTACGTGTACAACATAGGCAAGGCTAATCAATTGATGAGCTCTCGAGACTGCACTAGGTCATTCCAATAGGTTCATTCACATTCACTATCACACACGTCCTGTGTCATCAACTTACGAGCATATCTTCAGTCAGTTATGTTAAAGTTTGGTTGAACTACAGGGTCTTTGCGTGTATAATGTAGGCAAGGCTAATCAATCAATGAGCCCCTAAGGCCACTTTAGTTCAGTACTTTAGGGTATCATCTTAGGTCATACACTATCAATATGCACACACTCTTTTAATCAGTCAAGGAATCAAAAAAAGTCATGCATAAAACAAGGCAACATCTCAAAATAGTCATCAAGTCAATATCAAACACATTGTCAAAGTGATCAACTTATGTCTTAGCAAAATATGTCTATCTTGTCAACAAACATCATCAAATTGTCATAGCCTCATGTAGCTTGTCACATCAACTTCATCAGGCTCCAACATCTTATATGACACGTGTCTTTATGAAACCAGGCTTTGTCATGCCTTACATAGATAGTCACCAAGTCGAAACCAGACTCAACGTCTTATTGCGGTATGTGTCATCCCTCACATTACGCTATGTCAAACATCAAACAATCAAACAATCCCACAAGATCAAGTTTTGGTGAATACTTTTATTTGGCTTTATGATTTTATATCTTTTTTTAATATTTTTATCGATTTGTGAATTAGTCCAGTTATTAGCTTTCTCAAGGATGTCCCTTGAAGGATTCAGAGAAGTAAGGATGTCTATGGACTCTTTTTCTTTGGCTATTGTCTACCAATTGTCTTTTTTAACATTGGTTTTTGAGTCATGTTACTAGTTTCCTCAAGGATTTCCTATTAAGGATTTAGAGGAGCAATGACATCTCATGACCCATCTTTTATTTGTTTGTTGTATGCGGTTTGTCAAGGAAAAATGACTGGGGCAATCTTGTCCTTAGTATGAGTTACAACACTCCTTGTCTACGACTATTCGTTTTTCATAGATGGATGGATTTTTACACTATGGTCTATCTCATATCATGGTGTGTACTATCCATTTGTGTCATGTCTCGCCCAATGATGATAAAAAAAAGCAAGCATAGCATGTTTGGAAAAATATCAAAGATCATATGTTTCTCAAATCAATCAACCTTGGTTGTTTCTTACTAACATTCTAAATTCATTCATGCTAACATTTCTCTTTTCCGACATAATGATAAAGTCCCGTGACACAACAAAAACATTAGATAATCTACTTTTGCATACATTCTATAAGCATTTCATATAGTTACATTGCATTAACATCTTCACTGCATAATAGGCATTCCATCATCATAAGGTACATAATGGAAAAATTACATGTATATAAAAATCCTATAGAGCATTACATCCATTATCATAAGCATATAGAATCATCATAACATCATAAACTACATAAACTCATCACATGTAGAAACATTCATCCATAACACATATACATACTATAACATAGACTAAAATCTAGAATAAAGATATCCGCAACTAGAATAAACGATGTTAAACCTAATCTAAATAATATTAATCTAAATCAAACAAAAAAGAATGAGGAAATAAACATAATAAACTAAACAAATTTATGGAAAGCTCTCACCGAATATGCCTTCACTCCTTTGAATTATCTTGATTGCTCTTCTCCATTTTTCTATTTCAGTATTCTTGCCCTCAAATTTTTGTGTTTGATGCAACCATAACTTCATCGAATGTCTAAGAAAAATATCAAAGATAAGTTTCTTCTCAAAAGTGTATGATTTTGGGAGGAGGAATAATGATAATGACAGGCCATTTTATAGATTTTCAGTTTTCAAACAATCGGCTCAGATTGAAAGAGAGATCGACAAACAAGATTGATGAATGCTTTGCAATGTGAGTTCTGTCTCAGATAGAATGTGAGTTAGAACATGAGTCAAAAAATACTTTAGGATAAAGATTAATTTATAACGTGAGTTAGAACACGAGTTCAAGATTTCAATCTCTAGTTAAGAGTCTTCGAAAAATAGAAGAAATAGACTTTGAATGTCAAAGACAAAGTTAGAAGTTGGAGGATAGTGCATTAGAATGCAAACATGAGTTAATTAATTAAATAAAGATATTTAATTAATAAAACATATCATGCATATGAGTTGGAACTAGTTAACTGACTAGTTGTGACAGAGAGTTCTCTCGCAGAGATAATCAGGTGTTAAATTCAAAGATGACTGTAGAACTATAAATAGATCTTAAGTCAGAAGGTGAGTGAATGACTAGATAACTAATTGATAGAAGAATGTGACATAAATAATTAAATATGAATTTAGTTCAACATTCAAAAATAAGAGACTTTAATTAAATAAATAAAGATAATTTATTTAATTGAGTTTTGAAAAGGTGGAATTGAATAATTAAATAATAAATATTTAATTATAGATAAAGGGGGTTAAATGAATAATTAAATAAAGATATTTAATTATAGTTGAAATATGATAAAAGGGGGAGGTAATTAAATAATAAATTATTTAATTGATAGATAAAGGGGGTTTAACTAAATAATACATATTTAATTAAGAAGGAAGAATTAATTAGTTAGGGACATAATTAAACAAATATGATTTATTTAATTATCCAAGTTGAAAAAAGGTCATTTATGAATTAGTGAATTAATTAAAAAAGGGTATTTAATTAATAGAGGAAATATGTGTTAGAAAGGTTAATTAAATAATAAACATTATTTAATCACGACAACAGACTATAGAAAACTATGTTGAATGTGTACTTGCAGGCCTAGACCAATTTTCAGTGTCTATAGTTTTCCCCTGTTTGATACAATGTTGTTACAGCGTTGTGTCAAATAAAATATGCCCCGATCATGCCCCAACATGAAACAAGTGAAGGTATGCCCCCTCCGGAAAATTGACAATTTTTGAAAAATTTCAAAAAAAATCAAAAAATATTCTCGATAAGTCAATTTGACGGTTATAAATGCTATGGAGTTGACGGAATTGAAATTGGAAGTGATACAAAGGTGTATGGATCATTTGAAGTTGAAAGGCTAAGCGGCCAATAGACTAGGGTAGAAGAAATGCCACCCAAACCCTAGCTATAAATAAGAATTAGGTTGAAAACCAATTCATTTGCACCTAGAGGAGTTTGGAAAACATAAGATTTTCTCTGACTAGCTGACGAAAATGGCACCCAATCCCTATGTTGCACATCGAGGATATTGGATCCAGACCTTCAGGTGGCTAGCTGATGTAGGACCACCGGTATTTACTCGAAAACGAACCCTGCAAATTTATTTTTGCACGTATTTCTAGGTCTTTAAAAGTTTATTAGCAAATGGAATCATTCGTGAACAACGCATATGCCCTTGTATTCGCCGCATTTGATTGTGAAACAATGCATGTGTGAAAACATGTCTAGATTAGGTAGGGAATTTTAGGGATTAAATGCATTTGAAACATAATGCACCACATATGTAGTTATGCAACACATCTGCATTAGGAATGGACGCATGTAGGGTAGTGAACCGCATATTAATTTGTGAAATGCATATGTAGTAGGTAGATAGGCTATAGAAAATGCACCGCATGTGTGGTAGGTAGAAATGGTTATGTGAAATGTGTGATGCATATGTAATATGCAACACAAATGAGGTGTTGTGCAACACATTTGTAAAAGTGCACTGCATCTGTTAAAGTGAGCCACATTTGGCTAGTAAAATATTTGAAATCTTTTTCTAAAAAAAAATTGAAAATTATTGACATCATGGTCTCAAATGCAGGTTGTATTAGATCATATATATACGCGGGAGACACGTCTTGACACGTTCAATCTAAGAGATCGTCTGATTAGTGTAGAGATATGGCTTCTATGGAGACTTGGTCTACATCACTGTCTTTCGATGCCCACCATTCAGGCAAACAGGGGGATGCTTACTGTGTTATGCGAGCGATGAAACTCTGAGACATCGTCCTTTCATTTACCAACTGGGGAGGTGAGTGTCACATTAGAGGATGTGTACAAGATACTGAGACTTCCTATTAGGGGAGAGCGGGTGATGTACGATACCCACTGTGGATTGACTGAGCTTGCGAGATTTTATCAAATGGATGATATCAGTAGGCTTGGCATCGAGCACTATGAGATCAGATGGTCAATGTTAGCTGATAGATATGATAGGATTGATTGTATATTATGTACATTGATAGGAGGGATAGTTCTACTAGACCAACGGGCTCATGGTTTTCCTATTGGATGGGGTGAGATGTTGGTGGGGATGTTGGAGACAGAGACCAGGTATGCTTGGGGTCCATGCCTATTGGGGATGTTATATTTTCACTTACATGATATTGCATATAGAGATGCTCAGTCACTGAGTTGTGTGACTACTCTACTGACGGTGTGGGCTTGGGAGAGGATAGCTCTATTTCATCCTCCAGTTACTGTAGAGCAACGAGAGAGATTCCTGTATGTTTTCTGATACATGAGGCACATCACTCAGAGTCATGTGGGAGACACTAGATTTTGGAGACATGCGCTTGATATTCTAGATCAGTTCACGTGGAGACCATACATGGACTGTGAGGAGTGGGTGGATGAGGATATACATCTATCATTTTTCAGACAGACACAATACCTGATTGGGAGGACTGTTTTGAGTGTGCATATCATAGAGAGACACTTACCAGATAGAGTTTTGAGACAGTTCGGTGAGGTTTAGGATGAGCCTCAGAGTAGAGCAGAGTTTGCTTGTTCTTTGAGAGAGGTTCCATATTTGGGGCCCATGATTCCAATAGCTACTGCAGAGGCAGGGATATAGGCATTATAGCCAGTACAGTGGGGATGGAGAGATGGATTAGCAGACCCTGGGATGACATCTGTGTATGATGCATGGTGGGTGGAGCATCATCCGATTCCATACACAGATCCATATTTTTTGACACCAGTGGAGAGACGAGGCACATGACCGAGGGGACAACGGAGAGGTGGAGGTGCCAGAGTTGGTAGAGTTGGAGGAGAGGTGATGATGGTAGAGGTGGTAGGTGAGGACAAAGAGGACGAAGAAGGGGTTGAGTAGGTGGACTTTCACCTATCCGAGAGGCAATGACAATGGATGTACCGATGTTTGACATCGAAGGTGGAGTAGATGTATAGGGCCAAAATGAGCATGCTACCAAGGAGGCAGATGTAGAGGAGCGAGCCAAGGTAGAGATTGGGGGAGAGGATGCTGCAAAGGATATAGATATGGATATGGATATAGACCCTCTAGGTATTTTGGTAGGATATGGGGAGAATGATGTTGAGGAGGAGGCATCGATGGAGGAGCAGGAGAGAGAGCTCAGGGATCGAATTGTGGAGGGGAGACAGGAGGATGATGCTCCTAGGGATGGTGATAGGGAGGATTTGGAGGAGAGATTGAAACTGATGACAATAAAGTTTGATGCTATGAGGATAGAGGGACAATGCCTATGCAGAGAGAGACAATGCACATGCAGAGAGAGATAGTGCACTAATAGAGAGGGATCGAGCCATAGCTCAGAGACAGGAGATAGAGCAGTAGTTCATAGAGGTCAGACACCTTTGCAGTGGGTCTTCATCTGATGGCATGGTATGGGAGTTAGTCAGATTAGTTGAGAGAGCTACATATTACAGGGATTTATATGAGGTAGTAGTGTCGGCAGAGAGACGAGCTCTAGCTTTTCAGAGGTTCACAGTTAGAGATCACATAGGAGAAGTCATACCAGGACACAAAGTATAGAGGGTGTGGTAGGACCATCGAGGTAAAGTTCGTATGAGAGCCCTTCCACCTCACATAGAGCACCTTCAAGGATTTTCCTACCACCTTCACCATGTGACAGTAGTGGCAGTAGGACACAATGACAGTTGTTATATATGTAGACATTGTATTTTGATCAGAGAGAATAGGAGCTCATTTTATTTAAGGATACACCTTGACATTGTACCATGACACATTATTTTGAGATATATATATGATTTTGGCGGCTTCTATATGATATGTAGTTCTATTTTATGGATGATGCATTGTTTCTACATGATTATGCTTCCTAGATGATGTATATACATATGTTATGAGTTATGCATTTTATAATGATGTTATGGATGTCGTTATTTACTTATGATAATGGATGTAATGAATAGATATGATGTTATTTATATGTGATGGTGAGATGTACATGCAATGTTTACATTATATATCTTATGATGATGAAATGCCTATTATGTCATGATTTCGTAAATATGTAATGAAGATGTTAATGCAATGTGACTATATGAAATGTTATAGAATGTATGCAAATGAAAATGTTTTAATGTTTTTGTGTCACAGGACTTCATCATTATGTTGAAGAAAATAAATATTAACATGAATGAATTCAAAATGTTAGTAAGAAATAATGAAGGTTGATTGAATGAGAAAAATGTGTAATCTTTGATATATTGCCAAATACTCTATGCTTGCTTGTTATCATCATTGGGCGCGACATGACACAAATGGATAGTACACACTATGATATGAGATAGACCATAGTGTACAAAGTCATCCATCTATGAAAAACAGATAGTCGCAGACAAGGAGTGTCTTAACTCATACTAAGGACAAGATGCCCTAGTCATCGTTGTCTTGACAAACCACAGACAACAAACAAATAAAATATGGGTCGTGAGATGTCATTGCTCCTCTAAATCCTTGATAGGAAATCCTTGAGGAAACTAGTTACATGACTCAAAAACAAATGTTAAAAAGATATTTTACAGATAGCAGCCAAAGAAAAAGAGTCCCGAGACATCATTGCTTCTCTAAATACTTCAAAGGACATCCTTGAGAAAGCTAGTAATTGGACTAAATTCACAAATTGATAAAAAGATAAGACAAAATAAGATAAAAACTCATAAATCCAAATAAAAGTATTCACCAAAACTTGATCTTGTGGGATTGTTTTATTGTTTGATGTTTGACATAGCGTAATGTGAGGGATGACACATACCGCAATAAGACGTTGAGTCTAGTTTCGACTTGGTGACTATCTATATAAGGCATGACAAAGCCTGTTTTCAGAAAGACACATGTCGTATAAGAGGTTGGAGCCTGATGACATTGATGTGACAAGATACATGAGGCTATGACAATTTGACGACGCCTGTTGACAAGAAAGACATATCTTGCAAAGACATAAGTTGATCGCTTTGACAATGTGTTTGATATTCACTTGATAACTATTTGAGATGTTTTGCCTTGTTGATGCATGACTTGTTTTGATTCCTTGACTGATTAAAAGTGTGTGCATGTACTGACACTGTATGACATGAGATGATACCCTAAAGTACTGATCTAATGCTGATGATATGCAACGTGTGTGATAGTGAATGTGAATGAACTCTATTGGACTGACCTAGTGTGGTCTCAGGAGCTCATCAATTGATTAGTCTTGCCTATGTTGTACACGTAGAGACCTCATAGTTCGACATGACCATGACTTTGAATGTTCAAAGAGTCATGATTTAATGTGTGTGAGATGTGAGAAACCTAGACAGACAGACCTAATGCCTCGGGGGCACATCGATTGATGGCCTGCCTATGTCCCAGTCGTAGAGGCAACGTAGTTCGACTATGTCTATGACTGACTTAACATGATTGACTTGACATGAATGAATCAACATGAATGATGTTGTTTTTCAGATTTTTCAGGACATGTTTGGATTTTTTTGGATTTTTGAAGTTTTCTACTGTTTTTGGGATTTTTCAAGACATTTTTGATAATGTAATGTTATATACAAGGTGTCATGGAACTAAACAAGGATTTTCCCTGAGTCATGAATAAGACCTGTGAGATGGAGTGAGGAATATGATGGAATAGACGTTTAGATGTCAATCATTCCAAGCAATGGATAAGACAACCATTTATTATGAGTGATGGATGATGAAAAAGTCTAATTGGAATAATGGTAGATGAAAGACCAAGCTTGACTACACATAGCGCCTGTTTGCCAGGTTTTCACCATGGTACTTATCCATAGTGCCACAAAAGTGGTTTTTACTATTGGATGGATTATTTCTCTTTACTTCTTTGTTTTTATCAATTATTTTGGTGTCACCAAGACGCCTGCTTGCCAGGTTTTTCATTTTTTTGTATTTTTTAGATTAAGACACATATTCTTAGAAGCTACACATAGAAACTCTTCAAATGCAGGCTGTTGATTGGTGAACAAAGTGGCTCTCCTTCAGGGGTAGAGAGTCGGTATGCTCCTGATCCAAAAGATTTTGTGACAATATAAGGCCCTAACCAGTTAGGTTCAAACTCACCTGGCTTTTCTCATTTAGCTTGATTCTTGGGATTCTCCATTAAAACAGGGTCACCAATGTCAAAGTGTCTATTTAGAACCTTCCTATTATAGCTATGATGAAGATGATTCTGGTATGATTGCAAATGGTCTAGTGCTTTCTATCTTCGTTCATCCAATAATTCTAGCTCTTGTAATCTGGATACACAGTATTCTTCACCGTCAATGTGAACTTTCAAGGATACCCTCAGGGAAGGTATTTCAACCTCAATAGGTAGGATAGCTTCGGATTCGAATACTAGGGAATATGGAGTGGCACCAGTGGGAGTATGAATGCTTGTGCAGTAAGCCCATAAGGCAGGATTTAGCTGTAGGTGCAAGTCACAACCAGTGTCATTGGTAGTCTTCTTTAGGATTCTAACAATGGTTTTATTAGATGCCTCGGCTTGGACATTACCTTGTGGGTAATACGGGGTGGAAAAATGATGTTTGATATGGAAATCTTCACATAAATGGCGTACTTCTTGGTTCTCGAATGGACGACCATTGTCCGTGATTATGGATTGGGGTACACCATACCAACAAATGATATATTTTAGGATAAACTTAGATATTTGTGTGTCGGTGATGTAAGTCATGGGAATAGCTTCAATCTATTTGGTGAAGTATTCGATGGTGGTTATGATGAATTTATGGCCATTGGATGATGGAGGGTGTATCTTACCTATGAGGTCAAGTCCCCATAGGGAAAAAGGCCATGGTGATGTAATCGGACAAAGCTCTTGTGCTGGTCCTGTTATCAAATCTCCATGTATCTGACACTATCTACATTTCTTCACAAAGATATATGAGTCTTTCTCCATTGTAGGCAAATAGTAACCTAGTCTCATAATCTTATGGGATAAAGTAGGACCACTCGAATGGGATCCACATATACCCTCGTGCATCTCTTGCAAATTGTTTTGTGCTTATTCAGCATCGAGACATCTAGTACTTCTTGAATACGTTACTCAGAATATCCAATAAGGAACCCGCGGTTGCCATAGCATCTGCAACTCTGTTTTAAATACGTGGTATTTTTTGAAAGGAAATATGATCAAATTACTTCTTGAAACTATCATCCATGCACTTGTAGGGGGAAAGTTTCTCATCCTTAGTCTCATAATCATCATTTACTTTCCAGACTACTAGCTGAGAATTTCCAAAAACATGTAGGCTCTTAATCTTCCATTTTGCTACCATTTTTAATCCTATCACTAAGGCTTCATACTTTGCTATGTTATTGGTCCTAGGGAAAGAAATCCTGAATGATTTAGGAATGGTTTCGCCTTGAGGTGTCACAAATATAATACCTACTCTTGAACCACGTTGTGTATGTGACCCGTCAAAGTATAATTTCTAGTTTGTTCTAGTGTCAATGTTAAAGATAAATTCATCAGGAAAATCTGCCACTAAAGGATGGTTCACCTTCATGGGTGCATCTGCTAACTGATCTGCAATCACTTGTCCTTTTATATCCTTCCTTTCCATATTGGATGTCATACTCACTAAGTATCATAACCCATTTAGCCAATCAGCCTGTTAATGCTGCCTTACTTAGGAGATATTTGAGGGGGATCAATCTTTGCAACCAACATTGTTTGGCTATTGAGCATATAGTAACGTAGTTTTTGAGTGGCAAAGACTATCACAAGAAATGCATGTTATATGTTGCTATAGTTTAATTCATTCCTACCAAGGTATGACTGATGTAGTAGACTGCTCTCTCATGACCTTGATCATCATGTTGTGCGAGAAGAGCTCCTAATGCTGACTGAGTTGCTAAAATGTATAGTATCAACGGTTTTCCATCTATAGGTGGCATTAAAATAGATGGAGTGATTAAGTAGTCCTTGATTTGTTGGAAAGCTTCCTGAAATTTAGGTGTCCACACAAATGGTACTCCTTTCTTGAGAAAATGTTGAAATGGGTGTATTTTGTTTGCCAATTGTACAATGAAACGCCCGATGGACTGTAATCTTCCTTGTAGTGTTCTTAGTTGACCAATGTTGACAAGAGGAGGAATTTATATGATAGCTCTTACCTTCTCTGGATCTACTTCAATACCTTTTCTAGAAATGATGTACCCTAAAAGTTTTCCTGATTTCACTCCAAAGACACATTTCTTCGAATTTAGCCTAACATTGTAATTCTCTAGCCTCTGGAATATCTTGTCTAGAACCTTCAAATGATCTACCCTTGTTTTTGATTTAGCTATAATTTCAGCTACATAATATTCCATGAGAGTGTGTACAAAGCCATGGAAAATCATAGGCATTGCCCATTGATAGGTAGCTCCTACGTTCTTAAGCCCAAATAGCATAACATTCCAATAGTGTGTGCCCCATGGACACGTGAAAGTTGTCTTGTATCGGTCTTTAGGTGCGATTTTGATTTGGTTATATCCAGAGAAACCATCCATGAGGGATAACATCTTGTATCTTGCTATAAGATCTACTATCATGTCTATGTTTGGCAAAGGGAAGTCATCCTTAGGACATGCCTTGTTCATGTCTCTAAAGTTTGTGCAAATGTGAATGCCCCCAGTTGGTTTAATCATTGGCACAAGATTTGAAATCCAGTATGCATAGTCTATAGTTCTTATAAATCCAACATCCAAGAGTTTCTTAAGTTCTGCCTTGACCAGTAGAGCAATTTGTGGATGCATTTTCCTTAGCTTCTATTTGACTGGCTTAATACCTGGCTGTAATGGTAGGTGGTGCAATATAAGGTCTGGATCCAGGCCCGGCATGTCAGCATATGACCATTCAAAGTTTATCTATCTCTCTTTGAAGAAGTCCTTAAACTCATGTTTTTCTGTCTCTGTTAAAGAAGCTGCAAAATATACTATCCGAGGATTCTCTTTTGTACCTATGTTGACTGCAATAGACTCTTCTACTAGCATCGGTGAATTTTCTTATTCAACAGGGAGAATATTTAAACCTCTATCCTTGGGTGCCTCAGAGAGGTTTTCGCCCTCAAATACGTCCTTTATTTTGATTGTTTCTTCGTCCACAGGTGCCTTTCGGTTTTCATCTAGGGACTCATCATTTTTCTCATTTTCATCATTTTTCTTTTTTATTTTCATTTTTGCGACTAGAGGTGTAAATAGACTCCCCAAAATATGCTTTATCATCCAAGTCTATGGTAAAACTATCTTTATGATCCCCTCTTGGTATGCCTTCTCAAAGTCCCATGAACTCAACAATTGCTTCCTCATTATCGAATGTATCTATGATGGGTGTACCTTGTTGATCCCAGAAGATAAGTTTAGGATATATGAGAGGCATGTAATCATCAGAGTTTTTAAAGGTAGCAATTGGCAAGGTGAATAGAGAGTGGTTGACATGATCACAAAAGTTTTGGACTAACTACTTCTTTTTCTTCTTCCTATGGGTAGGTATATTATGTTGTGGGACTATAGTAAGGGCTGAGTCATCAGAAGATGGTTCAGCAAGTGCCCAAGATGCACGATCAAGGGTTTCCAAGTAATAGTATTTATGCCATTCTTCTTTAGACAAGTGCTTCCTATGATGGGGACTAGTTGGTTTTGGTACAAGTTTTACCTTTACGTCCAATTCTTCAAAGAGATCATCTATATTCATGGTACTGGTAGAGGAATAAGAATCACATTCCCAATCGCTTGTGTCGGGAGATTCATCGTAAACCAGGGGAAGTGATTCATGAGACTCATCATAGACTGGGGGAAGTGGTTTGTGAGACTCGTTGTAGACTGGGGGAAGTGGTTTGTGAGATGTCTCGATGCCTGCATAAGCATAATATTCCTCTTGAAATGGTAATGAAGTACTAGGAAACCCAATTCTAAGCGGCTGACACCCTAGCCCTAGGTATTTCGGTCATGGTGAGACAGTGATCAGTTCTTTCCTTCCATTCTGATGTAGTCCTAACCCACTATGCCCATCATAGCCTTCATTTTGCATAATCTTAAATCCTTTTCCATTTTGGTCCTTAGCTATTTGAATAGATGGTGGGGGGTATTCATTGTCTTCTTGATACAACCAGGAGGTATTATCACCATGGTCCACAATTTCTTCACTTAACTCTCCCCATTTGGTCAATGTCATTTTAGGGGGAACATGGAATGTGCCTACTGACTGCCTTCTATCTGCCATGGGTAAGCCATATGCCTTAGGTGGAATCAATTGAGTGACATAGTATGATGCCTTTATGTGATATTCGCCACAACCCTTGTCTTGGATCTCGACCTTAGGAGTGTTCGATGGTGGTTTGAATGAAATGGACTTGGTAAGATGTGATGGGTCAACGTATAGGGATAAAGTGGATGATGAATCTTCTTGGTTAACTGGTACTTGTCATTGTGGAATTTCCCTTAGGCTTGTACAGTATTGAAAAGGATATGGATCACCATCAATCATGATCTCAGTGCCATTATGAGGGAATTTAAGACATTGGTGATATGTTGAAGGTACGAATTTCATTGTGTGTATCCAAGGTCTACCTAACAACAAGTTGTATGGAAGGGTGAGATCCAAGAATTGGAAGCTGGTGTTCATAATTGCTAGGCCAATTCTATTAGGGAGTGTGACAACTCCTTTGGATGATCTTTCCTCATCATCATAAGCCTTGATGACTATAATATTAGAAGTGTCTATGCAGTCTTTTGATAATCTTAATGCCTTAACCAATTTTAGGGCACACAAGTTCAAACCTACTCCTCTGTCTACCAAGACTCCTCTGACTTTGGTTTGATGGACTAGGACTTCAAGATGTAATGGGTCATTACGATCAGACTTTTTGGTTGAGTAATCTTGTTGGGAAAATGTGGCATGATGTGAGTTGGTCAAATATCCCACCATTTCTTTGAAGCGATTGACATCTAAGTCCGTCGGAACAGTCGTGTTATGCAATGCTTTGTCAAGAAAGGCTCAATGTTTTGGTGATAAATTCAATAGTTCCAAGATAGATATTTGTGCAAGGGTTTTGCTCAATTGATCAAGGATATTGTATCTAAATTTGGACCTCTGCATAGGTGGCTCAGAAGAAGGACCTAAAATAGTTATCTTAGTTCGGCATGTGTTCACAACACATTTTGGGTGCTTCTTAATGATGATGTTGTTGACATTTTTAGTGACAGATCGGAGGTGATTTATGATTGATCCTTTACCATAGTCATACTTGGTATTGTTGTAGTTGGTAGATGGATTGTTCTTGATTCCTGAACCGAAGGGTTTTCCTTTTGTGTGGTCATGTAATGGGTCTGTGAAGACCTTATGATCACTGTTCTTAGTATTTTTCTGCCCATTTACCTCTATGGTGCCATTTTAAACAAAGTCTTGTATGAAATTCTTTAACTGTCGACATTGTTGTAGGTTGTGTCCTTTCATGCGATGATAGTCACAAAAAGCATTATTGTCCCGCCATGAAGGTTTGAACTATCCAGGATCATACTCTCTTGGTTCCAAAGTTTTGATGAGATTATGTTTGACCAATTCTTTGAAAACCACCTCAATTGGTTGTCCTAAAGGTGTAAATTCATGCGTAGGAAATCTCCTTTGGGGTCTTTGTTATGAATTTTGGACATAACTAGTTGTCTGATCTAGATTGTTCATCATGTCTACATTTTGGTTGTATCCTCTAAGTGTTACAACTAGTCTCGTATGTATGTGTTTAGCATCAACAATGTCGTCATTCGTGACATTCTTGTTTCTAGACTAGAATTTGTTTCTATCATTCGGCACATTTGGATGTTGGACAATTGGGCTTCTGCCTGGTACTTTTATTTCACCTTTGTAATTAGGTCCCTTTTCAAGGATGATCCCCTTTTGTACCAAGTCTAAGAATGAAGTGCAACAATGTACCCATAAGTCACCTCTCAGTTTCAGATTGATATTTTCAAGGAATATCGTGACCTACTTTTCGGGTATTTCGACTAAACATCGGCTAGCTAGACTTCTCCATCTCTAGAAGAAAGTGGTGAAAGTTTCATCATCTTCTTGTGTCGTGTGGCACAAGGTTTCTATTGTTACTTCATTGTCTATGTTAAAGGAAATTTTTTTGACAAACTTCTCAGCTAATTCACCCCAAGATTGTATACCATATGGTAATTTAGAAAACCATTCCAATGCTATCCCTATGAGGGTTCATGGAAATAGTCGCATCAAGTATGTGGGGTCATATGATATGTCCATGCACACCATTGAGAATTATCTAATGTGTTCTAAAGGATTCTTCCTCCCATTATACTTAGGCAAATTTGGTATAATGTATCCATGGGGGAAAGGTGTCATATAAAGCGCTTTGTCAAATGGACATGGACATAGGTCTTGCGCTAAGATAGTTTGTTTGCCTAACATAGACATGTTGTCCATATTTTTTTGAAGAGTCTGCATTTGGTTTTGAAGGACATCTACTTGTGTCAAGGACATGTTTTTTGTGTTGTTTGGATTGATGTAGGTGTTCTGATACGCCATGTTCTATGATGGGTTGTGATTTGGCAAGGGAATATATCCTGTTAGAATGTTCTGATTTGGTATAGGAATATTCTTGTCTTAAGGTTTTGATATGGTATAGGAAGATTTCCTATCTGAATGGTCCGATTTGGTATAGGAATATTTCCTGTCTGAATGGTCTGATTTGGTATAGGAATATTCCCGCCAACTTTGGATCTCTTACCAGTTGTGTTGGTGCCAAAGGGGTTGGAGGGATTTGCCCCCGCAGTAAATTGTAAACCTTGTGTTATGTTGAAAGGGGTTGTGTTTACAATTGATGATATTTGAGTTGGTATGCCAGTCGAAATTGATGCGATTATTTGGGGAATAGAAACACTCGACATCACAATTTGCCTTGGTTGAGTAGACTGTGTTTTCAAAGTATGAATATCAAATCCTAGTGGTAGTTTGGCACCTTCTACTATCAACTTTACTAGATAGTGTTGGGGATCATTTGCCAAACACTCATCCATGAAAGATGCAATTCAGGATCTTGGACAATGGCTTTTTTTTGTCCTCTATATAAATTCATCCATGTGTGTCTCTAGTGACGTGTTTCTCAAGCAAAGGTTTGTGTAGTCTTTCACTTCTTGATGGTTTATTTTAGAATAGATTGATGAATTCATTGGGGTCTGACATTGCTTTTTGTTTCTTTCGAGACCTTGTTTTGACCATGAAACATTGCTCAAAATGGGGTAATGCAGACTACGTCTAAAACTGATATGTCCTATTTCTATATTTTTTGGATTTTTCTGACAATAACTGATGTTGCTAAAGTGATTCTAAAAAGACGTATACTAAGATGAAGTATGATAGGACGAACAATATGCAAAATATCGAGTAGACTATGACAATAAATTAGTCTAAGATGGGTATAACCTACCACCTATGGAATAAATGCATGCAATGATTTGCGTTTGACCAAGGAACTTGATTGTAGGACAAGGAAAGTTGACAAGGTGAATTTTCCAAACTAGACTGTTGAGCTGAAAAGATTCACTAATAGGACTAAAGTGACTAGGTTCAATGATTGTGACAAACTAGAACATGAACATATCCAATGACGAGGAAAGTTATCTATTATGTGATATGCACTTTCCTAGAATGTATATATATCTATGTAACTTAGGATGACTATGACTAAGACGTTGACTGTGTCTAAGACGTATATGACACCTAATGATGCAAGGTTTTTGAGGAAAAATTATCAGTTTTTGTCCAAGGTTGATCTTAAGAACCAAAAGAGAAAATGACAATGATGTTTCAGACTCATTTCATGATTTTTGAAGTTTTCTGTTGAAAGTCAAATGCGGTTCACCTAACAGTTATGGTTCAAAGTTTGACAGATTCAGTTTACAATTGTGCATGCGGTGTTTTGACTAAAACCTCATTTTGAACAATGGAAAAGTTTGGAATTTTTGACACGTGTGGTTTAGTTTATGACAGATGTGGTTTTGAAATATGCATGTGGTTTTTCTGACATATGCGGTGTTCTCTATGACAAATGCGGTTTGTAAATACACATGCGGTTCTAAATATGGACTCTCTAAACCTGAATTTTTCCTAACAGACACTTGCGGCTTGCACTTTGATAGATGTGGCTTGCATGCACACATGCGACTTAAAATGTGACAGTTGCGGCTCGTAATATCTAGACTATGGGAAATGAATGTTGTTGATAGACACATGCGGCTTTTCCCCTAACAAATGTGACTCTCTAAGATAGATGTGGTGTTAAAACTGACAGTTGTGACTCAATTTTTGACAGTTGAAATTTTTCGAAAGCTGTTTTGACTGACTCTGTTTGTTGATCAAGGTTTTTGACGAAAATAGTAAAAACAAGCACAAAATTCAATGTATTTCAGTTTGTGATGAGAGGACTGTTAAGACCAAAAATATTTACAACCTAGGCTTTGTGGATAATACTTGCTGAGTTCTTACTTGGATTTCTCCAGCTACACATATTTATGGTGGATGACTAGTAGCTTGACCCCATTGGCTCCCCTCCATGACACTCACTTATACGAGGCAGCTAAGCTACTGTACCCATGAAACTCCCATAGAATACATCTCATCTCCACACATAAACCATAAGAATGTAAGATGGCTTCACAGGGCCGACCCTGCTGTGCCAGCAAATAGATAGGATTTTGGTAAATCTACAACAAGGTGTTTAATAAGGGCATTCCATTCGTGGGGCACTATCCAACATCGGCGAGAGTCCATTTTTATCCATCTCATCAGAATAGTGTGCGTGATTCTTGGGTTTCTCCAAGAATCCACTTTTATATACCGATTGGAAGTCAATTGGCGTCTAGCGTGCTACCGGTCTGAGTCATCTTGGGGTGAGTAACTTTTCCCACCAAGACAGGCCCAAGTTCTAGAGTTGGTAACCATTTCTCTTACACCCAGGATCGCATGAATGCACAAGGGGAGAGGATACTTCGGTGTACCAAATCATGGGGTTACAAAAACGTGCTTGTACACCAAACAAAGAAGACAATGATTCTTTTTATTCCAAATGACAATTATCTATCTACCAAATAAAAAGCATGCTAAATAAATAAAGACAAAGACATTAGGTCCTGCATGCAAATTGATCAGTAGTTCATTGTTCTTGTCTTTGGCTTTCGTCCTACATAAAATATTGTCTTTGGTTTTTATTGTCTTCTATGCTTTGTCCTGCAAACACTATGGTATTCCTTCTTAACATAGCTGAGACAAACATTAGCAAAAAACAAAAAACACACAAAATCGATAAAGAAAATGCGGATGTACGAAAGTCAATAAAAAAGTGGAAAATATTTACCTTCCAGATGCGGCTTTTGGAGCCACAGATGCAACGTGGGTTTAAAAACAGATGCGGTTCATGTTTGACAGTTGGTCACGGGTTGAATTTTTGACAGTCGGATGCGGTTCAAGGCATCGTGGATGCAGTGCGGAATGGCATATGTGTCGCTGTTTTTAGCAAATGCAGCTCATAATACAGATGTGTCGGTGTATTTAATAGATGCAGTGTGTCGTACGAAAAACCTACAAAAAAAAGAAAAATGGAAAAATGAAAAGATAAAAAAAGTGCAAATTGGAAGCGTGTTCACATCGGGTTCACCAAATGTAACATAGACTAAAATCTGGAATAAAGATATCTGCAACTAGAATAAACGATGTTAATCCTAATCTAATTAATGTTAATCTAAATCAAACAACAAAGAACAAGGAAATAAACATAATAAACTAAACAAATTAATGGAAAGCTCTCACCGAATATGTGTTCACTCCTTCAAATTATCTTGATTGCTCTTCTCCATTTTGTTGTTTTAGTATTCATGCCCTCAAATTTATGTGTTTGATGCAAGCATAACTTCGTCGAATGTCTAAGAAAAATATCAAAGATAAGTTTCTTCTCAAAAGTGTATGATTTCAGGAGGAGGAATAATGATAATGATAGGCCATTTTATAGATTTTGGGTTTTCAAACGATCGGCTCAGATTGAAAGAGAGATCAACGGCCGAGATTGATGAATGCCATGCAATGTGAGTTCTATCTTGGATAGAACATGAGTTAGAACATTAGTCTGAAAAGACTGCAGGATAGAGATTAAGCTATAACGTGAGTTAGAACACAAGTACAAGATTTTAATCTCTAGTTAAGAGTCTTCAAAAATAGAAGAAATAGACTTTGAATGTCAAAGACAAAGTTAGAAGTTGGAGAATAATGCATTTGAATGCAAACATGAGTTAATTAATTAAATAAATAAATTTAATTAATAAAACAAATCATGCATATGAGTTGGAACTAGTTAACTGACTAGTTGTGACAGAGAGTTCTCTCACAGAGATAATCAGGTGTTAAATTCAGAGATGACTAGAGAACTATAAATAGATCTTGAGTCAGAAGGTGAGTGAATGATTAGATAACTGATTGATAGAAGAATGTGACATAAATAATTAAATATGAATTAAATGTTAATTTAATTCAACATTCGAAAATAAGAGACTTTTATTAAATAAATAAAGATAATTTATTTAATTGAGTTTTGAAAAGGTGGAATTGAATAATTAAATAATAAATATTTAATTATAAATAAAGGGGGTTAAATGAATAATTAAATAAATATATTTAATTATAGTTGAAATATGATAAAGGGCGGGGGTGGGAGCGGGTGGGCGAGGGGTAATTAAATTATAAATTATTTAATTGATAGATAAAGGGGGTTTAATTAAATAATGCATATTTAATTAAGAAGGAAGAATTAACTAGTTAGGGACATAATTAAAGAAATATGCTTTATTTAATTATCCAAGTTGAATAAAGGTCATTTATGAATTAGTGAATTAATTAAAAAAGGGTATTTAATTAATAGAGGAAATATGTGTTAGAAAGGCTAATTAAATAATAAACATTATTTAATCACGACAACGGACTATAGAAAATTATGTCGAATGTGTACTCGCAGGCCTAGACCAATTTTCGGTGTCTACACATACATCATCTAGGAAACATAATCATATAGAAGCAATGCATCACCATAAAATAGAACTGCATATCATATAGAAGCCACCAAAATCATATATATATCGCTCAAATAACGTGTCACAGTACAATGTCAAAATGTATCCATAAATAAAAATGAGCTTGCAGGCTCTCTCTGATCAAAATAAAGTATCTACATATATAACAATCTCAACGTGTCCCACTACCACTACTGTCGCATGGTGAAGGTGGAGGAAATTACCTCAAAGGTACTCTCTATGAGGTGGAAGGCCTGTCATACATACCTATCCTCCGTGGTCCTACCACACCCTTTGTACTTTGTGTCCTAGTTTGACTCCTAGTCTATGATCTATGGCTGCGAACCTCTGAAAAGCTAGGAGCTCATCTCTCTTTTGGCACCACTAACTCATATAGATAACTGTAATAGGTAGCTCTCTCTACTGATCTGAATAGCTCGTGAGCATACCATTAGATGAAGTGCCACTGCAAGGGTGTCTGAACTCTATAAACTGCTGCTCTATCTCCTATCTTTGGGCTATGGCTTGATCTCTCTCCATGAGTGCACTGTCTCTCTTCATACAAGCATTGTCTCTCTCTATCTGTATGGCATCAAGATTTTCTATAACCTCTCTCAACCTCTCCTCCAAAGCCTCCCTATCATGTCTCTCGGAGCCTCCTCATCCCATCTCCCCTGAACAATCCGATCTTGAAGCTCTCTCCTACTCCTCCATAGGTATCTCCTCCTCAATATCATACTCACCATAGCCTACCAGAATACCAAGAGGATCAATGTCCATGTCACCCTCCTCATCCTCTGCTAGGTCCTCTCCGCTAATCTCTACCTTTGTATGCTCCTCTGCTATTGCCTCCTCGACAACATGATCATCACCAACCTGTGTCTTTGCTCCACCTCTGAGGTCCAACATCGGTACATCCTCCGCCTCTACCTCTCGAATAGGTGATAGTCCACCTACTCATCCACCTCTCCGACCTCTCCGTCCTTGCCTACCACCACCACCCCTGCCACCACCTCTGCCACCACCTTTCTCTTTACGTCGCCCTCTCGACCCTATACATCGTTTTGCCACTGGTGTCGACTGGTCCGGATATGTATATGGAATTGGAGGATGCTCCACCCACCATGTGTCATACACAACTGTAGTCCCAAGATCCACTAATCCATCTCTCCAACCCCACTATTATGGTTGTAGTGCCTGAATCTCTACCTTAGAAGTAGCTACTAGTATCATAGGTCCCTAGTGTGGAACCTCTCTGGAAGAACGAGAAAACTCTTCTCTACCTCTAGGCTCATCTTGAACCTCCCCAAACTGTCTCAAAACCTGATCAGGCAAGTGTCTCTCAATGATGTGAATGCTCAAAATAGTCCTCCCAATCAGGTACTTGTGTCTGCCGATAGAAAGTCAAATGCTCATCCTCATCAGACCATCTCTCACAATCCACATATGGCCTCCAATTAAACTGATCTATTATATCTAGTGCATGTCTCCAAAATCTTGTATCTCCAACATGGCTCTGAGTAATGTTTCCCATATACAAGAAAACATATAGAGATCTAGCCTCCCACTCTATAGTAACCGGAGGATGAAACACAACTATCCTCTCCCAAAACCAAACCATCAGAAGAGTAGTCCCACAGCTCATCGACTATGTGTCTTTGTACACTATATCATGTAAGTGGAAGTGTAACATGCCCAATAAGCATGGACCCCAAACATACATAGTCTCTCTCTCCAACATCCCCACGAGCATCTCTCCCCACTCAACAGGAAAACCATGACCCCGTCAATCCGAAAGGACTATACCTCCTATCAATGTGCATAGGATACAACCGAACCTCTCATACCTATCTCCCAACACCTGCCATATGATCTCATAATGCTTAATACCTAGCCTACTAATATCATCATATTGATAAAATCTGGAAAGCTCACTAAATTTGTGCTAGGTATCATACATCACTTGCTCTCCTCTGATAGGAAGTCTCATAATCCTGTAGAAATCCTCTAATGTCACTGTAGCCTCCCCGGTCGGCAGATGAAATGACGATGTATCTAAATGCCATCGCTCACACAACACAGTCAACATCCCTCTATTTTCTTGAATTGTGGGCATCGCAAGAACATGATGAAGACCAAGTCTCCACAATAGTTGTGTCTCTGCACTAACCAATGAATCTCTCAGATCAAAGGAATCAGGATGTGACTCACGAGTATAAATAGGATCTAACACAACCTACATTTCAACCATGATGTCAAGTTTTTCAAGTTTTTACTTAGAATTTTTTTCAAAAACTTTTCCAGCCAAATGTGGCTCACTGTCGCAAATGCGGTGCACAGATACAAATATGTTTCAACACTAGCATTTGCATCACATATTCCATATGTGTTCCACAGTTTCATTCCATTTTCTACCAAATGCAAATGTGTTTCAACGATACAAATGTGGTGCAATATTTAACCTACCCACCAAAATTCATATGTGTTTCAAAATATCATATGCGATGTATTATCCTACATGCATTTATCCTAAATGAAAATGTGTTTCCAAACCACAACTACGGTGCATTTTATACCATATGCGATGCATTCCTAAAATGACCTATCCTAGCCTAGGCGTGATTTAACATATGCGTCATTCCACAAGCAAATGCATTGCGTACGATAGCTTATGTGTCGATCCCGAAAGATCGCATTTGCAAATTAAACTTCCATTGCCTAAAACTACGTGCAAAACAAAATTTCAAAAGCTCATTTTAGGGTACATACCGGTGGTCCTGCATCGGCTAGCCATCTGAAGGTTTGGATCCAATAACCTCAATGTGAAGCATATGGAATGGGAGCCATCTTCGTCCGATACTCAGAGCAACTTTCTCAATTCTTCAACTCTTTCAGATGCAAATGAATTGGTTTTCAACCTAATTCCTATTTATACCTAGGGTTTGGGTGGCATTTCTTCTGACCTTGTCTATTGGCCACTTAACCTTCCAACTTCTATTGACCCGTACATGTCTGTAACATGTCCAACTTCAATTCCGTCAACTCCATAGCATTTCTGACCATCAAATTGACTTATCGGGAATATTTCCTGATTTTTTTGAAATTTTTCAAAAATTTGTCAACTTTCCTGAGGGGGCATACCCTAACCTATTTCATACTGGGGCGTGATCGGGGAATATTTTCTTTGACACAACGCTGAAACAACATTGTATCAAAGAGGGGCAAACTGTAGACATCGAAAATTGGTCTATGCCTCTGAGCACCACTTTCGACATAATTTTCTATTATCCATGGTCATGATTAAATAATCTTTCTAAAGTATATTTCCTTTATTAATTAAATACCCCTTTTTAATTAATTCATTAATTCATAATGACCTTTATTCAACTTTGATTAATTAAATATATCATATTTATTTAATTATGTCGCTAGCTAATTAATTATTTCTTCTTAATTAAATATTTATTATTTAATTATTCATAATTAATCCCCCTTTATCTATAATTAAATATTTATTATTTAATTACCCAATTTAACCTTTTCAACTATAATTAAACATTTAGTATTTAATTATTCATTTAATCCTTTTCAATAGTCAATTAAATAAATTAAATTATTTATTTAATTTAATCTTTCAATTTTTGAATGTTGAATTAAATTAACAATTAATTCATTTATTAATTATTTATGTCACATTCTTCTATCATTTAGTTATCTAATCATTCACTCACCTTCTGACTCAAGATCTATTTTAAATCCTCTAGTTATCTTCGGGTTCAATAGCTAATCATCTCTGCGAGAGGACTCTTTGTCACAACTAGTCAGTTAACTAGTTAACTGAGCGTTTATTAATTAAATATCTTTATTTAATTAATTAATTCATATGTGCATTCGATATCTTTATTCTTTGAGTTCTAACTTTGTCTTTGACTTTCAAAGTCTATTTCTTCTATTTTTCGAAGACTCTTAACTGAAGATTAAATTATTTGTTTAATCTACAACTCTTGTTCTTTCTATTTTTGAACAATCTTGACACAAGATTAAATTATCATTTTAATTTAATCTTTATCTTGCAGAATTTCCTAACTCACGTTCTATCTGACACATAACTCACATTGCATGACATTCATCAATCTCGTCCGTCGATCTCTCTTTGAATCTAAGCTGATCGTTCGAAAACCCAAAATCTATAAAATGGCATGTCATTATCATTATTCCTCATCCTAAAATCAATACTTTTGAGAAGAAACTTAATCTTCGATATTTTTCTTAGACATTCAACAAGGTTATGCTTGCATCGATACTGAAAATCTAAGGGCAAGAATATTGATACAACAAAATGGAGAAGGACAATAGAGATAATTCGAAGGAGTGGACGCATATTCAGTGAGATCTTTTCAGTTATTTGTTTTGATTGTTTGATCGGGGCATATTTTATTTGACACAATGCCAAAACAACATTGTATCAAAGAGGGGAAAGTTGCAGACACCGAAAATTAGTCTACGCCTATGAGCACCACTTTCGACATAATTTTCTATTATCCATGGTCATGATTAAATAATGTTTATTATTTAATTATCTTTCTAACACATTTCCTCTATTAATTAAATACCCCTTTTTAATTAATTCATTAATTCATAACGACCTTTATTCAACTTTGATTAATTAAATATATCATATTTATTTAATTATGTTGCTAGCTAATTAATTATTTCTTCTTCATTAAATATTTATTATTTAATTATTCATAATTAAACCTCCTTTATCTATAATTAAATATTTATTATTTAATTACCCAATTTAACCTTTTCAACTATAATTAAATATTTAGTATTTAATTATTCATTTAATCCTTTTCAACAGTCAATTAAATAAATTACATTATTTATTTAATTTAATCTTTCAATTTTCGAATGTTGAATTAAATTAACAATTAATTCATTTATTAATTATTTATGTCACATTCTTCTATCATTTAGTTATCTAATCATTCACTCACCTTCTGACTCAAGATCTATTTTAAATCCTCTAGTTATCTTCGGGTTCGATATCTAATCGTCTCTACGAGAGGACTCTTTGTCACAACTAGTCAGTTAACTAGTTAACTGAGCGTTTATTAATTAAATATCTTTATTTAATTAATTTATTCATATGTGCATTCAATATCTTTATTCTTTGAGTTCTAACTTTGTCTTTGACATTCAAAGGCTATTTCTTCTATTTTTCGAAGACTCTTAACTGAAGATTAAATTGTTTATTTAATCTATAACTCTTGTTCTTTCTATTTTCGAACAATCTTGACACAAGATTAAGTATCATTTTAATTTAATCTTTATCTTGCAGAATTTCCTAACTCACGTTCTATCTAACACATAACTCACATTGCATGGCATTCATCAATCTCTTTCGTCAATCTCTCTTTGAATCTGAGTTGATCGTTCGAAAACCCAAAATCTATAAAATGGCATGTCATTATCATTATTCCTTCTCCTAAAATGAATACTTTTGAGAAGAAACTTAATCGTTGATATTTTTCTTAGACATTCAACAAGGTTATGCTTGCATTGATACTGAAAATCTAAGGGCAAGAATATTGATACAACAAAATGGAGGACAATCGAGATAATTCGAAGGAGTGGATGCATATTCAGTGAGATCTTTTCAGTTATTTGTTTTGATTGTTTGATCGGGGCATATTTTCTTTGACACAATGCCAAAACAACATTGTATCAAAGAGGGGAAAGTTGTAGACACCGAAAATTAGTCTACGCCTACGAGCACCACTTTCGACATAATTTTCTATTATCCATGGTCATGATTAAATAATGTTTATTATTTAATTATCTTTCTAACACATATTTCCTCTATTAATTAAATACCCCTTTTTAATTAATTCATTAATTCATAATGACCTTTATTCAACTTTGATTAATTAAATATAACATATTTATTTAATTATGTCGCTAGCTAATTAATTATTTCTTCTTAATTAAATATTTATTATTTAATTATTCATAATTAAACCCCCTTTTATCTATAATTAAATATTTATAATTTAATTACTCAATTTAACCTTTTCAACTATAATTAAATATTTATTATTTAATTATTCATTTAATCCTTTTCAATAGTCAATTAAATAAATTACATTATTTATTTAGTTTAATCTTTCAATTTTCGAATGTTGAATTAAATTAACATTTAATTCATTTATTAATTATTTATGTCACATTCTTTTGTCATTTAGTTATCTAATAATTCACTCACCTTCTGACTCAAGATCTATTTTAAATTTGCCAGTTATCTTCGGGTTCGATATCTAATCTTCTTTGTGAGACGACTCTTTGTCACAACTAGTCAGTTAACTAGCTAACTGAGCGTTTATTAATTAAATATATTTATTTAATTAATTAATTCATATGTGCATTCAAATTCTTTATTCTTCAAGTTATAACTTTTTCTTTGACATTCAAAGTCTATTTCTTCTATTTTTGAAGACTTTTAACTAAAGATTAAATTTTTTATTTAATCTTGAACTCTTGTTCTTTCTATTTTCGAACAATCTTGACACAATATTAAGTTATCATTCTAATTTAATCTTTATCTTGCAAAATTTCATAACTCACATTCTATTCGACACATAACTCACATTGCATAACATTCATCAATCTCGTCCGTCGATCTCTCTTTGAATCTAAGTCGATCGTTCGAAAAACCAAAATTTATAAAATGGTTTGTCATTATCATTATTCCTCCTCCTGAAATCAATACTTTTGAGAAGAAAATTAATCTTTGATACTTTTCTCAGACATTCAACAAGGTTATGCTTGCATCAATACTGAAAATTTGAGGGCAAGAATACTGATACAACAAAATGGAGAAGGACAATCGAGATAATTCGAAGGAGTGGACGCATATTTGGTGAGATATTTTTAGTTATTTGTTTTGACTGTTTTATGTGCATTTAATCGTTCTTTGTTGTTTTTATTTAGATTATTTTTTAGATTTGATCATCTTAATCAGTTTGCAGAACATCTGCAAAAAATCTATGTTACAAATATATGTATGTAATAGATAATATAATAGGAGATAGTCATAGATATAAGATAGATAAATATTGTACTGTAAAGTAGAGACTAATACCTTCTTATGTAATTACTATTTAAATATATATATTAGAGTTGTAATGATTCAATAGATATATATGTTATGGATGATCACTATTTATATTTGAGTTATATGTATGCTACTGTTAGATAGAGCTCCCTACCACACTTTACTTAGTTCTACCACTATACCCTCTGGGGCATAAACTAACTACATAAGGGATATTAGGGTACAAATATCTAGACCATGACACCCCATTTCATTTGCTAACAAAGGCCATGGATGTGGACAAATGTGTGGAATTCTCAAGCAATTTAATAGATTTAGTATATATGTAGGACATGAGGAAATATATCGATGAGTCTATAGAGGAAATCAATGACACAAAATTTGGGGAGCTTTGAAAAACATACTAACTTCATATCAGAGCATATGTCAACCACACTACTTGTGGGACATAAGCATCTAGGTGTATGGAAAGACTACCCATAATTATGTGATGAACATGATTGGGTTAGGTTAATTTTGAGTAGGGTACACGATGAATTCATCTATCTTGACAAACCCTACCAGATTACAAAGGAGGCAATCCACATAATAAGTGGGCTAAGTATGGTAGGAGAAATTCTAGCAAATAAATCTATAAATAATGGCAAGATAGTAGAACTTACTAGAGCCACACTAGATGTGTGAAGCTTGAGTTTCTAGGCAATCATAAACCATACCATGTGGTAATGCCACAATGGGTATCAAATATAGGATATATTACACAAACAAAGAGGACTTTGCAAAAATAATTGCAATCCATACTGCATATAAAATCATGGTGGATGAGAAGGATTTTGACATCTGTGAGGTGATGAGAGAGAAACTAATGAAAAATTTCTACAAAGTCAAAACCCACCAGTATAAATTTTCATTTGATACATTGCTTATATGCCTAGTTTTCCACTTTCTAACTGAACTACCCACATTCAAAGGAAAGGTATGGCAAATAAACCTACCTATAGCAACAAAAATAAAGCTCTATAATTTGCAATTCAAAGACAAACCGACATACACTATTTCATATTGGGGCTTCTTCAAAAGATTCCAACAACAACTATAGGCTAGAGAGTGGATCACATATGAGTCTGCTAAGAAATATATCAACACCATCACTTTTTTGGTGGATAATGACTATACATATATGGATACAGTGGAGACAATAAAAAAATGGATTCCTAAGCTCCTGTATGAGGTTTCCTTGTGAGAAGTAGATGCATATGCCAAAAAATCCTTAGCAAAATAAACAACCCAAATGAAAAAATATTTGGGACATATAGAGAAATTATGGACCAAATACATCAAAAGAATGTAGAGGAGAAGTTAGAAAATAATAAGGAATACCTACATAACTAGTGGGGAGTCCCATAAAAAGGGCCAACACAACCTTCCTCCTCCACACCACTTCTGAAAACTAGCACACCAACAAAAAGTGTAGGAGATAATGGTGATTCCTCAACACCTTGAAGCATAGTTGCTAGACCAAAATATCTTCCATAAGAGAGAAAATGGCAAGAATACTTGCTTCAAAAATGCAAGATTAAATATGGTTGAATATGGAAATGTACATGAGATTCCTTTCTTATAAATGCAAAGTGAGAGATAGGATTAGACAAGATTGTGAAAAGTGTCTTAATCCTATCACATAAGACAACTAACTCATAACTACCTAGGATAAGATAAGATATAAAAAAGACAACTAAGACTACTAGAAGGAATCTCATAATCCTAAGTAAACATGTGAATATGTCCCCTAATTCCCTAGTAAGTGAATTAACTAGGTACACAAAATTTATTCATACCAACACCCCCCTTAAGGGAAACTTAGGGAGAAGATTATTATGCAAAATATACAAAGATGGAGATGAATATGACTGTGGGTCCCAACTATGAGGCCATTTTAGGTACCCATTTACAATTCAAATGCAATCAATCTCTCACAAACAGAGAAAAGGAGAAAAACCAATTGGACAAAACTCCTCTCTAAAAGAGAGATAGAAACAAAGAAAGATGAAGGATTGGACAAATCAATGATACCCCCAAGGACTACATCCACCATGTATACACAATAAATGACCCCCCATAAGAGGAAAAAAGAGATACAAGATATTCCCCCCACAATGAAGAAACCCCAATGTCGATGAAGAATGCCTGAAAACAAAAGATGAACCAATGTCTGCAAGAAACACATCTTCCCTTAGGAAGAAAAAAATCCATAGGTTGATGAAGAAGCCACTCCATGTCAAACTAAAATGAGGAAGGATGAAGTCTCAACATGTATGCCTCTGAAAACTGGTTAGGAGTCTCCAATATTGAATAAGCCACAACATAACAATGTTCAAAACCAACCAATAAACATGAAAAATCAAGAGAATGAGGAGACTCATGAATGTCAATCTCCAAAGACAAATAATATGGAATAAAAATTGTGATAAAATTGTCATCAAAGAGGAGAGGAACCCCCTCAAGAGTGTCCTCAAAATCTATAGTATGAGACTCCACAAACAAGTTAGAAATAGTTGTTAAATATTCATCCAACAAAGAAAGATCTGAAAAACTATTATCATCCTACCGAATAGAAGCACTGCTAGCTTAAAAAGAAGTAGGTGGAGGAGTAGGAAGCTCAACACTGGTCTCTAGAATACCAAGGTTTAGATGACCAAAATTCTCCTCACAAACATGATTCAAACTCGATGAAGGAGTGTGATATGCAGTCAAAGGAATACTATCTTCTTCTGAAGAAAAATGTGAAAAGGAATACAAATGAGATGAATGATCAACCATCTTGATAGAAATGATATCTCTAGTCTCCAAGTCCCTTATGTACACTCTATCAAGAGTGAACTCAACTATTTTACCTTGTCCACCATGAGTAATTTGATAAATAGAAATGAGATTAGTGGACAAAGAAGGAACATAAACAATATCATTAAAAGTTCCCTCTCCCATGCCAATAGAACCCTTCCCACTTACCTTCATATATGTATTGTTACCCATCAAAATATGAGGTGAATTACAAGGCTCAAAAGAAGAGAAAATTCCAATAGATGATGCCATATGATGAGATGCCCCTGAATGAAGAAGCCATCTATTAGACTCAGAACTTGTAGAGGAAAAGAGTACTTGTCCTTTCATTTTGTGTAGCCTAGTTGTAGATCCTGTATTCCTTGACTATGAAGATGAAGATGTTGCCGATTGAGATGTTGAAGAAGAAGAAGACACTAATGAGGGAATACATATATTATTCTTTTGAAGGTGTGTGAGTTCATCAATATTATTTTAATAACATATGTGCTCATTGATGCTGAGTAGGGTGGAAGACTTAGAAACTAACTCAATCAAACAACCTTTTCAAATATAAAACCCTAATTTGGTGGGTTTCTCTCACAATCTCACCATTCTCCTAATAGCACTCCATTAGTGGTTTTTCCCATAAAACTCTGTGAAATACCTCAAACCTAGAATCTAACCACCATTCAAGATACCCTTCTTTCCATTTGAAAACATATCAACTTTGTAGGCGGGGTTACTTCGGAACAAAACCCTCAATTTTCTACTGCTACGCCTTGGACTAGGCCTAACTAGGCTTGCACTACAAGGCAAAAATAAGGGTTTCAATATCCCAACCTCCACTCTTCAATCCAAGGCATATAACATGTATCAATGGGTCTGCCTTAACATTCCCACTCACTGCAAACAATTTCTCAATGACTTTCCACAATACCCTAACACCTATGCATCTCTTATTGCCTAAAACATGTGGATTTTAGCCTAGGGCATCAACAAATCTTCACTAATCCTCCTCCCCTGCTCTTGAAAACATATTTAACATAAAACATCACCTATCTATACCCATTCCACCAATTTTCAGACCTTTTCATTGGTGGAATGGGTCAAAAATTCATTTTATTCAATCAAACCCTCTTTAACTAGGGTTTCTAGTTGTTTACAACAAATTGGATCTAACTCACTCAAAATTTGATGAAATAAGATGTAAAAGAGCAATAATTCAAATCTCTATCAATTCCAATAAAAAATTAATCACTTTCAAGTCATACAAGGTCGTACCAGTCACTATAGCAACAATTACCAATGGAAAAACGTACAAAATAGTGTTTCATTGATGCTCAAACTTCAAAGTAATCATAAAAGAATTGTCTCAGCCTTTACAAGGCTTATTTAAGATTTTAAAAACCCAAACCAACAAATCCTAACAAAATTTCAACTCCCTAACATTTCAACTTCCTCAAAATGCAAAAATGCAAAGTTGCTTTGACAACTTTTGCAAATTTTTGCAACATTTACAAAATTTACTCACCAACCCACCTATCAACTGAAAATTGACTCAAACACACAAAAATACATAAAACATGGTCTTTAAGACCTTATTACAAAAAAAATGACTCTATCACACCAAAAAACTAACATTTTGCAATTTTTCCATGAAGACCCTATGGTGCCCTACACCATACTCCTCCCTTGTCTTTATGAATTCTTTGGCACCTTGGATATGTCCCAACTTCAGAGGCTTACTTGATGGATGATCCATAACCTATGATTAATCTAAGAATGTTGTGTAAACAACATCATTAACTGATACCATATTTCATTCATCCTTCTTCACTTGAGGTGTGTGCTCAGATTTGTCCACTTTCCTTTGCAATTAATTCTTGACCTTCTCACCATTGCTTCCCATCTCTTCCACTTGTTGTGGTATCCCCATAACTGCTGATTTATTAGGTGTACTAACCTCTGGCATGACAAGAATTGAATGCCCAATATCCCCTTTTGTAAGTAATGAGTGAAACACTTCTCCAACCATCATGGAAACATACTTCTTACACCAATATTTTTCAGATTTTGGAGTGGCTGCAAGCTCCCTGTCCTTCTCTTCTTCCGCTTTATGAACTCATTTCTTCCTACCATCATCACATTAGCTCCCTTAGTTTTTCCTTTGTCCTCCTCCTTCAATGGTGTCAAATTATAGGAAACTCCATCTTTTTCTATCTCATAGGTATTTCTCATTCCACCATACATAACATGCCTATAAAATTTCCAAGGCCTCCCTAACAACAAAAGGCATACATCCATAGGTAATATGTCACACAAAATTTTGTCTTTGTATCCTCCTATATTGAATTCCTCCCGACTTTGTTCATTTACCAAAATATATTGACCCTCATTCAACCAAGAGACTTTGTAAGGAGTATCATGTGGTATTCTAGGCAACTTAAGTTAATCAACCATCTCAACTGAAACCATATTATATGTGCTTCCTAAAACAATTACAACTTTACATACCCTACCCAAGCACTTACAAGTTGTCTTGAAGAGACTTCTCCTTTGTGGTGGCTCCTTCTCTACTGATGCTTTGATGAGAGTTTTTCTTACCATAAGAAATTCACCAACCTCTAGAGAAACATGCTATGATGAAGATTTTACACTCTCATTGTCCTCTTCTTGCACCAATTGAGTCCTTCTTTCTCCTGCATGTGAAGTAGAGGCTTGACATACATTGCACTGCCATGCTTGATGTCCAAACTTGCTGCATTGATAACACCTCCCTGTGAATCCATTAGTGTCTATTCCTTGACCTCTAAATCCTGATCTACCTCCTCTAAATCCACCTCTATGATCAACAATTTGGTCTTGGATTTTTCTTGCATCTTCTTGGTTCTCATATGACTACCAAGGGTTAGAAAATGAACCTCTTCCTCTACCCCTAGTTTATTTTTCTTTCCTTCTCTTTAGATTTTCTTCAGCCCTAATTTACATTTGATAACATTCCTCTACGTTCTTAGATTTGCCAAAGTTAACTCATCTTAAATGTTGAATCTTAACCCACTAAGACATCTAGCCACCTTCTCCACATCATCCTCCATGTGACCTACTCTTATGCTCAGCTTATAAAACTCATCATTGGAAGCTTTGACATCCATCTCTCTTTGTTTCAAACCTTGAAGTTTCTTATACATTTGAATTGCATAATCAACAGGTAAAAACTTACCCTTAAACTTAGCCACCATTATTTCCCAAGAAATAATTTTTGACTTACCTTTCTTCCTCCTTTCAGTATTCTCATAATCCCACCATAATAGGGCATGACCCTTCAATTTTGTTTTTGATATCTTGACCCTTTGTTCCTCAGGTACATCTTCACATTCAAAGTAACTATCAAGTCCTACAATCCAATCCAAAATCTCTTCCTCATTCAAATTACCTCCATACATAGGTACATCCATATTTACCTCGTGTTTATCTATCTTGACTACTATCAGTAGCTTGGATATCCTCTTTTCATCAGGATCCAACTCTTCCTCTTCTTCTTCTTGGGGATTCTCCTCTTCCCCTTCTTCTTCAGGGTCACTCTCATCACCCATGACAATACCTATTCTTTGACCTATTTCAATAGCCTCGAGACTTGCTACCATCCTATCTTGGAGTTCCTTCAATCTCCTAACCTCTCTTGCAGTCATCTCTTCCATTTCATTCATTTTTCTAGCCATAGTGTTACCTTTTAGAGGCATCTTGCTCTTCTTTCAACACAACTTCTCTTCTTCAGATCAAACCTATGCTCTGATACCAATTTGATGCAGAGTAGGGTGGAAGACTTAGAATATAACTCAATCAAACAACCTTTGCAAATATAGAACCCTAATTTGGTGGATTTCTCTCACAATCTCACCATTCACCTAATAGCACTCCATAAGTGGTTTTTCCCACAAAAAACTCCGTGAAAGACCTCAAACCTAGAATATGACCACCATTCAATATACCCTTCTTTCTATTTGAAAACATATCAACTTTGCATGCAGGGTTACTTTGGAACAAAACCCTCAATTTTCTACTACTACACCATGGACTAGGCCTAATTAGGCTTGCACTACAAGGCAACAATAAGGGCTTGAATCTCCCAACCTCCAATCTTCAATCCAAGGCATATAACATGTCTCAACAGGTCTACCTTAACATTCTCACTCACTGCAAAAAAATTCTCAATGACTTTCCACAATACCCTAACACCTATATATGTATCTCTTATTGCCTAACATGTGGCTTTCAGCCTAGGGCATCAAAAAATCTTCACTAATCCTCATCCCCTTCTCCTGAAAACATATTTTACACAAAACATCACCTATCTACACCCATTCCACCAATTATCAAACCTTTTCATTGGTGGAATGGGTCAAAAACTCATTTTATTCAATCAAACCCTCTTTAACTGGGATTTCTAGTTGTTTACAACAAATTGACTCTAACTCACTCAAAATTTGATGAAATAAGATGAAACAATATGCAAAAGAACAAGAAACAAAATCTCCACCAATTCCAGTAAAAAATTAGTCACTTCCAGGCTGCACAGGGCTGTACTAGTCATGCAGAAGCAATTACCAATGGAAAAATGCAGAAAACAGTGTTTTATTGATGCTCAAACTTCAAAGTAATCATCATAACTTTGTCTCAGCCTTTACAAGGATTATTTAAGCTTTTACAAACCCAAACCAACTGATCTTAATAGACTTTCAACTCCCCAACCGTTCAACTTCCTCAAAATGCAAAAATACAAAGTTGCTTTGACAACTTTTGCAACTTTTTGCAACATTTACAAAATTTACTCACCAACCCACCTATCAACCTAAAATTGACTCAAAAGCACACAAAGACATAAAACATGGTCTTTAAGACCTTATTACAAATAAAATGACTCAATCACACCAGAAGACTAACATTTTGCAATTTTTCCATGAAGACCCTATGGTGCCCTACACCACTCATCATGTCCCAACATTTACAATATGCATATTTTAACTTCTTCTTTTTAGATGATTCCTCTTTAAAAGAGGTAGTGGAATTAGGAGTGCTATGCGAAGGATAATCTTTACCTTTCTCAATAGTATTGGGGTCCTTAGTCTACTTTTACCTTTTTCCACTTGAAGCATTTGTATCTTTTACAAGAAGAGCACAAGATTTAGAAGACTTCAATGTGCCCATGTGTTCCAAATTTTCTTGTTCCCTTGTGAGTTGAGCTGCAAATTCATCAAGAGATTCATTTTGTATGTGTTGCCAAGGGCATCCATTGTAGCATAAAATATAGAAACAAACACCAAATAATCAAGACCAAGCTTAGCAAGAATATAAATGATCAATTGTTCATAATCTTTTGTGATCCAACAATTAGATAACTACATTCTAAGAGAATCGATCTTAGAGAAGAAGACTTGGATATTGTCAAAATTTGAATGATTGAGACTCATAATTCCATTCTTCAACTTAAATTTCCTCATTTTATTTGGCTTACCAAAGAGACCCTATAAAGTAGTCCAAATTTGATTAGGATGTGTGCAAGATGCAACATGATATCTAAGATCTGGATAAATGGACAAAAGAAGAGTACCAAGTGATTTATCCCTTCTATTTTTCTTTCTGCAGCTTCTATGAGTTCTAGATCTATGCCAAATGTGATTATATGCAACTTCAATTTTAACAATAACATCTCCATGTGTGATTTCCATTCATTATAGTTATAAAGAGTTAGGCTTACCAATTTTGGAAAATCCATGATAAAATTATGAATTACAATAGAGGAACATCAAATTTCCCTTCACAATACAAGTAATTAACCCCTTTGTCCCAAAGAAATTGACACTTTTTTTGCAAATTTACAACAATATTTCCAAAAGTACCAAATCACCTTTAAATTGAAATTATGAAAACAAATCTACAAAAATTACATGTATAAAACTGAATTTCTCTTGAATACCTTCTTGATGTCGTAAAAATCGAGAAAAAAGAAGTTTAGAGAAAAAATTATGAGCTCGGAGGCTAAAAAAAGATTGGACTTCAAACCTAAAAAAATGGCACAAAATAGAAAAATTTCTACAAAACACCTACACCACTAGAAAACTTAGAGAATTTTCTTTCCGATGATATTTCATTTCAAAAAATTGGCATCCTGGATCATACGCTATGATAATTTGAAAAGAAAAAACCTGTTTTAGGGCTTTGGGGGCAAATTAGGCAATTTTAAGGCTAAACCGACACCAAAATTTAGCCCTTAGTAGGCTTAGCTCTCGGTCCTCCACATGACCATGGGTCTCGATGCTGCAAAAAATAAAATCGCCGCCACTGGGTGGTGACGAGGCCGAGGGCCTAGTGGCACTGCTACCTCCAAGTGCCCCTCCCCGCTACATTTAAGCTCCTCGGGGCTTGGGGAGAACCCCCGCTTGGCTTAGGCCAGGGCTTCGGGTCGACTGTAATGAAAACAAAAAGATATTATTAAAACTTGCAGTTTGTACCCATTGGATAGAGGTTATACCCACAAATAGTACACCGACGTAGACAAGGGAATCTTCAAAAGAATATGCATCAAAACTATTAAAAATCTTGCTCAAAAATTTATTGAAATATTTGCCTGATAATATTAAAAAATTTGCCCCAAAACTATATAAAAAATGCTTGATATAAAACTACATAAATAATTTATTATTATTTTTTTTACAAAATCGTACCTACTCAGGGGGTTGTATGACTTGCTCGGGCAAAATTTTTTTGCCTCAAAACACTTGAAGCAAAATATAGTCAAATTTTATATCAAAATTCATTTCTCGAGCCTTCTAATCATGATGGTGAGGTTGATTTGGGCTCAAAGTGCCCCAAAATTTTAGTAGCTTCCAGATCTTGCAACTGAAACCATCAAAATGAAACCTTCATAGATCAACCAAAACATAACCAAATTTGATGAAACGAAAGACAAACCTAACTTTCTTTGATGCTTTGGATTCAATCGCGAGGTCCTTGAAATCCCAAAATTCACCTAGAAAAATCTTCAAGCCAACACAAAACCCTCAGTTCTAGGAAGGAATCTACAACACTAAAACTTTGATACCATGTAGGAGTTAATGGTGACTCCTCAACACCTTGAAGAATAGTTGCTAGACCAAAATATCTTCCACAAGAGAGAAAAAGGCTAGAATAATTGCTTCAACAATGCAAGATTGAATATGGTTGAATATGGAAATGTACATGAGATGACTTGCTTATATAGGCAAAGTGAGAGATAAGATTAGACAAGATTGTGACAAGTGTCTTAATCCTATCACATGAGACAACTAACTCATAACTACCTAGGATAAGATAAGATCTAGAAATTACAACCAAGAATTCTAGAAGGAATCTTATAATCCTAAGTAAACTTAACATGTGAATATGTACCCTAATTTCCTAGTAAGTGAATTAACTAGGTACAGGACATTTATTCACACCAACAACAAGAAGGTCCAAAAAGCTACATGGAGTGGCCAATGCATAAGCTAAGGGATCTACTTCATCTTCGCAGACAGTAACCACCCCAGATTTTCAAGAAGTCTCTGAAACCCTACTCTAAATGAGTGCAAAGAAGAAAACCCACAAGGAAAGGCATTAAAAATCGGTGAAAAGGAAGATAATCCAACTTTTAGAGAAGAGGAGGAAGAAGAAGTTGAGGAAGTACAAAAGCCTCTACAAAAGAAGAAGAAGGAACGCATTGTAGAAATATAGCAACAGGAGGTATCAAAACAACCACAATAGGCAATTGAAGTTATGGCCACATCCAACACCATTATATACCACAATATGTTACCATAAATCCTAATGATGTATGAAGAAGTAGATGTGAAGAATAAGGAAAGGATAATATAATGCTTGGTAAAATATATCAGAAGATTCAATAAAAGTTTAGAGGAAGTAATTTAAGGCTTCCTAGAGGTAATAATTGTTGCACTCCAAGAAAAGAGAGAAAACCATGAAAAGAGAAGAATAAATAAGGGATAAGGTAATATAAGAGGTAGGGATAAACCTGACCACATAACAGAAGGAGAAAATAGCACAAGTCCAAGCTAAGGAACTCTAGACAAAGTAGATGGTGGATACCTTAATGGAAGGGGAACAAACATAAACATAAAAGGTATAGAAGGAGATAAGAGATTTGACTAAAAAGATCCACAATTCCCTTTTGGAAGAAGAGAAAGAAAGAAAACAACACCTCCTCTAGAAAGTGGCCAACCAAGTGGGGGTGATGATGAGGAACAAGAGGTAAACACTACACAATCCCTACTTCTCAATCCCCTATCCAATCAATCAAATTTTTTCTAGTGCAATAAAAGAAGTTTTAGCTAGCATCCACACCACAATTTCTACAGTTGCTAGTAATTAGTTCCTAGGTGAACCTCTCCAATATCTCCCCATTAAAGAAACTTCAGTTAGGGGACATATTCTACACCATTACAAGGGAAGAGATATCGCAACATGTTGAAAGTGTGAAGCAATTACAAGAAGCGATGAGTATATTACATAACACCATATTGCAAATACAAAGAGATATATCCCTTTTGCTACTACAACAACTGAAACAGCTGGTAGACGATGTACAAGTGGACCTACAAGCATAAAAAGACAAAATAAGGTAGGAGGCTCAAGAGGAAAACCTGAAAAGGAAAATAGACGAGGCCATAAAGAGGTGTACGAAAGATCACTTACAATTGGAGGTACAAATAAAGAGCATAGAAGAGTGTACAACATAAGCAAATCTACTCTATCAATTTTGTTTTTAGTGGCCCAACCTAGCCAAAAACCTCAAGGATTAGATCACACAACTGGAGGCCCTAATAGTGCAGATTACATCCTCATATGATCCACTAAAATATATGGATGGTGCTATAAGAGCATAGATAAAGAACCTGCATACTTTGCTACAACAAGTCCAAGAGCAAAGGGAGCAAATAAAGATGCAAATCAAACAATTAAGGTAGATAATAAGTATAACATTGGCACACCTAATAGGAATTTTGGGGGATGCAAAGAACACAACACAGTAGATACAGATGTCAAGTAGTCTAGCAGAGGCAGAGGCAACACACATCAACACCTAAGGACACATCAAAGTCCTACAACAAAAAGTGCAACAATGGCATACTACACTCACACAGTTGAAGGTTATTTACAAACACACTCCTCTTGGGAACTAAACATCATGTCTTGAGGACAAGAAATCATTTTAAAAGGGGGGATGATGTTAGCAAGCTATAGGGCAATGCCAAATCCTATCGCAAGCTACCACATAGGACTTGTGAAACCAAAGGTCGATAAGGGAGACTAAGTAAAGTATCCTATAAGGGTCACGTTTCTCTAGGAGACAATATAAATATATACATGTATGTAATAGATGTAGGATATATCAGATAATAATATGAACATAGAATATAATATAACACAGAGCAGAGACTAAGACTTGTCATTCTATTTGTTATATGATAATTCTCCTTTTCCTCTTGCCAACCGTCCATATTCAATGGTAAACAACACATCCATTGGTAAACAATATATCCACAAGTAAACATGTATTAGTGCATGTGAAATATTTTCTATTCGTTATTTTTGAAAGAATTAGTTGAGAGGTTGATGTACAACAGATGAACAGTTATTGATACATGAACAGCTACTGGACGCCCTTCCCCCGACGCCCTTCCCCCTTACCCCTGAACATCTAAATGAAAACTCAAATTCAAATCTCCAGAATAATATCTAAAATAAAATTATAGACTGTTTAACTTCTCCTAACTTGTTAGTTCTTACTCTAATTCTGTATGTCCCCAAAGTGCACAGAAATGTACACGACCCACCTCAGCGTAACGATTTAAACTTTCCCCTCCAATTGTCGTTTCTAAGTTTTCAGTAGGTTTCCGTATTTAAGTACGTACTGACACGATAGATTTATTAGGTATGAATTGTGATTTGGAATGCATCTCTCTGCTGTCATATTCTTCACGCATTAGCCAGCATTAATGAAGGAGTGTGCGTTTCCGTTGAAAACTCTGGCAATAAAACAAGATCTACAAGACACGTATCAAGTTGTGACCCGAATTAGAGCTCTTGTCTGGTTGTGGAGAGATAATTAGGTGTTTGAATGATGAGGGGGGCATCTGAAGCTTTCGCTTGTCTGGTGACGTTCCAGACTTGACTGCACCACATTGTGCCCATTAATTCCTCACGCGGAACTTCTAACATGTCTCTCTCTTCCCTTGCTAGGGAGTTTTCAACGTCGCTTTCACATGACAAGAGTCCATTAAAAGCAAAATTCAGAGTGCAGATAGAGTTGTACAGCTGGGAGAAAGTTTAACCTAATCCAACATCTCAATAAAAGTTATTGTACAATAAGGTGTTCCTGTTGATTTATCACTGTCTGCTGGCATTGCAAGTGTTCCATTAATGGATTCGGCCAATGCCCACTAATTGGTCTCGGGAATAAACGACGATGGTACAAACTGTAGTATATATAGAAATATTTCTCTCATAGATGTACATTGTACGGTTACTGTGAACTCCTGTTTATACTTTGGATAGAAGTGCTCGCTGTTGAAGTGGGTTTGTTGGAAACATCTTAATTTTCCATGTTAGTTGAAACAAGACCGTGCAGTAAGCTTTCTATTTTGTTCTGCAGGTATTTGAGTGTATTGTGTCTGTATGTGCCCAGGTGCCTGCAGGTGATTGGTTATGTGCCTTATTTGAATGACATTCAGGTTGTGACAGTTAACTATACAAAAATCTGAAGTGATAGAGATTAGGAAGATGCTCGTCTCACATGGCCAGGGACAGGTATTCTTATGTTTGGGGAGAGGACCCACTGATTGTTAGGAGTATGCTGCTGTCAGTCACCATTCATACATCACACAAGTTTTAAGAAAAACAAAACAATGGATGTTTTTCTTCAGGGATTTTCCAGATTGGCAGTGCTAACTGGGAAAGCGACAAGTGAAGGACAGTTGTTATATATGGTTTTATTAGAAATTGTCTGATAATAAACAGCTGGATTCTGTAAGACTGGTAGTTTCTCTTGAACAATCTGTATAGTGGTTAATATATTAGCTGTTTTAAGTCTTAAAAGTAATTGAACTTTCAAAGTAAATGGATTTTTCTCGATTTAACTACTTTCTTATCTTAAAATTCTTCATGTAAATAGATGTTTCTGGATGGAACTGTTTATGTCTTCTCTTAAAATTTCTGGTAACAGAAAAGAAAGCTGTTTGAGATTGTACTGTTCTTCTCAAATGGCAGTCTTATTTAAACAGTCAGAATATATTAGTTGTTTGTGTCTTATCTTGATTGAAATTTCTTGTAAGTGAAGAGGAAGTTGTTGAGGTCAACATACTGGTTGTTTCAGTCTTACTTCAAAAGTTTTGGTAAAGAGACGAAGTTGTTGAAAATTATATTTTCTCTCAAATATTATTTTTTCAAATACTTCAACAATTATTTGGTTGACTCTCTTACTCAAACGTTGTCATTTCAAAAACTTTAACAGATTGAAAGATTCATGTTTGTTTGGTTTAGCTCAATTGATAAGAATGATGATATGTTCCATGATTATGACATCCACCAAATTTTGAAACACGACTCTTCATCTCAAATATTGTCTCTTCCTCTCAAATATTGTCTCTTCAAATATTAATAGACCAAAGGGTTGTAGTTTAGTCGATTTTGTCCAATTGATCAAAATGATGATACGTTTCTTGATTATGACATGCACCAAATTTGAAACCCACAACTCTTCCTTTAAAATATTGTCTTTTCAAATATTAATAGATATATTTGACAACTTAATTAAAAAAATTTGATTTAAATATATACTCCTTAATATTATAATTTTGCATATAAAAACAAAAAAATACCAATACTTATATAATCCAATTATTTTATAAAATAACTCCAATTATTTAGAAAGTTCTAACAAAATATCAATCAAAATAATTCCTTAGAATTCTTTATATTGTTCCAAAATTTTATCCTTAGTATCCCTATAAATTTTATTTTATTTTATGAAAAAGAACAAAAATACCTCTCATGTTCATTATATTTAATGCATCAAATGGGATGGAGAAGTTTCATAGCATGTGTCACATGTAGTTGGATTAATAATGGAAATATAATGCTAAGTCATTTTTAAGGGGTCCTCCATTTGTACCTATTACAACTTGACATTAAATAAGTATATTTTACTTTTGTATGTTGATGTAATTAATGCGAATGGTATATACTCTACCATCATGGGTTATTGGATTCTTGATAATTATATTTCTGATTATGGTTTAGAATGTAAATTTTTATATATTTATGTTAAAAAATAATTGTTTAATTTTAAGTGACATATTATGTTTGACTCTAATCTATCTTAGAAAGACTAAATCTAATAGATGTTGTTAGACAAATTGAATTAAGAAATGTCAAGAATATTTTAATTATGTATTAAAGAGTGTTTAATGTGTAAATTTGATTCTTGCATTGTTACTCTCTTAATTATTTATAATGATTGTATGAGGCTTAAGTTGGACTCTAATGTTCCTTAGAGGACATGTAGTTTGAATTAAATTTTTTATTATGAATTATTATTACATAAGTAGCATAGCAAATGTTTCTTGTAGAGTTATTTACAAAAGAAATGTTGTTGATTATAAGAAGCCTTGTTAATTTTTACTACATGTAAATTTAGGATAATTGTTACGAGAAAAGGATCTTATAGTATTTTTGACTTTTTTTTAATACCTTATGTATTTTACGAAGAAGCTCCAAAATTCAATTAAGTATATGAAATGTGCAATTTTTTATTTTTTATTAAAATTGTGTGAATGTTGCATAAGAAATTTGCATGCTATGATTAAATATTAAAATGAAAAAGAATGATATCTTTATGTTTTTTTGTGAATGCAAGTATTGTTGGAACACATTTGTCGTTGCACCAAAAGATCAACCTATTAACGCCTGATACAAATGCTAGAGGTAAATGGATCCATGAGAGGCGATTAACCTATGTCATGAATTCAAAGGGAGATGTTGCCAATTAGTCCAACAACCCCCCCTCAGCGTCATCCGAGGGGATTCAAACCCGCAACCACGACTCTGATACCATTTTTTGGAACATGTTTGTTGTTGTGCCAAAAGATCGACCCATTAACACTTGATACAAACCCTAGAGATAAAAATTCCATGGGAGGCAGTTAGTTCATGTCACAAATCCAAAGGGAGACATTAACGATTAGTCCAACAAGTATCTTTTATGGAATTTATATCTTTTTAAAGTGTGGCGTGTTTTGAAAAGGTAAATTTTGGATGTGTGTATTATTTTTTATGTCTTGTATATGACTTGGGTATCCTTGAGCTTGGGATAATGAGAATCTAACCTTAGATTGGTTTCATTCTTACAATTATGGTATTCACACTTGTGTGTTTTAATTATATTCTTACCTTGTTAAGGATCACTTCTAAATGTTAGTCACAACTTGTGTTGGTGTTAAGCAGGGATAATAGAAACTTAGGAAGTTATATGGTTCTATGTTATTATTTTATCCTAAAGAAATCTTTAGCAACAAAACCTTTCTCATATGATTACACCTCTACTTCTCCTTTGTGGAAGAGCTACTTATTTTGTTCTTTATGCTAGTCTATACCTAGCTATCCTAGTTGAGGTTTCCTGCACCCCCAACATATGATCTTGATTCTAGATATGGGCATTGGTTCCATTTCTTGGTTTTGACAATTGATATTTGAATCTAGCACAACATGGGATTTGATGCATATTAGTACAAGAGTTATCCCAACCTTTTATTAGGATGGGATGATCATATGGATAACATTTGTTTTGAGATGGTGTTAGTAAATTATGAAAAAAATTAGCATTTTGTTATCTTAGTAGTTACTAGATACAACAAAGTTAGTTATAAAAGAGATTTGTAGGCTAAATTTGGTATTTCACTTCAATATCATTATACTTGAAAAGATGAAGTTTAGCTTAATTCTCTATCACTTTGGGAGTGTAAGCTTGTGAAAATGTAGTAGCAATATGCTTGATGGCTATAGGTAATGAGGTTGAGTGAATGTGTGCATTTATCCTATGAAAGAAAGATAGGTAAAGGTAATGTCTATATTTTAAAATAGTCTATGATAAATAAACTTGACTATAAGAAATAATTTATCATAAGATATTGAAAATAATTTATAATGTTATAGGAAAAAATTATAGTATTGCTATAAGAAATAGTTTATAATAAAATAATATGACTATTAAAAGCATCAAGTTTCCACAGTCCATGATAATCAAGTGTCAATTTCTAGATTGTAACTTTGTTAATTTTTTACATCAACGTTTCAGATCATAATCCATCATCCATCATCAAGATGATCAACAATCAATAAAGAGAGAGATAGAGAGAGTGATTTGAAACATTGATGTAAAAAATTAACACAATTACAATCCAGAAATTGACACTTGAACATGACTATTGCTAAAGTAAGATCAAGAATACATTAAAGTAATTTTTTAGAGTATCTAAATATACCAAATTGATAAAATAACTTATTAAGCCTAATCATAAATGTAATTCAACATGAAAATTTAAATACTATACTAACTAACCCACACAAAATCAAATAAAGGAACAATCGACCACCAATATACCTAGTTCAATAAGTGGGCCTTGTCTTGCATTCATATGTTGGAGATTATCTTTGGTAACATGTATTAGTACTAAAATTGTGTTATTTTTTGGATTATTATTGTGTGAATTTTATTTGCATCAACGTTTCAGATCACACTTTGTGATCTTGTAGGAGAAAAATGGGTGATTGCATACCAAGATAGGTTAAAAAGAGGAGGGGGGGAGGAAGAGGTTTCACGAGATTCAAATATGTCTTGGTTTGTAATCACCCATTTTTCTCCTATAGCTCTCTTTCATCCCAATGATGGATCAAAGAGTGTGATCCAAAACGTTGATGCAAATAAAACTCATAGTAAAAGAAATCACAAGAAATCTAATGTATTAGTATTACTCAAAATCCCTTAACACATAATTGACAAAAAATGTAGACCAAATAATTGACTATATGTATTCAATATACATTGAACACCAAACAATATACTAATCTTCCATTAAATATTCTTCACGTTATCTCAAGAAACTCGTATAAGAAAATGATGTGTAAAAACTTACTTAAAATGAGTCCACTTTGCTAGGATGACAACCTTAGCACAAAACTAAATTTAATAACAAAATATTTTTGATAAATCCTCATCTTATCTAGATTCAACAAGTTATTCTAAAAATAATAAGAATATCTTTATCCACTATGAGATAACATATCTCTTAGTTGGTTAGGAATTAGTGGTGACTAGAATAGATGTGAACCCACATTTTAAACATCATCAACAAGTTCTTTTACATTATGTTATTTCTATAAGAGTTGTCCATTTGAGATATATCTTAAAAATTAAGATCATGTCATGCTAAAGGTTGGAAAAAAAGAGGAATTTAGTAAACAAAATCAAGTTAATATTTTCTTATTATTTTACCTTAAAATTTGATTAAATATTCCTCTTTCTCTTAATTGTATATATAGTTGGAATGTATAAAAAGAAAAGTATGGTATGGAAAAGGAATTTAAGGCTAGCTAACCTATTAAAATAAAGAATTATAGAACATAGGAATAATGGATACATATTTCAACCTCATCAAGTAGTATGAAGGATATTATATATATTTTTTAAATGAAACAAATTTTGTTTATACTTTGAACACAAGGAAATAGGAGTTCCACCTTTTTGGAGATGGATTTAGGGGTACCTATTTCACTCTTAATTCATTAGGAAACCAATATCCCTCAATCAAGTGACTCAATTGAAGGAAGGAATATAAGGGGGTTTCCTTAGGTGTGATTAAAAAAAGGGGGGTTCACCATTAAAATGAATTTTCAATGGAGATGTAAATTCTAATGCACTAACCCTAGAAACTTAAGACCATTAAGTCAAACTGAGAAATACAAATCAGACAGAAAGGAACCTAATAAGCTAATGGATTCCAAGCAAGGTTTGCAACTCTGAAATTCTACTTTTTAAAGTGCACTAGGACTCATACACCAAACTAGGCGATTTAGTCCTGCTACTGGAATCTGGACAAAATCCATAATCTTCTGTTAGTAAATTAGAATCTACAAAAAAATGGTAAAATGAGGTATACTGGGACTCATACGCCTAGAGAGGCGATTTAGTCTCGACACTCCTTTCCGAAAAAGTAGGATCTGAAATTGTTCTCCTATCTATGTAATTCCTTCCTATGTTTTCCAAAATTTGCTTCCGGATCGGAACCTGTCAAAAATATGCAAAACAAAATGTTCTGTTGGTTTGCTTATGGGGGGGTTTCCTCGGTCAAACCCCTAGTTGGTAATTAAACCTTGATAGAAAATATAGATCTGAAATCAAAATGTGTGTGAAGGTCCTAATCTTAAGTGTGCCTAATATTAAGAGATCTAAAATGCAACAAAACCCTACTATAATTTTGTATAATGGGATGCATATATGAAACATGAGAATGATGATGACTCACTTTGGGAGATCTTAAATCACCTAATAAGCCATAAGAATGCATGTACCTTCCTTTAGGTAGAAAGTAGAATGATAACGGAACATGGAATCACTTAGGAAACAAGTCATTAGGCTTGGTTCAATGGCTAGTTGCATCTCCCCAACCTAGAATCCATCATGATCCTCCATAGGCAACCATCATCAATCTTTGACAATGCTAGATCTTGAAATGAAATTGAGCTTGAAGACCTATAAAAACACTATAATGTTTCTCCAAGACTTCAACTTTGCTTGCTCCTAACTCTTGAATGCAAATGCTTGAATCTCTTGCTTACTTAATCACTTGTCTTGTTCTCTTTAGTTCCTTAATTATCAAAATTTAGTGTGATTTAAATTTTATAGGCCCATCCTATCTAATTTATCGTATATTAGATCCCAAATGTTGACATATGTGAAATTTGAATTAAAAATATTTTAATTTCTTGCTCAAACCCTAAAAGGGTCCCAAATAGGACTCATATGACTAAGGTGGCGTATGGGTCCCACCCTAGATTTTTAGGGTGGGTGAACCCACATAAGTGGTGAACACTTTTGTGGAGGAAGGGAAAAGTCATTTTTTCCCTCTACACAAAGTGAAGGGGTTCAACCGAACCACATTGTTCGACTAAAACTTTAACATGGTTCGGTCGAACCATAGGGTTTGACCAAACCCTATGTTCGCTCGAACCCCATTGACATGTGAGCAAAAATATTAAAATAAAGGGGTTCGAGTGAACTAAGGTTCGGTCGAACCCCCTTAATAGGGATTTAAAAAAAAAAAACTGTCATTTTCTCAGACCCCCTGAATTTCCCTCATTATTTTAAAGGGGTTCGAGCAAACTAGGTTCAGCCTAACACCTTTAAGAGGTTCAGCTGAACACACCCTTCTTCCCCTATCTCCTCAAAAAATTGATTTTTTTTTGTAAAAAATTGTCGTTCGAAGCTCAATTTGAAAATGAAAATGCAAAAAACTTCAGAAAACCAGCTAGATAATGATAGTCCTTGGAATGAGCTATCCATCGAATATAATTTTAATATGATTTGGTTTTATTATGTATTTTATTTTTTAGTTTTATTAAACATAGGTTTTTCACTGAAAATCAAAATCTATGGTTTGCACATGTGGAAAAATAGCAGATTATCAAAATAATTTTTTAAAAAATATGTTGAGGCTGGCTATTGATGTCCTTGATCCATTAAAAAAAATAAAAATTAATTTTGATTCATATAGAAAAAGTTATGTTGTATACAGTCTGCCTATGTCTGAATTGCAATTGGTTTGACTTTGAAACTTGATTAAGGAAAAATTATTCAATAAAAAACTATGAGACCAAATGAAAGTGTTAGATATCGTAGTTACAAATCTAAATTCAAAAAAATTAGAATTTTATCCTTTATACAAAAAAATTTATGTTGTATACGGTGAGCGTCACTTTTTAAAAATGTTGTTTTCTGAAAAAAACCAGTTTTCGTGGGAGATGGAAAAAAAAGTGCAATTTGATTCCAAAAAATTTGAAAAAAATATTTTTAGAATTTGTAGACAAAATGTGATGAGACTCTATTTTGCATCATTTTCAAATTTCTCACGGTTCAGCCGCTACAAAATCCCAAAAGTGAAGATTTAGTTAAAAATAATAATTGCAGTGTCTAGTTTGCCCAAAAATTGTAAACCACTATTGTGGGATCACCCGGGTGAGAGAATGTCAAGAGGTTAGAAAATTAAGCGTATTTATTGAATTTTTCAATATTTTAGTTGAAATAAGATGAGATCCATAATAAAGGTTCTTAGGGGCCTATTAATGATGTTTTAATGTGTAGGAATACAAGGGTACTAAAATAGGTCCAAACTACTTGTGTGAAATTATACTATCTCCAGGGAGTACAATTTTTGACACTACATTTAGCCCCCACTTTAGCACCCATATGACTCTATGTGCATATGCAAGCTAAAGGAATTCAAACAGTAAAATTTATAAAAATGATACTCATATGGATTCATTTGCAAAAATGGGAGAATGAAGCCCCCATTGTAGCTATCTGCAAAACTACAATGTTAGGAACCATATATTGCAAAACCACTTCGTTAGTCGTTCAAAAATGCTCTTATCTAACTTCTTCAAGAAATTAAATTTGAGGGTAGATGTATAACCCCCCTTGATTCTGATTTTTTTATGGAGGTGGAATCAAGGTAGAAGTCTAACCACATTGAATTGCATAAGTCATATCATAGGGTATTTCCAAGTATCATACTGTATAGTGATAGACATTTGATGAGACCAGGAGTGGACTTATGAATCCAACACCACCAATGATGCCAAAAGAAGAGTTCTCTAGCCCCCAATATTCTAATTTGAAATGAAAAAATTACTTTTTACTTTAACATGTAAGTAACCTAATTGAGTATATAAGAATAAAAAGTTAAGCAATTTGTGATCATTTTGTCTTTTACCTTTTTGTAGTTTGAATTCAGTGGAGAGTGATTGACGATGTCGAGCATACGATCTTACATGCCTCTAATACTTGAGTCTACGTGACAAGGTGGTGCGGGGTGACCTGCAACATATAGTGAGTGGATTCTTCTCTACCTTCACTTTTTTTTTTTATGCTTTTACCTTATGTTTTACATATTTCTAGATAGATCTAGGACCCTAGAAGAAAAAGTCATAAAGCATCCCTTTTTTTCGCAAAGTGTCTCACTTTTTCGCAAAGTGTCTCACTTTTTTGCAAAGTGTCTCACTTTTTTGCAAAGTGTCTCACTTTTTTGCAAAGTTTCTCACTTTTTTGCAAAGCATCTCACTTTTTTGCCAAGCGTCTCACTTTTTTGCAAAGTGTCCCACTTTTTCATAAAGTGTCCCAAATAAGGAATAAAGTGTCTAGGACTGTCAAAAAGTACCCTAGAGAAAATTTAGCACACTTTTCGATTGTTGATGTATATATTTTAGATTTTGAGGATGTTTATAGATGATACTTTTGATTTTGTATTAGATTCCTCCTCAATTGTGATAGCGTCTAGGCAATAGGCTGTTCTATCACCTATGAGAGCTCGCCTCAATGCTTTCAGAGGAGGATACATAGACATTATAGTAGACTAGTATATACTGGGAATATCTCATGCCTTCCATGAGATACCATGATGCCATGCTTATGGAATTAGCTGAGATATGGGATGCGGATACGTGCAACTTTCATCTACCCACCGGGGAGATGACCATTACTCTAGAGGATGTGCATCACATTCTTCAAATACTTGTCTAAGGCGAGACTGTGCATTTCACAGAGGATCGATCTTATTGGGAGATGAGAGTATACATATAGTATTTCCTTGGAGGTCTGATTCAAGAGAGGATCGTGGGGCCACGTGTTGAGTTGAGGTGGCTTCTTTACGCACGATCATCGTTCCTTAGGCAAATTATGATTTTTTTCTACAAAAAATTAGTACTAGTCCCAAATGGCTGGGGAGCACACTTAGATGGAGGACTAGTACATATGATTAGGGAGATGGAGAAGCATAGGACCATCTACACCTGGGGTTACAGTATCCTAGCACATTTGTACTGACTTGGGATGGTTTTCCTATCAAGAGGTGGATAGTATGGTTCATTGTACACTACTATATGTTTGGTGCCTAGATCATATCACATGTACCAAACCGACCAAATGTTCTTATATTGGTGCTATGGGCTACCCACATTCCTTCAACTATTTGCTTAGATGAGCATGGTAGTATGGGGATTTTCTATTCTAGAGAGTTAGGTTTGACTGTTTTGATCAAGAGGAGATCCTATGGAGACCTTACCAGCTGATACCTTAGTGGTCAAATGAGACACACTAGTTGACTAGGATGCAGGGGGACTGATTTTTACTGGGGAGGCACAATTACGTAGTGAGACCTTTCTACTAAATCATGTCATGAGGCAGTTTGGACAGATATAGGTACCACCAACTGGAAAACCTTTCTATAGATGATTAGTGTGGAGTACTCATAGGCCTAGAGATACGAGATGGCTCATAGTCGATGATGTTGTATCTAGTGATTTAGATGATGAGGATCTCGACAATGCATAGCTAGTCTTCGAAAATGACGTGGGTGCTACAAATGCTTACAAGGAGTGGTGGGACACAACATGACCAACTCCAGTCTTTCCTATGGATCAACCTATAGGCTATGCATGACCTCTTCTAGATCATAGGGATGATGAGGAAGAGACAAGTGAGGAGATCGGGGGGGGGGATCCAATTACCCTCGAGTGGAGAGATTTGTTTCCCACACAGGTTACCGGATCACGGTCAGTAGTTGCAACACATGCCAACACTTATGAGCACGAAGAGGGTAGCGCATCTTATATACCTCCTACACAGGATGGGGTTGTTTTTATACAGCAAGCTAGAGATCTAGGTGACAACACATTATTTATGCTTATGATTATGCTTTTAAGATTATTACCATGTTCTTTTTTATTTATTTATATATATGTGTGTGTGTGTCATGATGTGTATTGATTATATTTATCATTTATATCTTGTAGGATCCATGAGAGAGCTACAAGATCTCTACTGATGGGTTGCCACAAAGATGGTTCCTCCTTTGCTTGTAGATGAGGTCGTTGCCATAGATTACATTCCTGCATCGATCGTGGATAGAATGCACACCTATTCGATCCTTTTGTGATGTTAAGGGGAGTGTATGAGAGAGATACCAGGCATGTCGATCGAGCCATGAGTGAGCTATCAACACTGCAGGCCTCCTATGATGAGATTAAATCATCTTGAGATTCGATGGAGCTCGAGAGACTACATGGAGAGAGACTGTATGGAATCGAGAGTGCATGGAGGGTGTTGTACGAGAGGCTAGGGATATTGGATGATTAGAGGGCCTACAAGATGCATTGAGATCCATGAGCAGATCACGATCGTATACCACTGTCTCATGAAAAATGCTTCCACTAGATCCTGATGGGTTTAGTAGCCACATGCCACAGTAGCATTGTATATTTAAGGATATGTACTTAAAACTTTCTTGTATATATATGTGATCATTTATGTTTGGTTTCTTATGTTTATGTGCTTAAGTTAGATGACAATGTGATTTATCAAATAATATTGTAAGACTATTTAATAGATAACTCCATGATCTAACATGTTTTATGTGATCTAAATAAAACCCTATTAGTTTTCTTTAGATGCAACATTATGATTGAGTATGTTATGTTAAATTAAATGCCCCTATGATCTAATTATAGAATATTAAATGCATATACTTGGATCCACTCTAACAAAACATACAAGATTAAATTGAATACCATGAAACCTAAAGTAGCAACCCAAACTAATTTAAATAATTGCTTTAATATTCAAGACACACAAAGAATTTTTTGTCAAGAACAAAGCAATGTGAGAGAAATAACACACTATCTACTAACTCTTACATCCAAGCTTCTTTAACATTCACATTATTCAAGAAGGAAGGTTAGACATAGTGTGAACCCCTAAACCTGCAAATGCACAAAGACAACAAACATGGTTAGATGTTAGATTCAAAGGCATGTACACAATCATGAGAGATTCCCCATGAAATCCATCTATTCAAACTAAATTAGGAAAGAAGAACACAATATAAGAAATTGAAATTTAAACTAAATCCTAATTAAGCTAATAGCATGATGATCTTATGGGGGAATTGGTGCCAATGAGGTGTTGCAATTGGCCCTTTCCCAATTCCTAAGTAGCAATGATATGTTAATCTAGAAATGGTCAAATCTCCAAAGAGATTTGAGCATAACCTTGGTATCAAATGTGACAAAATGATGAATACTTGGATATGATGAGCAAAATTAGTTCTCAATTGGAGAGAGTAACTTTGCATGTGAATTGTGGATGATGATGGATTTGAGTATAGTAAGTTTACTCAAATTGTGGATGATAGAATGAGAGGAAGAGTCTCTCATTTATAGATTCCAATCTTGGAAGAATGAGTGAAAATAAGCAATGTGGGATCACTCAACATTCAATGGCCAAGTGCCACTTGTCAAAATGTGAATGGTAGAGGAATGAGCACATTTTGGTCAATGTGCATAATAAATTTCATTGGATTCAAATTTGAATTTTGAATGTGACATGTGAGAGGGAAAGAGAAATGGACTTAATGTCACTTGGCTCAAGGTCAAGGACATGTAAGAGGCATTGAATGCCTTGTTGGAAGGACTAAGTCCACTTGGCATTTTGAATTCAAATGAGGGAATATTCCCTTTTGATGCTTTGTGAGGGAAAATAGATGAATTAATAAATCAAAGTATTTGATTTATTGTGCAATTTGCATTCTCTAGAGAATTTTAGTGAAATAGGTTAACTTAATCATGGTTTTGATTAAATTAATGAAGAATTAGGTGATGTGACAATTTAGACTTAAGTTTATGAATTAATTTTAAGTCCAGAATTGAGGGGAAATTTTTTATTAAATAAATGTTTTTGATTTATTTAATCTAGAGGGAACATGTTAGATTAAATCAAATAAGGTTTAATTTATTTAATTTAATAGGTGGAATTTAGAGATTTTAATTAAATAAAATGATTTATTTAATCAAACAGGGATTAAATTAAATTGATTAATTTAATCACATGAGGTGATAGACTTAATCCAATAAATAATGATTTATTAAATTAAGAGATAGAATGTGATGAGAAGCTGAGGAAATGTTGTTAGTAATTGGGATCAGGTGTGCCAAAATGAATATGTACATTTTCCATGTCTACATTTTGCCCCTCTTTGAAGCAATGTACTTGTTGCATTGATTCAAAGAATAAACTGCTGTGATCAAAGGTCCAAGGGTTTCTTGAATTTTTTAGATGCCCCACTGCTGTCCCGGCAGAAGGATATTGCTGGATATTGCCCCCTCGAGAGATCAGATGAAAATTTTGATTTTTTGGATGATCTCACAACAAAATGTGAGAGGAGTGGTTCTATTGATCAGAGGACAAAAGATAATTCTTTGATGTAGACAATTCTAATGATGTATAGACAATAATTGGCCATGGATAGCCTCATGTATATTTTAATACAACACACTGATTTTAGATAGAAACGTTAGAAAAGATAGAAGAATAAGAAGAATAAGATGGATTGGATGGAGGATCCACACAAGTTCACATTATTATCGATGATGATGATGATTTGCATTTCTAGGAGTTGGGAATTTCAAAGGGATAATTACTTTATGTTTGATAACACACATAGGTACGATGCATCAAGGTATAAAGGACCAGGATGGCGTTGTACCTAGTGTGATGGACTTTGACTCGACAATTAGATAGGATTTCTCTTGTTCACACTTGACATATGGAAACTTTGCTAGGACGGACCCAACAAAGCAAGTATTCGCCAAGTTATTTTACAAGAGTATCAAACAAGCACAACAGATAAAAAAGATAATGATCATTGCCCCATTCCTTTCTCTCTAAACATGTTTTGTTTAGGCATCATCGAGAGGTCCTTAGAATGAGTGTGAAATAAGATAAGTCAAAAAGACCAAGATAAAGTAAACAAACAAGCTACTGTTCTTCGTACGCTAGCCAAGGTTAAACTACTGTGAGGGGTACCTGATGCTTATGTCCATCGCAGGAAAGCTTCATCCTAGGACATGTAGTGATTAGGGTTTTGGTGTGACTGATTTGGGTGATAAGCTATTGATACTCCGAGTTGACCAACTTGCTTATTCACTGACTTAGACTTCCAAGAATTTTGACGATTAGGTGTTCACTTTCGAACCTACGAAACTTGCTTCTGACTGCTTCACCAAAGGATGAAGGCGATGATTAATTTATTAGGATTGATTATTATTGCGGGTGAAAGCGAGATGAAATGGATGCACCATTTTGGTTTTTTCAAATTTTTTGTGGTTGTTTTTGGTATTTTCACATTTTTCAATGTTTTTGGTATTTTGTGTCTCGGGGGCCGATCAAGGATGGCCTTGCCTACGTTTAAGCTCAGAGACGACGTAGTTTAGACTCCAATTGACTTGACTGCTAATGAGATAGATGGGCAAATGGATTGCCATTGCGATGGATGCCTAAAATCCTAAAATGTGAAAAAGATGGACAAACGAATGCCCTTGCGATAGACGCCTAACTAGATGGGCAGACGGATGTCATTGCGATGGATGCCTAAAATCCTAAAATGTAAACTAGATGGGAAAACAGATTGCGATTGCAATAGATGCCTAAAGGACTGACCTAAATGTCTTGGGGGATGATCAAAGATCAACCTTGCCTACGTTCAAGCTCAGAGACGACGTAGTTCGACAAGGTGAAAGACTGTCAAGAATCAATGATGAATTTTTGAAGATTTTCTGATATTTTGACATGTTTTTGATTTTTGATGATTTGGAAGTGGATATGCATGACAATATCAGTGCTCTATTTTGGGATTTGTTTGAAAACCAATCTTAAGGTTGATTGATCAGATCAATGGATTGATAGTTTGACTAAGTGTGTTAAGTCAAACAAAAGTGATAATGCGCTCGTAAAATTTAGGAAGTTGTGTTATCCTAGAGTAAACTCATACAAGAGGGTAATTTGACTAAGTGAGTTAAGTCAAACGAGGTGGTTTTGGATTCGATAATTTGGCTAAGTGTGTTAAGCCAAACAAAGATGATAATGAACTTGTAAACCCAAGGAAGTTGTGTTATCCTAGAGTAAACTCGTGCACAAGATGATAGTTTGACTACGTGTGTTAAGTCAAACAAGGTGATAGTTGATTGGATTCGATTGATCAATGATGAAGCTTGATTTGGAACAACATAGCTTTGATGATTTGATGTGACATTGAAGTACACATTAGATGCAACTGATATTTATTGTTTGGATTGATGTTCAATGAAAGATAAATCTTGGTAAAGAACCTCATCTTGTCAAAATATGCCATGGGCTAATGACTTGGATTTGTGTTCACAAATGCTTTGACCAAGTTGATTTTACGTTTGCCAATGCTCAGATCACCACATAAGTGTGAAGATATAGATCAAGATTTATTCTCGAAGCAAGATGAAAATGTTTGCCCCTAGTGTCTAGCAATGTATGAATGACCATGAGTGGATTCTTAGATTCTTGGATACATGGATGGATGAATGGATATGGATCATCTTGTGATAAGATAAGGTGTTCAAAAAGTGGATGCGCCTTTGGATAGTGGTACAAGGTTCATATAGCGTTGGGTAGGATGGGATCAATGAAAATGGCCCATCTCAAGATGTTTACCACAAGCAAGTGTAAAGTGTGCACCAAACCTTCATCAAGATATAGATAAGGTAGATATGATGGAAATGGGTTGGATAAATGGTTCATGGATGAACGGATTTATGTTGGCTCAAATGATGGCTTTATGTATGGATGTGATAAGATGCTTTCTCCTGAACTGACGCACGTAGATGCTCGATTCTACACATGACGCCTATTTTCTAGGTTTTCATCATGGTACCTATCCAAAGTGCCATTGAAATGGTTTTTGCTAAAGGACGATTTTTTCTTTAGTGTTTTCAAATCCTTTTTCTATTTTTTTTTTTGGATTTTTTGGTTCTATACCTTACAAATTTTTAGGCATAAAACTTTTTGAGGTGAGAGTTGTTCATGGGCTCCTTCAGAGGTTCGCCTTCTGGTGTCGATAGTTGATATGCCCCCGATTTGTAACTTGCGGTGATGATGAAGGGTCCCATCCAGTTGGGCCCAAACTTTCCTTTTGTATCCAGGTTTGGCACATTCTTTTGGTTTTCTTTCAGCACAAGGTCACCAACTTGGAAAGTGCGTTGCCTGATCTTCCTATTGTAGCTCCGTTTTAGGTGATTCTGGTAGACCTGTAGATGATTCAGGGCATCCATGTGCCGTTCATCTAGTAATTCCAGCTCATTCAATCTTGTAACCCTATATTCCTCATCCGTAATGAGGTTTTACAGTGATATCCTCGGTGACGAGAGCTCGATCTCGATAGAGAGGATGGCTTCTGATCTATAGACCAGGGAGAATGGGGTGGCACCTGTTGGCGTGCGGATGCTGGTGCGGTAGGCCCATAAGGCAGGATTTAGTTGCAAATGCCAGTCATGACCAAAGTCATTGACTATCTTCTTAAGGATTTTAAGAATGGTTTTATTAGTAGCTTCTGCTTGGCCATTGCCTTGTGGGTAGTATGGAGTGGAAAAGCGGTGTTGGATTTTGAATTTTTCACATAAATCATGGACGTCCTGATTCTTGAAGCGTGTCCCATTGTTAGAGATAATGGATTAGGGAATACCGTATCGGCAAATGAGGTAGTTCAGGATGAACTTGGATATTTGTTTTCCCGTGATGTAGGTCATGGGAATTGCTTTGACCCACTTTATGAAATATTCAGTGGCGATGATAATGAACTTGTGGCCATTGGATGATGTGGGTAAGATTTTACTGATGAGATCGAGCCCCCACTATGAAAAGGGCCAAGGTGTAACAATGGGATGCAATTCTTGAGTTGGTGCATGAATAAGGTCTCCATGCTGTTGGCATTGTAGGCATCTTCTGACAAAGTCATGTGCCTCTTTATCCATGGTCGGCTAATAGTACCCGGTTCTTAGCAACTTCATAGCCAAAGTCATACCACTCGAGTGCGAATTGCACATGCCATCGTGTACCTCAGTTAGAGCAGTCGTGGCCTCCTCAAGTTTTAAACAATGTAACAAGGTTCCATCGATACTTCTACAGAAGAGGGTCTCTCCTAGGATGACGAATCGTAAGGCCCTTTTGATAAAGGTTCGCTTTAGGTTAGGGGTGATGTCAGTTGGGAGGATTCCTAATCTTAGGTAGGTGTATATGTCATGGTACCAAAGATCACGAGGGCCAACGAGTTCACACACGTATTTTGACTCTGGTACCTTGAACGTGGGTACGAGAAGTTGTTCTACAAGGAATTTGTGTTTTGAGACGTTGCAAGGAATGTCTAGCAAGGATCCAATTATTGCCATTGCATAGGCTGCTCTGTTGTTTATCCTTGGTATTTTCTCAAAGGTCATGTCGATGAATGATTCTTTGAGGCTTTCTACCACCTTTTTGTATGGTGTGAGCTTATCATCCTTAGTTTGGTATTCGCCGTTGACTTGGTTGATGATAAGTTGCGAGTCCCCATAGACCTTTAATGCCATGATTCACCATTGTGCTGCAATCTTGAGGCCTATGGTTAAAGCCTTGTATTCTGCAATATTGTTGGTACAGGGGAATGCTAGTTTATATGATTTGGGTATACAGTCTCCTTGCAGGGTGACGAAGAACACACCGGCTCCTGATCCATGTTGCGTGTGAGAGCCATCAAAGTACAGTTTCCAGTGGTTGGTTACATTGAGATTGAAAATGGACTCATCTAAAAATTTTGATATGAGCGGGTTGTCTGTGTAGAGGGGAGCTTCTGCTAGCTGATCCGCAATGACTTGTCCTTTTATGGATTTTCATTCTACATACTCAATATCATGCTCGGACAATATCATTACCCACTTAGCCGTTCTGCCTGTGAGCATTGCTTTTGACAACAAATACTTGAGAGGGTCTATCTTGGAAATTAGCTTAATTTGATGAGCTAACATGTAATGTCTGAATTTTTGGGCTGCAAATACCAATGCCAGGCAAGCCTTTTCTATGGAAGTGTAATTGAGCTCATGCCCCACCATTGTTTTGCTGATATAGTAAATCGCCAGCTCGGTTCCGTTTTCATCATGTTGGGCTAAAAGGGCACCAAGGGTGGATATTGTTGCTGAGATGTATAAAATCAATGGTTTCCCTACAATTGGCAGCATCAACATAGGTGGTGTAAGTAGATATTCTTTTATTTTACTGAATGCTTGCTCGCATTTGTCGTCCCATCTGAATGCTACTCCCTTGTGGAGCAGGTGTGAATGGGCAATCTGGTTATCTGCGAGTTGTGCTATGAATCTTCAGATGGACTGGAGTCTACCTTGCAATCCTCTAAGTTGCTTTAACGTTCTTGGTGCTTCCATTTCAAGGATTGCTTTTACCTTTGTAGGATCCACCTCTATCCCTCTCATCGAAACTATGTATCCCAGTAGTTTTCCTAATTGTGCTCCAAATACACATTTCTTTGGATTGAGTCTAACCTTGTATTGTTCTAGCCTGTCAAAGATAGCAATTAGAGTTGCTACATGGTCCTATATCTTCTTTGATTTATCTAGTATGTCATCCACATAGTTTTCAACAATTTTGTGAATCATTTCATGGAAGATCAATGTCATGGCTCTTTAGTATGTAGCTTCTGCATTCTTTAATCTGAATGGCATCACTTTCCAGCAGTAGGTGCCCCAAGGACATGTAAAGGTTGTTTTATGCTGGTCTTCCTTTGCTATCATTATCTGATTATATCTCGAGAAGCCATCCATTAGGGACAACATCTCATGTCCAGCCATCATGTCCACTATCATGTCAATGTTGGGTAGTGGAAATTCATCCTTAGGACATGCTTTGTTTAGATCTCTGAAATCTGTGTAGATGTGGATGCCCCCATTTGGTTTTGAGACTGGCACAAGATTTGATACCCATTCTGGATAGTCAATTGGTCGTATGAAGCCAACATCTAATATTTTTTGTAATTCAATCTTCACAAGAAGAGCTATTTGTGGGTTCATTTTTCTGAGCTTCTGTCTAACTGGTTTTGCTCTGGGGTGAACGGCCAAATGATGAACTACTACTTCTGGATCTAGCCCTGGCATGTTGGCATAAGTCCATGCAAAGTTTACCTTTCTTTCTCTTAAGAATGCTGCCAACAGTTATTGTTCTTCTATTTGAAGTGTTTGAGCATAGAATGTGATTTGTGGGTCTGTTTATGTTCCCAAGTTGATAGGGTTGCACTACTCTGCCAATACTGTTGATTTCTCCTGATGTAGAGTGGTAGGGGGGAGATTGAATCCTTCATCCTCCGACACCTTAGAGAGGTTTTCACCATTGGATGTGTCCTTTATTTTTACTGTTTTGTGGTTAGAGAGTGCCACAATGTGGTTTTCACTCAACAACTCTGAGCTTATTCTCGATATTTTCCTTTTGCAACTGAAGAACTCAATCGTCTCCCCATAGTATGCCTGTGTGTCCAATGTGATTTTGAATCCATCCTTGTGATCCCTATATGGAAATGTATCCCTTAGTCCCATGAATTCTAAGAGCGCCTCATCATTTTTGAATGAGTCAAGAATTGTTGGTCCTCGTTGATCATGATCGATGAGTTGTGGGTGTACTAGGGTGATTTGGTGGGTTCATTGGTTTGACTCAGTTGTGGAGGAACTAATCATTAATAGGGTGGAATCTTCCAAAAGTCTAGGGAGACCTGCTATGGTATCATCATCGTCACTACTGGGACAAAGATCAGTGATGTCAAAGGTGTAATTATCGAGTGGGATACCTAGGCATATAGGTGGTCAAGGAATGGTTGTTGTTACTTGAGGAGAGAACCTGACTGTTCTTCTGGGGGTACCTCTGCCACGTACGAATATACTCAGAGGAGTATACCCAAGACCAAGGTTCCACATTCTTCTTTCTACAATGATGGGCTCCAACCATCCATCACTATTTCTTCCAAGACTTTCATTCCTATTATAGTCCATACCAAACATCATTTGTAACCCTTGGTTAGTTTCCTCCATGGGTAGGGTGGGAGTGGCTCTTTCATCTTGGTATAGTGTGTTTGAGATGTATTCTTCATCCACATTCTCCCGACTGAGATCCCCCCAACGGTGGAATCCAAAGGGTTTTTCTCTAATAGTGTGGACAGGTGTTTGAACTGGCTGGGGTTGTCCATGTGACCTAGGAGATTGTGGTAACTCTCCTACAACAAATGCATTTCTTTTCATTCTGTAATCACTGCATCCATTGTCCTGGATCATGTTTTTGATTTCGGATATGTTAGGGATGGCGAGTGTCTCTGTCACAGAAGTGGAAGCAAGATTAGTTGGGTCTATGTATGAAATAGATGGTCCTTCATCATTTTTGGGTACTTGGGGGATCTTATAAAACTTGGCTTCCAAGTTTCTATAGTAGGCGAAGGGTTCGGGATCCCCATATATAGTGACCTCCTCATTCTGATGTGAGAAATTGATGCATTGGTGGTAAGTCGAGGCCACTGCCTTCATTCCATGTATCCATGGGAATCCCAGGAGGATGTTGTATGGTAGGTCAAGGTCGAGGACCTGACAGGTGGTTTCCATAGTTGTCGGCCCCACTTGGATGGGGATTTTGATAGTGCCTTGAGACACTCTTTCTTGGTCATCATACACCCTTATTGTGATGCTTTTATTCTTATTGATGGAATCCTCGACGAATCCCAATTTCTTTATGAGCTTTAGAGAGCAAATATTAAGGCCTGCACCTCCATCCACTAGGACTCGTTTGACTTTCTTTTTATGGACTAGTACTTGGAGGTGGAGTGCGTGGTTGTGAGATGGCTGCGGGGGGAAATCTTGGTCTGAAAATGTTATGAGATTTGGGGTAACGATGTTACCCACCATAGCCTAGAATTGTTCTGTGTCAAGGGTGGTTGAGACAGTGGATGCAGCTAGTGCTTCATGAAGGATCTTCCTATGGGCGGCAGAGATTTTAATTAGTTCCATGATGGAGATTTGGGTGGGTTTTCTTTTCAGCTAGTCAATGACATTGTAGTCATAGGGGACATAATTTGTATTAGAAATGGGGGTCCTAGCTGGTGCCCTGACAATGGTAACCTTTCTGCCTCGTGTGGTGACTCCACAGTCATTGTTGGCTCCCTTGACATTTATGACTGTGACCATTTTGTCAACACACCAGACTATCTCCTCATACACTAGATTAGCACTAGCATACTTTTGCTTGCCTTTATTATTCCCTTGATTATTTCCTTGATTGTTCCCTTGGTTATGGTTTGGCATCGGATTCATGTATATTTTCAGGTCTTGGTTTCTGGCCGGCTGCTCGATGTTGATGACCTTATTCTCAATGAGGTCTTGGATGATGTTTTTGAGTCTCATGCAATTGGCGGTGGTATTCCCTTTGACTTTGTGAAAGTCACAAAGGAGGTTCTCATTATACCATGGCGGCTTGGTCATGGGTTCCGTGTACTGCTCAAAGTTAGAGATTTTGATTAGGTTCTCTTTGACCAACTTTTTCATTATGGAATCAATTGATTCACTAAGAGCTATGAATTTTTGCTTGGGAGGATACTTGTTGCAGGGAGGTGGTCCTCCTTGATTACCCAAGTTGTTGATTTGATTGGTGGGTGTTGGTTGTTGCTGTGCTACTACCACATTAGTCTGCACATTGTGATTTTGCGGTTGATGATGGGTTTGGGTATTCTGCTTAGGGGCACTGATGACCACTTTAGCATCGACCACGCCACCATTCATGATATTTTTATTCCTTAGTTATGTTTGAGGTTTATCATTGTAGTTGTTAGACAGGCAGTTATCCTATAGTGGAGTGAATGTCGGTGCGCCTCCTCGCATAGTAAGGGCTCTTTCAATGTTGAGCGCCTTTGGGATCAGTTGATCATAAGATGCGATGCACTGCATTTTAAAGTAGAATGCCAAGTTTTCATCTAGATTGGCTATGATGGTGCAAACTTGTTGTTCTTTTGGCATGGTCCACTTGCTCTGATTAGCCTTGGATCACCATCTTTGCAAGAAGGATATGAATAGCTCTCCTTTTCTGTGTTTGAGTGCAAACAGTTCTTCCAAACTAACATCCGCACCCATATTGAAAGCGTAATTCTTAAGGAAGGCTTCCACGATTTCATCGCATGTTTTAATGCCTGTGGGTAGGCGAGAAAACCATTCCATGGCTGAACCAGTTAGACTATGAGGGAAGAGTTGCATGAGGTATGTGTCATCATATGCAACTTCCATGCAATGCACCTGAAATTCCCTGACATGGTTTTTAGGGTTACCCATTCCATTGTATTTATCAAATTTGGGGATCTCGAATCCCTTTGGGAATGGTATCATGGTGAGACTTCTGTCAAAAGGGTAAGGGCACAAGTTGCCCGGTGTTCTCATGGTTTTTCCTACTTGTAAGTCCAACACTTGCTGTGAAAGTAGTTTGATTTGTGTTGCAACATCTTTGCTCGGATTAGGAGGTGGAATGAATGAGTTGTGAGGTGTTCGAGGTGTTTGATGGGTGGGGAGAGTACTAGTAGGCATTTGCTGCAAGCTCGGTTGTGCATTCAAAGCCATATGGTATACCAGCATTTGCGTTAACAACGCTTGTTGTTGATCTTGTTGCTGTTGTTCCAACAATGGTTGTTGTTGGTCCATCTGTTGTTGTTCCCATGAAGCCTGTTGTTGATCAATTTGTTGTTGTGCTAGTAAAGCTTGTTGCTGGTCTAGCTGTTGTTGCACCAACAAAGCTTGTTGTTGGTCGAGCTGTTGTTGCACCAACAAAGCTTGTTGTTTAGCTTGTTGGTAGGCTTGTAAATGGATTGCTTGTAATTGTGCTTGGTATTGGGCTTGTGCCTGCTGCTGGGATTGTGCTTGGGCTTGAGCTTGAGCTTGCACTTGGGCTTGAGCTTGGGCTTGTGCTTGAGCTTGTGCTTATGCTTGAGCTTGGGCTTGTGCTTGGGCTTGAGCTTGGGCTTGCTACTTTTGCTGGAGTACTCTCTGTTGGTTGGCCTTTTGAAGGGTTTCGATTAGCATGGTGAATGAGTTTGTCGTATTGGCTTTTGGTGGGATTGGTGGTGGAACAGGAATCATGCCAACCGTTGTGATGGGTGGAGGGATTATGGTGGTGATTGGGATTTGGGTTGTTGGAGGGGTGGTTGAGATGATTGGTCCTTGAGATGGTATGCTTTGTGATACTTGAGGACCAATTGTGGTGGTGGCTTGTATGGTTAACACTTGTTGTTGTGATGATGTGGGTAAGAAGAGGGAATTGGACGTGATGTTTAGATTGCTAGGTTCCAAGAAACCATCGATTTTGAAAGGAGGAAAACCCAACCCAAGAGGTGATGTGGTTGTGAATGAAAATGGGGGAAGGGATGGAACGTTACCTTGAAAAAAAGGATTTGCAATGTTAATTGTTTCAAACAAGCCTCTTTCTCCAAGTGGTAGAGAAGTTTGTATGTTTGATTGACAAGCTGGTGTTGCACAGAACGAAGATGAGCTCACATGGTTATGGAAGGTGAGCAGGACGTATGGGTGGGATGGATTTTTCGGGACAGACGTAATTGGCGTGGTGGTGATGATTGCCTCTTTGTTAGCCACTAGACGGTGCTTTTGCAATTCTTGGAACATGGCACTCCCCTTGTTCACATTTGACGAGGTTGGTGTGATGGCCGATGTGGTGCAAGGTACTTCTTGATTGATATTTGACATCGGGGATGCATTTGTAAGAGGCATATCTATACTAGTGCTTGCGTCAAGGTCGGGAGGGAACTGGACCCCTCCTCCTGCTAGTGTATTTAAGTATTTGAACATAGCACTGAAAAATTTTGTGGTTCTTTGGATTTTGAACCATCTTCATGATTTCAGATTGTGTCATCCCCATGTCTTTGTTTGCGATGTCCTCTTGATGACTCTCCTCTTGAGGATTTTGTGATGATAAGGGAGAGTTACTTGGGAGATTGCTTGATCCCAGTAGGTTCACTTCAGAGTTTAACTGACTCATGTCCACAGAAGTTGATGTTTCTCTGATATTCTCCATGTTCTTCTTGTATTGAGATCTTGTTTGGACCATAAAAAATAGGGATTTGTTCGATCCTAACCTTTTAGGCCCAAAAGAGAAGAACTAGGGAAGCTAAATGATCAAAGATGGTGGTAATGGTGATGGGCTAAATGGATGGGATGAGTGAGTGAGGCCTTTTGAAGAAATTTTGAAGGTATATGCTAAACTTGTAGGGATTTTAGATTGATTGTGATAATTTGACTAGATGCGTTAAGTCAAACAGGATTGTTGTGAAGTTGTATTCCCTAGGAAGTTGCATTATCCTAGGGGAACTTGCACAAATGGATGAATTGGCTAAGTGTGTTAAGCCAATGTATTTGTGAACTAATAGACTTTAGGAAGTTGCGTTATCCTAAAGAAAAATCTGTCCAATGGTTTTGACTATTTTGGCTAGGTGTGTTAAGCCAAGATAGGGTGATGTTGGTTTAGCCCTCTAAGTTTAGCGTGACGTTTTTTCTAGAGTTCACAAAAGGCTTGATGATGAAATGAGATTTGGTTGATGGAGGAATGAATGAGAATGACGAATTTGATCTTGAACCTTAACCTAGACACGACTCTCTCTACAAAACCTCTGTATTGAAGAACATGCTAGACTTCCTATGGGAGAAAAGAAAACTTTTCAAAAAGTTCGAGATTTTGTTGACAATAAAATGCATATAATGCGAGATTATTCCTTGGGGATTTTTTGTAAAAGTTGCATACAAGTATTTCTCTTACTTCAAAGAGCATCTCAAGGCGTTGCTCACAGACTTTTAGACTAATTTTCTTGAACTTTGGTTTTGGGATTTTGATTTTGCGGGAAATCATTGGAAACAACACACATTAAGTTCAATTTGTCTCTTTATCTTAGTTTAATGAAATTATTTTTATCCAAGACACTTTCTTGCTTAGGTTTCAAACTATATGTCTAGTGTCCCACTTTCTTTCTCATCCCACAAGGTTCTTTGTGTGGAAATCGAGGAAAATAGGGCAAAATTTCCTTATGTTTAACCTTGTTGAAAATAAATGATGGTATAATTTGTGCACTTAGAAACCTCTAGGAATATGATCCCTAGGGAAAGCAAGAGTGCCTAAATTCGTCAAGAGTATTTGTTTCTCACAAGGGGTTTGAAATTTGAAGGTATTGTGAATGTTTGTTTTCAATTTTATTTTTTTTAAGACCAAGCAATGTATTCCTTTCTTCAAGCACTTTTTTACACTCCTAGGATGATGAAGCAATATCTTGTTGGGTTCCCATTTGGATAAATCCAACTGCGCATATCTTGTGCGAATGGCTAAATGCTTGACCACACTGGCTCCCCTCCATGACACTCACTTATTCGGGTCAACCAAGTATTAGTACCCATGAATCTCCCATGGGATACTTTCCATTTCCACAACAAGACCGTATGTATAACGTGGGGTGGCTTCAAAGGATATAACCTTTTGCACCAACAAGATAGACAAGGTTTTGGCCTTTTTCTAAACAAGGGGTTCTAATTCGGGCATTCCATTTGTGGGGGATTATCCAACATTGGCGAGAGTCCATTTATGTCCATCTCGTCGGAATAATCCTCGTGATTCTTGAACTTTCCTCAAGAATCCACACTTATATACCGGTTAGAAGTCGCTTGGCTTTAGCGTGTTCCCGGTTGGTTCGTTCCCTTAGGTGAGTATTTTTTCCCACAAGGCAGGCCCTCTAAGATAAACAATAGCGAACAAACATTATTCGTAGTTCGATCAACCTTTGTTTAAAAACAAAAGGAGAACACTTGCAATAAGTCTATTCACACTCGCATGCTTTGTTCATTTTAAATGTCAAATTGAAATGTGGAGGCAATCTTTTTAACAACCTAATATCACCAAAATGTTTTTTGATTCTCAAGATCACAATGAAGCGTGAGAGAAACGCATACACATTTTAAATGATATTAACTTGTGAAAAGGATTACAAAACATTGAAAACACTTGTTCATTTTAGACCTCAAAGCAATGATGAATTCTTTTTAAGCACCAAATGAAGTGTGAGTTTGCCTTGTTCAATTGTTACCTTTTAAACAAAATCTAGTGTGTTTTCATAGAGTTCTTTTTAGCCCTTTGGCAACTTTTGAAAGAAAATTTGATTGTTAATTTTAGAACCCAAAAGAAAACTAGTGTCCTAAAATCAAAGAACTTATCAAATCCTTTATAGGGTGTTAAAAATTTTTTTGTACAAAATAAGCATGGTGTCATAAAAAAAATTTGCTTGTTTCTTTTTAGACCCAAAGTAAATTTAGTTTCCCTAAGGCCAAAGATATTTAACAAATTTTTTTAAGGAGTGTTAAAGAACACTTTTAGTGTTTAGGAACACTTTGGGTTTGTGAGCATGATATCATGATAAACTTCTCCCTTTGCTTCCAACCTGCAAAATGACAGAAAATCAGAGAGCAATAAAGGCAGAAAATTAGATTAGAGATTAAAAAACTAAATTAAAATAGCACATGTCAATTTAAAACTTCATTGTTTTCCCGCAGCAGAGTTTGTAAAAGCGAAGGAGTTTGGAAATAAAGCGGCGCTATATAGAGCCGCGCGGGTGACTTTGGGCGGCGCTCTGTAGAGGCAGAGAGCTAAAAGTGACGTGACAGAGGCCAGCGGCGCAGTTTGGAGGCGGTCTAGTTTGGGAGTTAAAATTTTTTAGGTGGGAAGAATGACGCGGCGGAGTTTGGAGAAAACATGGTGCAATACAGAGCTGCGGTGATAAAGGCGGTGGCGTATGGACCCGTGCGATGGACTTAAGAAAATTAAAAAAAATGACAGAGGGGAACCCGCAACGAAGTTTGGAGAATTTGAATGCGGGTGAATATGGCACCGCCTCCCTGAAAGTGGCGAAGTATTGCGCTGCGGGGCTGAAAGCGGCGCAATATAGAGCCGCGCGGTGGAGTCTGCTGTATCTGCACAAAAAGCGTTAGAAACTGTGGAATTTTTTGGAAAAACGTGATTTAAATGTTTGAACTGCCCTCCTTCTAGCGCCAAAATGTGAACCCCTAAACGTGCAAATGCACAAAGACAACAAACATGGTTAGATGTTAGATTCAAAGGCATGTACACAAGCGTGAGAGATTCCCCATGAAATCCATCTATTCAAACTAAATTAGGAAAGAAGAACACAATATAAGAAACTGAAATTTAAACTAAATCCTAATTAAGCTAATAGCATGATGATCTTATGGGGGAATTGGTGCCAATGAGGTGTTGCAATTGGCCCTTTCCCAATTCCTAAGTAGCAATGATATGTGAATCTAGAAATGGTCAAATATCCAAAGAGATTAGAGCATAACCTTGGTATCAAATGTGACAAAATGATGAATACTTGGATATGATGAGCAAAATTAGTTCTCAATTGGAGAGAGTAACTTTGCATGTGAATTGTGCATGATGATGGATTTGAGTATAGTAAGTTTACTCAAATTGTGGATGATAGAATGAGAGGAAGAGTCTCTCATTTATAGATTCCAATCTTGGAAGAATGAGTGAAAATAAGCAATGTGGGATCATTCAACATTCAATGGCCAAGTGCCACTTGTCAAGATGTGAATGGTTGAGGAATGAGCACATTTTGGTCAATGTGCATAATAAATGTCATTGGATTCAAATTTGAATTTTGAATGTGACATGTGAGAGGGAAAGAGAAATGGACTTAATGTCACTTGGCTCAAGGTCAAGGACATGTAAGAGGCATTGAATGCCTTGTTGGAAGGACTAAGTCCACTTGGATTTTTGAATTCAAATAAGGGAATATTCCCTTTTGATGCTTTGTGAGGGAAAATAGATGAATTAATAAATCAAAGTATTTGATTTATTGTGCAATTTGCATTCTCTAGAGAATTTTAGTGAAATAGGTTAACTTAATCATGGTTTTGATTAAATTAATGAAGAATTAGGTGATGTGACAATTTAGACTTAAGTTTATGAATTAATTTTAAGTCCAGAATTGAGGGGAAAAGATTTATTAAATAAATGTTTTGATTTATTTAATCTAGAGGGAACATGTTAGATTAAATCAAATAAGGTTTAATTTATTTAATTTAATAGGTGGACTTTAGAGATTTTAATTAAATAAAATGATTTATTTAATCAAACAGGGATTAAATTAAATTGATTAATTTAATCACACGAGGTGATAGACTTAATCCAATAAATAATGATTTATTAAATTAAGAGATAGAATGTGATGAGAAGCTGAGGAAATATTGTTAGTAATTGGGATCAGGTGTGCCAAAATGAATATGTACATTTTCCATGTCTACACATAGTACCGATGCAAATGCACGACATTAATAGGCTCTTTAAGAGGTTTACCATCCATTTTTGTTAACGTGTATGCTCTAGACACATAAATTTTGCCAATTATGTAAGGTCCTAACCAATTAGGGCTAAATTTTCCTTTTTTAGTCGAGGCAAAATTGTCGTTATGTTGACCTCAAATAACACCAAATTACCTTTATTAAATGAATGAGGGATAACATGGTCATTGTAACTACATTGCATTCATCTAGAGTAAGGTTGGAGATGCTCACGAGTGTTGATGCATTGTGCATCAAGCATTTCAAGCTGATGTAGTCGTTGTTCTTTATAGCTATTATCATCAATAAGTCCTTGAAGAGAAATTCTTAATGAAGGAATCTTTAACTCTAGGGGCATTATCGCCTCAGTACCATAGACAAGGTTATAAGGAGTATTTCCAGTTGATGTTCTAATACTAGTATGATAAGCCCATAACACATATGTTAACTACGTGTGCAAATGGCTTATTATGTTTGCTTATTATTTTTCTTAGGTTTTGCTAAAGAGTTTTATTAGTTGATTCAACTTGACAATTAGATTGCAAGTAGTAGGGTGTTGAAAAATGATGTTGGATGTTAAACGTCTCTAAGAATTTATTCACATCATTATTCTTAAATGGTGTCCCATTGTCTGAAACTAATGCAAAAGGAAGTCCAAAATAAGCAATAATGTGTTCTAATATGAAACGACATATTAAATCAATAGTTGTTGAATGAAGGGGATCAAATTCTACCCATTTTGTGAAATAATTTGTTACGGTAATTATAAATGTATGTTCAGCAGAAGAAGGTGGTGATATTTTTCCAATAAGATCTAGACCCCATATCGAGAATGGATAGATAGGAACCTGGGCACAAAGCTTGAAAGTAGGAGCATGAATCAAATTGCTATGTTCTTGGAATTTGTGGAATTTCCTAACATATTCAAAGAAATCTTGTTCCATATGTCTCCAATAGTATCCTATGAAGATTAGCTTTTGAACTAATGATCTTCCTCCAAAATGGCCTCCACAAGCACCCACATGAGCTTCCACAAGTGCTATAGGGATTTCAATTTGTTTAAGGTATCTAAGTAGAAGACCCTCAAAATGCCTTCTATACAATATGTCAATAAGGATTATATATCTAGATGCAATTTTTCGAAGGAGAGCTCAAATATTCTTAGTCGTTAGCTCAGGAAAGGTACCTTCTTTCAAATAATTAAATATTGGTGTGTACCATTCACCAGAGCTTTCCACAGTGGTTGATAACATGTCTTTGACCTTATCTTCTATTGATAGTTGTGTAAATGTATGGACAATGAATGTGAAGTTTGTTGAAGGATCTTGAGGAGATACAAGGGGAGCTACACTTGCCATTACATCCGATGCCGATTATCTTTTTGTGGGATATTATCAATGGTATATGAATCAAAGTTGTCTAAGAGAGTCATTGTGAGATCCTTGCATTTTGATAATTTTTTATGATTTTCTTGGTATGATCCATTTATTTTCTTAATGAGTAATTGTGAATCACCAAATATTTTAATACTTCAAGCTCCCAGAGTTAAAGCCACGAGTATTCCATAAATTAAAGATTCATACTTTGCTATGTTGTTTGTGCATATGAAGTTTAAGCTGCAAGACAAGGGAATAGGCTTTCCTGTAGGCTGATAGTGTAATTAATTATTTATTACACTAGCATAATTTAACTTAGGTATTAATTAATCATATTAGTCCTAGGTTGCATTTAATCATTTAATAAAGTTGTTGAGATAAGATTTCCTTCTAGAAGATGAGTTGTCTTTTCTAGAACTTATCTCTATCTTGTTATCATTCCCTAGGTAGTTGGTTAGGGTTTCTTGTTGTCACATGAAGTGTGATTTGAATACTTGGCAACATCCTTTTCATTCTAGGTTTAGCACTTGCCTATATAATCAGGCATATGTACTCTTTTTAATTATCTAATAGATCATAATAGAATCTCTATTTGAATTCCATTATCATACTTTCTTTGTGGTTGAATATTTCTTCCTGGAAAAGGTCCTCCATTGAAGATTGCATTGCAGCTTCATCAAGGACACTTGTGCATCCATCATTCCAACATAGGAAAAATTATTATAACCCCTACATTAGATCCAATTCTACACTTAGATCCATCAAAATACAATTCCCATGTTTCTTCATATTTTTGAATAGTCAACACATTCTCATCAGGGAATGAGTCTATATTAGGTAATGCTAGGGGAGAGGGAGCATTAGCTAATTGGTAGGTCAAGGCTTGTCCTTTGATTTCCTTTTGAGAGAAAAATTTAAGGTCACACCCAGTTAACAACATAACCTACTTAGCTAAGCGTCTTGAAAAATATGTTTTAGCGAAAAGGTGTTTTAAAGGATCAATTTTCATCATCACATGGATTTCAGCATTTAGTAAGTAATGTCTCAATTTACTAGTAGTGAATACAATAGCCAATTTTTTTTTTTCTATCATTGTATATCGTGTCTCATAATCTATCAAATTTTGTCTAATGTAATAAACAAGATGTTCTTTACCACTTTCATCTTGTTGAGCCAACAATACCGTGAGAGCATGCGCTGATGCTATTGTATAGAGGATAAATGGTTTGTCTTGTTTATTGGGTTGTAAAGCAGGTGGATTAGCAAGATAATATTTCAAACTCTCAAAATCTTGTTTACAATATCATTCCAATTAAACTAAACCTCTTTCTTAAGGAGTTGCATAAAGGGTAATGTTTGGCCTGCTAAGGATGCTACAAAATAACGGAAAACCTAAATTCTTCCTTATAAAGTGCACAATTGAGAAATATTTTTAGGGAGTGGCATGTTAACTATAGCATCTATTTTCTCCGTTTCCACCTCAATACCTTTGTGAGATATTATAAAACCTAAAAAAAATCCACTATCTACACCAAAGACACACTTTTCGGGTTCAATGTCATGTTATATTTTTACATTCTTTCAATTTTTTTTTGAAGGATATTCATATTGTCTTGTCTAGTTAAAGATTTGGCTAGAATATCATCGACATAATCTTCTAAAATATTATGTATATAATCATGAAATATCAATGTCATAGCTCTCTGATATATTGCGCCTGCATTCTTTAATCCAAAAGGTATGACTACCCAACAAAATATTCCCCAAGGTGTAGTAAATGTTGTTTTGTATTGATCTTGAGGGTTAATAAAAATTTAATTATATCCAAAAAATCAATCCATGAACGATAAAAAAGCATGTCCTACAGTCGAATCCACTACCATGTCAATATTAGGAAGGGGAAAATCATCTTTTAAAGATTCTTTATTCAAGTCATGAAAGTCCGTACACATCCTAATATGATTATCGGGTTTCACGATTGCAACAATGTTTGAGATATAAGGGGAATAATCAATAGGTCATATAAAACCAGCTTCAAGGAGTTTCTCAATCTCAACCTTAACCAATAAAGTTGTCTTAGGATTCATCTTTCATATCTTTTGTCTAACTAGTTTAGCATCCTTTTCATGGACTATGATGTGTGTCACTATCTTAGCATCAATTCTTGACATATCCAAATAAGTCCAAGCAAAAAGTTTGGGAAAGTCATGAAGTAAAGTTGCATAGTCTTCTTGTTCATCTTCATCAAGGCACTTTCTTATTTTGATCACTTTTTCTTCATTAGTGATATCCATCAATATGTTGATTGTATCTCCCAAAGGAAGTGTAGTTTGTTTCAGAATTTCAAGATTGTATTCTTCATTGTTCTTATCATTATCACTAATTTCATTCTCTTTATCTTATTGTTTAGCACTAACCATAGGACATGTAACCCGTTTCTTTTTAAGAGGAGTAAATGACTTGTCATAAAATCCTAACATTTCTTTCAAGGCTTTATCATCTTCAAAGTATTTCAATGATTCTTCACAAGTTTTATCAATCAATTTAGGGTGCTTCAAAGTGAGAGTTGTTTTATTAGGGTTACACATGATGGTATTGATGTTTAGTGAGGGTCTTTTCATTTCTTACGTTATCTTAGAAGGACAATATCCCAAACCACTTTTAGTTTCTTGTGTGTTAGGCTCTATAGTAACACAAATGCCTTCCTCTTTCCTTCCACATCCTTTTCCACTATGGCTAAGTTGTTTCATAAGCTCATAACCTTTTCCATAAATTTTCTCCATTTCTTTTGGTTTTGGCAGTTGTTGGTAGTCTATCTCACCAAATTTTTTTGTATAGCTTGTGTCTTCTTCTAGAGTAGATGAGGTAGATGCTTGTGAGTTTTCTTCCAAATTCTGCATTGACATTACCATTGGTTGATTTTTTTTTTTCGGTTTATTTTGTTGTGATTTTATATTCTCCCATTAATGTTGGCATGAAATATATGGAGCCCCAATCATCTTCCAATAATTTTGACACTTTTTCCATCTCTTGTTGCTATTCTTTCATAGGTTCTATCTTTGAAGTTGGGATTAATGTCTTTAGAGGACTTGTTGTTCCTTTTTCAATTTGTAAGAAACTTTTAGGCTCGGGATCTATTTCAATTTGGTATACTTTATTGTTATAGACATACTTCATGATACGATGAAGAGTTGAAGGCACCACATGCATCTCATGAATCCATGGTCTTCCTAAAAGAAGATTGTATTGAAAGATCATGAGGCATAATGTGGATAGGAGTTTGTAAGGTGGCCTTTCCAACTGTAATAGGCAAGGTGATCACACCAAGCAGTTACTTTCCTACATTGTCAAATCCTCAAATCGATAAGGAATCATGTTCAATTCTTGATTTATCAACACCAAGTCTATCCAAAAGGGTTACACTACACACATTAAGAGTTGAGCCATTGTCAACAAGGGTTCTCTTTATTCTTGTTCTATTGAATTTAGCTATTATCATGATTTTATTTCTCACTTCCAAGGGAGGTAACTCATTTTGATGAAAGGTAATGTCTATGTTAACCACATTTATTCCTTGAATTAGAGCTGCTACATCACTTGGATTTGCACTAGACGGAACCACAACTTGTTGCAAGGTTGTTTGAAGCATATTGTGATAACTAGGTGAAGCTTGAATTAGATCCCATAGGGATATCTTTATTGGAGTATTCTTAAGTTTCTCAACAAGATCATATACCTTCCCATTATGCAAAGGAAAATGAGGAGCACTAGGAAAAATGGGTTGAGGCAAAGGGAGGGAAGTTGAAGGTGTTTATCTTGGTTGTGGATTGTTTCTAGTGTTGTATGTATGAGCAATGGTATTATAACTTGATTTTTGCAAAACATAATTCTTAGGTGGTTCGAGGATGAGAACGGGTTTGTTTTGAGTTTGAGGTTGGTTTGAAGGTGGGTAAATGATGAGTTGAGGTTGGACTACATTAACTTCTATTTGTTTTGGTTTGTTATAACAGGCCTTAGTGGATGAACCTTGTGAGATTAAATCCTCAAGGGCTTCATCTAACATGTCAAAGTCATCACTACTAAAGGGATTGAAGGATAGGTTAAATTGGAAAAAGAGATTTGACATCCTTAAATAACTGCTTTCTCTAAGGAGTTTGTCGGTTTATGGTTGTTTTGGTTTTGATTTTTTTGTTGTTTTCTAATGAATGCCAAATGTAATCTAATCTGATCAAACTAATGCGAGAAATGAAACAAAAGTGCAGTTTAATTTAATTCTAACCACAACTAAAATATGTACTTGAAATGAAACCAATTTAAGCTAGATCTAATGAAACAAATGAAACAGAAACTCAGTAAACTGAAACAAATATATTATGACAAAAAATTGAAGTACAAAAATGAAGTTTTAAATGTTGTAAAATGCAGATTCATACCTGATATGAGACTAAATCACCTAGATGGGTGAATAAGTCCCAGTCAGGGTTTCTGGAAGGTTCAGATACTGAAAAGTAGACAACATTGAATTTGTAGAAATAGGAAAAACCACTTGAACAAGGACTAAATCACCCAGATGGGTGAATGAGTCCTAGATGAGGGTTTTTAAATCAAATTCAAAAAATTCCGAGTTGATGTTAAGGTTTCTAGTTTGTATGTTGAATTGACTATTTACAATTATAGTTTTCCAATGAAGTTTAATGATGCAAGGTGCAAAAATGCAACCTATATGCACTTTTCCACTAATTCAAGATTTATGAGTCCTAAATAAAATTCAACTAATGCAAATTTGTAATGTAAATTTAACCTAGATCTAGGACTTATAATGTTCTCCAAATCATAAATTCAAGTGTCCAAATGTCGGGTTCACCAAAATAAAAAACAATGGAAATAGGAGTTCCACCTTTTTGGAGATGGAACTAGGGGTACCTATTGCACTCTTAGTTCATTAGGAAACCAAGATCCCTAACCCAAGTGACTCAATTGAGGGAAGGAATATAAGGGGGTTTCCTTAGGTGTGATTAAAAAATAGGGGGTTCACCATTAAAATGAAGTTTCAAAGGAGAAATGAAAACTCTAATGCACTAACCCTAGAAACTTAAGAGCATTAAATCAAATTGAGAAACAAAAATCAGACAGAAAGGAACCTAATAAACTGATGGAATCTAAGCAAGGTCTGCAACTATGAAATTCTACTTTTTAAAGTGCACTGGGACTCATACACCAAACTGTGTGATTTAGTCTTGCTACTAGAATTTGGGCAAAATCTGAAATCTTTTGCTGGTAAATCAAGATCTACATAAAATTTGGAAAAGGAGGTATACTGGTAATCATACAATTAGAGGGGTGATTTAGTCCCAATACTCCTTTTTGAAACAGCAGGATCTGAAATTGTTCTCATATCTTTGCACTTCCTTCCTATGTTTTCCAAACTTCACTTCTGAATCCGAACCTGTCAAAAATCTGCAAAACAAAATGTTGTGTTGATTTTCTTATGGGGGGGTATGCCTCGGTCAAACCCCTAGTTGGTAATTAAACCTTGATAGAAAATATAGATTTGAAATGGAAATGTGTGTGAAGGTCCTAATCTTAAGTGTTCCTGAGATTAAGAGATCTAAAATGCAACAAAACCCTACTCTAACGTGCTAGAATAAGATGCATATATGAAACATGAGAATGATGATGACTCACTTTGAGAGATCTTCAATCACCCTAATAAGTCATAAGAATGCATGTACCTTCCTTTAGGTAGAAAGTAGAATTATAATGGAAGATGGAATCACTTAGGAAACAAGTCATCAGGCTTGGTTCAATGGCTAGTTGCATCTCTCCATCCTAGAATATATCATGATCCTCCATAGGAAACCATCATCAATGTTTGACAATGCTAGATCTTGAAATGAAAGTGAGCTTGAAGACCTACAAAAACACTATAATGCTACTCCAAGACTTCAACTTTTGTTGCTCTTAACTCTTGAATGCAAATGCTTGAATCTCTTGCTTACTTAATCACTTGTCTTGGTCTCTCTAGTTCCTTAATTATCAAAAATGAGTGTGAGACTTAGATTTTATAGGAATCATGTCTAATTTACTGTTTATTAGATCCCAAATGCTGGCATATGTGACGTTTGAATAAAAAAGACTTTAATTTCTCACTCAAACCCTAAAAAGGTACCAAATGGGAATCATATGCCCAAGGTGGCGTGTGGGTCACACACTATATTTTCGAGGTGAGAGAATGTCGGGAGGTTAGAAAATTAAGTGTGTTTATTGATTTTTAAAGATTTCAGTTGAAATAAGCCTTGGGATCCGTAACAAAGGGTCTTAAGGGCCTAGTAATGATGATATAATGGGGAGGAATGCAAGGGTACTAAAATAGGTCGAACCTAAGTGTGAAATTGTACCATCTCCAAGAAGGGAGTACAATTTTCAACACTACAATGCTATGTATTATTTATTACATTTTTCGGGTGTTCATGGGAAATGGATTCACAAAATAAAGTTTTTAGTTGAGAATATTATTTTATATATTTTATTAAAATTAAATAGTTATTCTTGCCTTATGTGGTAGTAAAGCCACCAACATGGATATATGTGGTAGTAATACCACCAAGTTATTTCTTATTGTTGGTGTAATTAAATGTTTTGTACCTTGTCCTAGGTCATAATTACACCATAGTTAAGTTTACTTAGGGACCACATAGGAGTTGTTGGAGAATTTCCATCTTTGGTGGACTTATCTTCTTATTAATTTATCACCTCCACCTTTCATGGACATATCATCTGATTAGGTTTCCACTTTTTGTGGTAGATCCACTATTTGTGGTGGTTATCACATTATCACCTTTCCACTTTAGGTGGAGTGATAGATTTTCATTGTTGTCTCATGTCATAAGATTACGACACTTGTCATAATCTTATGCACTCCTATGTTCTCACCTTGGCTATATAACCAAGGGGTCTCTACTACATTTGTAAACACACACATTGATATCATATCATTGACATTGAATACAATTTATTCTTGTCATATTATTTTCTCTCTTCTTTGTGCTTTCCATTTGGTCCATAGATTTTGGCATTCATAGCCAATTCTAACATGTTATTAGAGCATGTGTGATTCTAATATGGTATCAGAGCGGGTTGGGTGCCATTAGAGAGTCTTTTTTTGAAGAGAGGTACCAGATTTAAGGAGGTTCCATTTTTTGTTTTTTTTATTGCAGGTTCATATTGAAGCTTGCTGGTGCAAGTTTGAGCTCACCATTGCATTAAGAAGGCTTAAGAAAGTTAGATTTGGCTTTTGGTTCACTCAATTTGATCACCATTTGCATTTTTGACAAACAAGGGTTTGTTGAAAATCGTTTTTTATTGGAGCCGTCATCATTTTTGCTTCAAAATCCAGTTTTTACTCATTTGCAGGAAAAATGATTTTTGGGTTTTGTAGCCAGCGTCGAAATTTAAACTGGGTATCTTTTAGATTTTGCATATCTTCCACAGATCTGGAGAAAATCGCAGTCCAAAAAGTGTCGGGCGTAATTTTTCTCCTAGTTGAAGGTTAAAAAAAATCAAATTTTCATCTTCTGCTTGTTGGATCAAAAAACTATTTCTGGGTTTTGATTCTAAGATCAAAATATTTTTGGGTTTTCATTTTTGTCTGCAAACAATGAGTAGATTTTCCAGAATTCAAATTAGAAAAAAATGTTTTTGTTAGAAAACTCGTTTCCTGCAAGCTAAATTCAGTTTTTTGAAAAATTCATAGCTTTTGGCTACGGTGTTTGTTTTTGGCGAACGAGATATCAACAGAAAGCTAGTTTCAAGCACTTCACAATGGTGTAGGCCATTTTTTCAGATTTGGTCATCTACACAAATTTGAGGTTATTTTTTGTTATGGAGGCAGATGCGAACATTGGTTTGTGCATGGACTTTTTTTTTTTGTTTTCATACAGTAAGTTTGCATTTTGTCCTTAATTTATGCATGTTTTGCATGTTTTCTTTTTTTACAGTCATGTTCTTTTACTGCATTCAATGTCAATATGATATGATTCAATGTGTGTGTTTGTAGTAGAGACCCCTTGGTTATATAGTCAAGGTGAGAACATAGGACTGCATAAGATTATGACAAGTGTCGTAATCTTATGACATGAGACAACAATGAAAAGTTATTACTCCACCTAAAGTGGAAAGTGATAATGTGATAACCACCACAAATAGTGGATCACCCACAAAAGGTGAAAACCTAATCACATGATATGTCCATGAAAGGTGGAAGTGATAAAGTAATAAGAATATAAGTCCACCAAAGGTGGAAAATCTCCAACAACTCCTATGTGGTCCCTAAGTAAACTTAACTAAGGTGTAATTATGACCTAGGACAAGGTACAAAACATTTAATTACACCAACACCCCCCCTTAAGTGCAACTTAAGGAGAATTAAACAATGCAAGATGGGTCCCGGAAACTAGGCCATGTTAGGTACCCATGTACAAATGGAATGCAATCTCTCACAAATAGATAAAAGGAGAAAACCCAATGGGACAAAACTCCTCCCCAAAAGAGAGATGAAATACAAAATAGAAATGCTCTCAATGATGCATGAGAAGGTAAAAACCCCATGTGAGGAAAAAGACCCCCCATAAGAGAGAAGTAGAAAAGAGACAAGGCAGCCCCCCCTCAATGTTGAGTCTCCTGCAATGATGGTAGAAGCTCGACATTGAATGTTGAAGATGATCCAATTTTGTTGAACAACATTCCTCCCCTTAGGTAAAAACAAAACCAAGGATTTATGTAGGATGTATGATGTCTCTGAATGATGCTCAAGTGTCTCCATCTCAATGTCGAAAGCTGACACACTCAAAACAGGCGTTCTAGGCCACACTGCTGAAGAGTACAATCCAACTTCTAGTAGAGATGAATGTAGAACATGATCCAAAGAGAAAGATATCCCCTCTAAAGACAAAGAAGCCTCCTCTAAATGCTGTCCAAAAGTATCCACACTCGTGTCAAACTGCAAGGAATGATTATGTAGAGAATGAACAAGAGGGTTAGAGTGTTCCCTCGCAACAACTGAAGAAGGAGCATCTTCATCAAAGAGAAGATGAATTTCATCAATGATGTCCCCAAAATCTGCAAGATGAGACTCCACAAACAAGTTCGAAATACCTGTCAAGAAGCCATCCACAGTAGCCATATCTGGAAGACAATGTATATCCTGCTGCACTGAATCACAAGGAACCCAAACTGTGGAATCACAAACATCATCAACTACAACAGTAGATGGAGGAGATGAAATGCATGGCTCAAGTACTGGATCTGATGTGAGAACTCCCAAGTTCAAGTAGCCAAATGTCTCCTCTGAATCATGATTCACACTAGAAGTGTGATCAACAACCGAAGGAATAATGCCACCATCAGAAGCAAAATCTACAAAGGTATACAACCGAGATGAATGATCAACCACCCCAGTAGCAATGATCTCTCTACTCTCCAAGTCTCGAATGATGACTGAATCAGGTGTGAACTCCATAGTTCTCCCATTTCCACCATGTGTAATTTGATATATGGAAAGAAGATTGTTCGTCAAATGAGGAACACACAAAACATCTTGAAAAGTGTTGTCTCCAAAACTAATAGATCCCTTCCCTATTACACTCATGTATGTATTGTTTCCCATCAAGATAGGAGACATAGAACAAGGCTGAAATGAAGAGAAAATAGATTGTGAAGATGCCATATGATGTGATGCTCCTGAATCTAGAAGCCATCTACTTGATCCTGGACTTGAATAAGCACAAAGAGCTTGACCTTTATATCTTGATGTAGATGCTTGAACTTTGTCCTTAGAATATTTTGAAGAAGAAGGAGGTGATTTAGACATTCTAGAAGGTAAATCAATCTGATTTTTTTTTAGAAGATTTTTCAACTCATCAATATCCTTCTTATAACAATAATGTTCTTCATGTCCATCCTTCTTGCAATATGCATGGGGTATTGTAATAAATGAACTTACATAAAGTTCCATATGGGGGGCTTCTTGCATAATAATCTGATTAGAGTGTAGTTGCACTTTGATCTCATCTTTGTATTGATGACAACTCGCATGAGTTGTATCTGGATTATGTTGTTTCTTTTGGCCACATCTTGCTCATAGCTTGACACATTTTGGTTCTCATCGGTTCACATCTCAGATTGAGAGCCTATTGTTAATGATCCTGAATCATATCAGATTCATATTGGGTCACATCTCAGTTTGAGGGCCGTTCATTTTATGGTTAATGTTCTAGAATCTTCATGGTACTTGCTCCTATGGATCAGTTTTAGTCACAGTTTGGCATCGGCATCGAGATACACATAGCTTCCAAATTCTTTCATCATATCATTCCCTCTTATGGGGGCATCATTTATTCATATACTATTGCTTCATAGATTCTAGAGTTGTGTTAGTTTGTGAGTTTTCCATTGTTCCTTGACATCGGGTCTGCTATTGCTTTATCATGATTCCACCTTGAGTCAATCAGTGACTCGCATATGGTTTTAGTAGCAAAAATAAGTATCTTTCCTTGCTCGCCACATTGAGGATTTCAATGTTACTCTATAGTGTACTTCCAGTGTTTCTCTTGCAATAGGTTATCTCATTGAGGGGGGGCTACCTTGTCTCTCTTCTACTTCTCTCTTCTGGGGGGGTCTTTTTCCTCACATGGGGTTTTTACCTTCTCATACATCATTGAGAGAATTTCTATTTTGTATTCCATCTCTCTTTTGGGGAGGAGTTTTGTCCCACTGGGTTTTCTCCTTTTCTCCGTTTGTGAGAGATTGCATTGCATTTGTACATGGGTACCTAACATGGCCCAGTTGCCGGGACCCATCTTGCATTGTTTGATTTTGTGTACATTCTCCCTAAGTTGCACTTAAGGGGGGGTGTTGGTGTAATTAAATGTTTTGTACCTTGTCCTAGGTCATAATTACACCTTAGTTAAGTTTATTTAGGGCCCACATAGGAGTTGTTGGAGAATTTCCACCTTTGGTGGAATTATCTTCCTATTACTTTATCACCTCCACCTTTCATGGACATATCATGTGATTGGGTTTCCACCTTTTGTGGTAGATCCACTATTTGTGGTGGTTATCACATTATCAACTTTCCACTTTAGGTGGAGTGATAGCTTTTCATTGTTGTCTCATGTCATAAGATTACGACACTTGTCATAATCTTATGCACTCCTATGTTCTCACCTTGGCTATATAACCAAGGGGTCTCTACTACATTTGTAAACACACACATTGATATCATATCATTGACATTGAATACAATTTATTCTTGTCATATTATTTTCTCTCTTCTTTGTGCTTTCCAATTGGTCCATAGATCTTGGCATCCATAGCCAATTCTAACATGTTGTCAGAGCATGTTTGATTCTAACACTTATAATAGTGAGATCACTAATATGTTAATTTTATCTCAATTTACTCCATGTCAAGGCAACATGTTTTGACATAAAGTTGTAGGGTATGATATTGTGTCAATGTTTAGGAATTTGAGCCTATAGCTTTAAGACATGATTTCATATTGGTCCTAGAGCATCATTTTATAAGTCAGTAAACATGAAGGCATGTATTGTCATTATTTTTTCATGCCTACATTTTCTCTATGTTATTCCCTTAAGAAGGAAAGGTTCGATAGTTCTATATGTAAATGATTTGCATCATATTTTTATGCCTACCTAAGTGCATATGATTTATTGCTTATGAAATTTCCCTTTATATTATTTTTGACCATGAATCCCCTCCTTCCTATTGGTAACATGATTCCTAGTCATGTGGTACACTTAATGTTCAATTTTTAAATTATTATTTATTTTGGTTATTGATGATTTTTTCATAAATTACTTCTAAGGGATAGAAATGATTATTTTAATCATGGTATGTAAAATCTTAGCCAAAAATATTTAGTATTTATTTTCATGCAACTCTTATAGTTGCATTTGATTTATTATTGAAATTGTGCACATTAGTTAATTTATTGATTGAATTAAAATTATTTTCATTTTTGGTATTACTTGAAAGTTGTGGTGGCTATGTTAAATTTTATGTTTGTAGTTGTTTCTCTTAGATTACAATGTTATTTTTTTGCCATGTCTAGTAGGGAAATCTAGTGAGATTCTATATAAGGAAGTAGATATGGGTAAATTTTGAGAATGGAGGGTAAATGTGCTTTTGAATAAGGTGATTTTTCAGAGTTACAGACTATTTAATAATAATTTCAGTGGTTTTTTTGGGCCTGAAACTTTGATGGTACTCTTGAATGGCATGTTTTCTAGCTATAAATTCTAGTAATGTTGCAAAAAATTTACCAACTACTAGATCCAATTTTTGAGGCTATAGGGATGACATTTAATGCATCCCTCAACTACAAGTGAAAAAATGATAGCCATGCTTCATTTATTACCCGTACGTGTCCCTTTCACCGATGTTCTATACCTAGATCATGAATTACTTGAGTAATATTCACCCTTTGATGCATATACCTACATGAAAATCAATATGAAGGCATGGGTGTGAAGTGTTAGACACTCTTTTTCTCAAGAATAATTTCTTTTGGGTTTCTATCTTGTATAAAGAGCATTTCTCTGCTCATTGTCAAGGGTTCTTGTTCACTTTCTCTGAAAGACATGAATTTTCACATTCTACAACTATAAACAAGCTCATACCTCTGTATTAATGAAAATTAATCTTTTTGCCTCTTCTCTCTCTTATATGTGTTGTGTATACTTCCCTTACTTTCATGTATGAGTTCAATCTTATCATTTTCTATGCCTATATGCTATGTTAAATTGGTTAGTAGGATTTTTTTGTGAATGCATTCCTTTCCTTTCAACATCTTGCTAAACCCTAACCTCCATATTTTCCCCTAGAAGCAAGTTAAATAGAGAAGTGTGTAAGTCCTTTAGATTATTCTCTGTACAATTTTTGAGTAGGAAGAAACATTTCTATCTTTGGTGCATCACCTTTTCCATTTCCATCACTCCTCTCCCTTTTCCTCTATAATGGTTAGAGTAGAGATAGTGGTAGAATTTAATGTGTTGGATTGGACCAACACATCTACACTTAGGTAAAAAAGGAAGCCAACCTTCTCTGAAGGTTTGACCTCATCTACAAAGTCCCATGCCTTGAGGTTGTTTCCATTGTGTCATTAGAATGATAAACTCCATGTTCAACAGGGTGTGATTTCATGTGACAACAATTACCTATAGAGAAAACTATGTAATGGCACGAAAGACTTGGCCACATTGGAGAAAAGGGTCTAAGCAACTTGAAAAATAAAAACTTTGTTGAAGGGTTGTCTGATTGTAATATTGAAATTGATATCTATGAGCATTACATTTATGGAAAATAAAACCATGTTTAGTTTTACTTGAGTTCTCATAAATCTTATGGTGTATTGGATCATTATTCTGATGTGTTTGGTCCTGTAGATGTTCCTTTAATTGGAAAATCCACATATTATGTTTCATTTATTGATGATTATAGTAGAAAGACATGAGTATATTTTTAAAGAGTAAATCTAAAGTTTTTAGTCGATTAAAGAATTTAAAGAAATGGTCGAGCTATAGATTGGAAAGAGAATAAAACATTTGAGGACTGATAATGGTGGTGAATTTTTCTCTAATGATTTTGATAGATTATGTAAAGATTGTGGCATTCATAGACAAAATATAACTTCATATTCTCTACAACATGTAATGGAGTTGCAAAAATATAAGACATTGATGGAGAAGGCTATCTAGGAGTATGCTATGTGGCATTGGTCTCAAAAAAAGGTTTTGGGTTGAATATGTTACCACTACTTGTTACTTGATTAACAAGTCTCCTACATTAGCTCTTGCTATAAGATACCTATAGAGACATGGTTGAGGCACAAGCCTTCACTAAGATATCTTAGAGTATTTGGTTGTGAGGAATATGCACATGTGTCAAAGGAGAAGTGAACAAGGTTGTGAAACATATCTTCATTGAATATAGTTATGGTGTGAAAGGATATAATATTTGGGATCCTATTGCACAAAAGATAATCTATAGTCTTGTGTTATTTTTAGAGAAACTAATCCTTCTTCTATTACATTGTAGCTAGAACAAATTTAATAGGAAGATGTGAGTCAAATTCCCTCTACACTTGAAAATTTTGAATCGAGGCCCCTAAATAGACAAGAAGTTGAGGAGAGATCATCTAGCTTTGAATCTTCAAAAGAGGAGGAAGAAAATCCAACTCAACTTTTGTAGGTCAACAAGGTATAGACAACCACATGAAAGATATTCACCTGGCGATTAGAGATGCAATTTTTATTTTAATACTAAAATGGATGAGCCCAGATTTGTGGAAGAGGCATTGGATATGAAAGATGCAAAATAATGGAAGATTGCTATGGATGAAGAAATGACAACTTTAAAAAAGAATGATACATGCCTGATCTTGTACCATTTCCTAAAGGATAAAAACCTGTTGGTTGCAAATGGGTGTTCAAGAAAAAGATTGGTTTAGATGAAGGTGTCGATAAGTACAAAGCATGGTTGGTTACACAAGGTTACTCTCAAGTTGAAGGTGTTGATTATGGTGAGATATTTTCTCCTATTATAATTTAATGACATCCATTAGATTTCTACTTTCTATTATTGCTACTTATGATCTATAGGTTGAGAAAATAGATGTGAAAATGAATTTCCTTAATAGTGATTTGGAGGAGGCTATTTATATGACACAACCAAAGAACTATGTGGTGAAATGTAAAATTAATTTGGTTTGTAAATTTAATTTTTTTTTATGGCTTCAAACCGAGTCCTAGGATGTGGTACCAAAAATTTGATATATATATATATGTGTGTGTGTGTGTGTGTGTGTGTGAAGTCTAGGATTTAAGTGTTCTAAATTAGATCATTGTATTTATTATAAATTTGATAGTGATTATTTATTGTTTATTACATTATATGTTGATGATATGTTATTTATTGATAAAGGGAAATAAATTATTTCAGAACTAAAGTCTCATCTTATAGCTAAATTTGAAATGAAAGATCTTGGTGCAACTAAGAATATTCTTGGGATGAAAATTAGAAGAGATAGAGTGAATATAAATGTATGGCTTAGCTAAAGTAAGTATGACAATTCAATTTTATATAGGTTTAACATGCAAGATTCTAGTCCATTTTGTGTTTTGTTTACAGTTGGAATAAAGTTATTTGTTTCAGATTGTCCAACATCTCCATCGAAGATGGAAGACATGAGAAGAGTTTGGGGTGCAGTTGGAAGTTTGATGTGTGTTATGGTCTGCACTAGACAAGACATTGCTCAAACAATGGCAATTATTTCCAGATATATGTCTAATCCTAGTAGAGTTCATCAGGATGCAATTAAAATAGTCTTCATATATTAAAGGGGTACCTCAGAGTATTCCTTGTGTTATCATGGTAATTTTATAGGAGAAAAAATTTCCCATGATATTCATGGTTATGTGGATTCAAATAGGGTAGGTGATGTTGATAGTATAAGATCCACCAATTATTATGTGTTTACTTTATTTGGTGGTGCAATTAGTTGGATGAGTAAGCAAAAAGTTATGGTTACTTTGTCCACTACTAAAGTTGAGTATATGATAGCTCCTCACACTTGTAGAGAAGCCATTTTGGCTTAAGAAACCATGCTCAATTGTTGGAATAAAAAAGGTGTAATGATAATTTATTGTGATAGTTAGAGTGTGATATTCCTAGCTAAGAACTCGACATTTCATACCAGAACCAAGCACTTTGATGTACAATATCATTTTTTTAGATATGGTTGAGGATGGTAGGGTGAAGTTGGTTAAGGTGGAGACGTTGATGAGTCTTTCATATTCTTTAACTAAGCTTGTGAGAATAAAGAAGTTCAGATGGTGTTCAAATTTTATGGGCCTCTTAGCCCCTAGAAATTAAATCAAGGCATTGATCCTCTTATTGCTCTTGCAAGGTGTTCAAAGAGTGGTGATTATTAGGAAAAGTGGCATCTCAACCTTGCAGTTATAGGAGGTTAATATATTGAGCATGGGGGTTGCAAGAGGGTACCCCCCTTGTGGGGTCCGAGGGCCACACGTCCTAGTGGGCATTCAGGGGTAGCACCCTCGAAAGCCACCTTTTATGTATATTTTATTTTTGTAAATCTAGACTATATTCATCATTAGGTTTTAGATCTAATGGTAGATATTTTATTGGCTTATCTTTCCCTAAAGGCAACCCTCTTTTATGAGGGTGTTGTATTAAGATTGTGCATTCTGATGTATTATGTGAGTTTGATAATTGTTGTGTTGCTTTTGGATCTCTGGTTGGTGATACTCTTATGAGAAGCTTGCTTCAATGCAAGTATATTTTAATCTTCATAATTTTTGAATAATATATTTTGTAGATTTTGGAGTGTGAGTTTTCTTTCTCGAAAGGGTTTTCCCCATGTAAATCACTATGTTGTGGTATGCATGATATTTATGTTTATTTATGTTTAATTTTATGTAACTATTGTAAAGATCTATAAAGTTTTACATTATCCTCCTTTAAAGATTAGGTAGGAAGTTGTTTTTCTACCTTATCTTCCTTCCACAAAATATTGATCATCATGTATTCAAGGTGATATTTTATAAAAATTGCATCTCTATGGATGTAAAATAATCATGAAATATGGAAAAAAAAAATCACTATGAGATGTAACAATGTCATGAGGAGGTAGGAGGTAAAAATACATATTATCTACATGTTCATCTTACAATATGAATTAAAAGGTAGATCATCACTAGGAATGAACTCATCAATATTGCAATCCATATAAACACCATTATGCTCATTGATAAATAAAATCTAGTTATATCTATTAGGCATGTTCATGCACACTAATTAACTTAGTGAAAGAGGTAGAAGATGAGACATGACAAAATAAGGTCTCCATAGAAAACATATCCCTACTCTCAGTATGATGTGTTATGAAAGTATCAAGAAGAAAGGATAATATCTAATGAGAGATAGGAACCTATCAATATTTGAAATATGCAGTATGCAAAACAACCAACAAATAAGATATAAAAGAGTCATAATGATATAATATTGTAAAGTGTGAAGGTGGAAAGAGAGCTAAATCACTATGTATTCCTAAACACCAATTGGATTTAGTAAGCAAATGCATATCAAACCTTAAGAAATATAGAAATGGGTAATAATTTAGAGTTATGTTAGATATGGAAACCCTAATATTGAGTAGAATCCTTAGAAGAAAACTATATGTTATATAAAATTGAAGGGTTTCACCAAAATGTAAAGGAAAATATTCCTTCCCTAAGTTTAATCTCGGATAATCCAATCCAATGCATACAAATAAGAGCACATTAACCTAAATAAATAAATGAAGTATATTGTGATAATTTTGTATGGGCTAAATAAATTTTGGATTAACTACTAAAGTGCACAAACTAAATGCAAAGAAGAGAGTTACTTAGCTTTGTGATTGAAGGATAAATTCCCTTGATGAAGATTCAAGAATCTACTTTATCATAATCCTAGAAAAGTGTGTTCTCAACCTATATCTTGCCTCATGATCATATAGTCTAGTCTATGCCATAAACAATTGAGTTTGCATATTAGGGTTAGATCCATACTTGCAAAAATATCATGTATCTATGAAAATGGTTTCAAGTCTATATATCTTTACTCAACAGTTCAAGTAATTGATTTTTGTCTCTAAATTTTCTATTGATCTAAGGACTAACAATATTTAAAAAGACCTTTGAGGGGTTGTTGTTGTTATGTTACTAAGGGACATATTCTCTTAGGTTGACCTCAAAAATTTGTGTAAAAGATCAAAAAAGATAGTTCATATCCATAGAAATGGTTCTAGGATGAATGTGCAAATCTACATACATTTTAAAACACCAAACTTAAGTGTTTTCTTCTTCAAATGTAAATGTAATACTTAAAATGATTAGAGAGGAGATGATAGTTGAGGGTGCAAAGTGAATGCAGTCAAATACTTTTAAATAATAATACATATCATTAGATTATGCAAATTTGTGTTTAGTCAGCTTTTAGAAAGAAAACAACGGGTGGGAGTCTACCAATTTTTGAATTTGAATTTTAAAGTTATGGGGGCCAAGACTACTTCAAATGTGAATGATAATGCTTAAAATGATCCGAAATGAGATGATAGTTGAGAATGTAAAGTAAATGCAATCAAATAATTTTAAATACTACTACATATCATTAAAGTATGCAAATTTATGTTTAGTCAACTTTTAGAAAGAAAAGAATGGGTGGGAGTCTACCAAATTCTGAATTTGGATTTTAAAGTTATGGGGGTCAAGTCTACTTCAAATGCGAATGATAATGCTTAAAATGATAAAAAATGAGATGATAGTTGATGATGTAAAGTGAATGCAATCAAATACTTTTAAATACTACTACATATCATTAAATTATGCAAATTTATGTTTAGTCAGCTTTTAGAAAGAAAACAATGCTTGGGAGTCTACCAAATTCTGAATTTGGATTTTAAAGTTGTGAGGGTCAAGTCTATGGGTGTTGGGTTGACAACATGACTATGGAAATAATCTTAAACATAAATTAATCACATTAAGGAGACGAATGGATACATAAGAATGTGTGCACAAATATGTGTGATTACATGCAAATTCGATGAATATATCGAAATATATATACATGTGAATAAAATAAAGAATAAACATATTAAAATATATATGCAAGAATAAATAACTAATATGAAAGAAAACTGTACCATTTATCAATATGCAGATGATTAAGACCCCTCCTCAAAATATGAACAAAAGTATGCAAAATTCACTATTAGAATAGTATTCAAAATTTACAGATCAATTTTGGTCAACCTTCTATCATTGTAGATAATTTGGCCTTTGAATTGTTGAAGCAATAAAAAAGGATGGGGTCTCCTAAGCGTACTGCACTTGTATTTTGAATGTCCAGGGGTCTCCTAAGCGTACTGCACTTGTATTTTGAATGTCCAGGCCGTCCACTACAGGATTTCAATGTTGTTGAAGAGAAATGAAACGAATCTTTACTGCAAAAAGTGAAGCAAATTTCTGGAGCCAGAATTTTTTTAGATTTTTAGTAATCGTTATAACAAGTGGATGATTTGTTTTGAGAACAGATTACTTGGAAGACTAAAACAAGAGCTGTTACGGAAAAAACATGTTTCATGGGACCATTTTTCTACAGATTAAGAAATAGCGATATTCTATCTCCATGGGACCACAGACATTTCACTGCTTATTCACAGTCACCATCCCAGCATTTGCATTGGAAAACAAATAATTAATATCTATGGGAATGTTTGGAAGGCCGTATTTAACGTCACATTGACATGCTATCAGTCCATTAAAAGCGAAGTTCAGATTGCAGAAAGAGACATAAATTATTAAAAGTCGGGAAAACCAACTTACAAGCTGCAATATCAGCAATAAGATTATATAATATCATCTTTTTTAAAGAAACTTGCTTTGTTCCTTCCTCGTCCAGTTGCCTTGGCTCGTGCTTCCTTAATTGGTGACAGCGAATGCCTGCCAATCACCCAAAGAAATGACGAAGAAGTTACTGTAAGAAATACTTTTTTCTTTCTTCGATCTGTACGTACTGTGCTGGTCATAAATGGTAATAGCGGGTACTGTCTCTCTCGGCTGTAGACATTGGATTTTGTTGGACGTTGCCCTACTTTTGTTCACCATAACAAAGAGCCTGCATGCATGAATGAAAGATTTTAATGATGTCCACGAGCCTGTCTCATGCATGTTTCTATTGTTGTATCTATGCTTCAGTGTATGCATATATTTATTATTAGAAGGACCTTAACAACTAGCACTTTTAATGTATAAATCTAGTGTTTATATGTTTAAATATTTAATTAGATTGTAAATAGATTATTAACTTTATTTTGGTGGAAATAATATCATTCAAAGTTATTATAATGAGCAATGACATTATATGTGATTGTTTGAGCTTGGATTAAACACGATGTTTGAAAACAAGAAGGGATCTACAATAGGAGTATCAAGTACATTTACATTGCAAAATAAACAATTAAGGTACTTGATGAACAATTTCAACAATTTATGAATCCAAAACTGTAATTCCTACATAGAAAACATGTCATGATGGTGAAGATGTTGGGCCTTATATGTGCAAATCACTTCAAATATAAAATGGGTTGTTGCAACTAGAGCTCATTTATATTTCAAAGAGCATGAAAAGACTAGACAAGGGATTGAGGTAGCAGCGAGTATTACACAAGTCAAACAAAGTGATTCGTTTATCTCTAATTTAGTAAAATGGAATAACAATGCAATAGCTAAGGCTTCTACAAAAATATTCAACCTAATGGTCCTTCTAAAAGAAGATATCTGGTTAATGAAACAAATTTTGGATAACTGTATGTCCTAAACATGGATATTGACAAAATTCAAATAATTCCTAAATTTTGCCAATAGTTACACTTATTTTGTGGTACTATTAAACCCTTTAGACTTGTTGAAATACTTTTTCCATAAGCCCTTTAGACTTGTTCCATAAACCCTTTAGAATTGTTGAAATACATTTTTCATTAATATTATTTTAAGAGCACTTGCTTATTTGACATTTATATTTTCATCTAACATATACTTAATGAGAATGTCCATTTAGATTTGGGAAACAATTCACTCAACAATAGAACTACATGTTGTTTAATTATAGTATAAGCAAAAAGGTATTAATGATTAACTAGATCTATAAGTAAAAGAGGTGAAAAGCTTAAGGACAACCTTGATAAATAAAGAATCTTTAAATAGTCAACCTTAGAGAACCTTTCAAGGAATATTAATGTATATTGGAAGAGAAAATATTGAATCATATGAATGAACAAATTGAATTGAAGTGTATTTAATTAAAATTTGAGTGGTGGAACAAGTGGCAAGATTTAGGGTGGTAGGCTTTTAGAACTAGTATTACATGTTAGACAATATTATAATGGATATCAATGTGCATATAATATATTTATTATATATGTAGTTAAAGATCTCATAATGAATTCAAATTTTCCCATCATTAATAGCCCACAACAATCATATTGATTGAAAAAATCTCTAGGAATTTGTGCAAGTCAAAAAACATGAAAGGTGCAAATACAATCCAAAATCTCAATTTGCATAACATAAAGCTTTAATTGATTGTACATCATCCCATATGATAATTTGTAGAAGGAAATTTATACAAATTAAATCTCTTCAAATTGAAAATGCCCCTAATTATGATTGTGTGGTTTGTAAACAAACTAAAATAACACATCATCTATCATACTTGTATCTATTACCATATTTTTTTGCACTAATCAAGTGATTCGAGTATCAAACCAATTATGGCCTATTGCTTTGGTCTTCGAAGTTGTCTATTTACAAGAGCAAATGCTTCAAACAAAAAATATACATATACATGCATATAAAAAGGATAATACATTTAGTTGATTTGTTTGTGAAGACTTAATGATGCAAATATGAAAATAATATCTAGGAGAATAAGATTTATTAATTCCCATTTTTCATAGTAATATACCACCTTGAGTTGTTATACATAAAACTCTATAAGTATCAATATACATTACTTTTAGAGATATGAATTGAATAATTTATTAGTTCAATCTATCAAGTTTTGCATTAAAATAATAATTTATAATGGTTCTTACAACCATAGCCAATGTTGAAATATCTCTTCAGATTATGATCACAACCACAAAACTACATTTCACTTGAACCTATTTCTTGACCTATCCTCTCTAGATATAGATGCAACACACTGAGACTATGGATTGACAATAACCATCTAAAGAATAATTATAGTCAATAGTCAAGTCATGAATAGGATTAAATAAGCCCTTATGAAAATAACAACTCTAAGGACAAGATATTTTTTAGAAACATTTTCCATATTTACACACTTCATTGACAATTGAAAAACATTTTATGAGAATCATCTCCATGGGAACCACAATAATTTGATTATTTGGAATAACATTATAGTTTATCATTACGGCCAAATTATGGACGAATACCAGAACTGAGAGTGTTACTAGTTGGCATGTAAGTGCATGTATGTGACTATGTACTTGAAAGAGAGTATAAACATGAAAAATATAGTGGAAATTGGTTTAGCTAACACACAACACAAAGGTTTAAATTTAGAACAATTAAAATTTAATATATACATGATATATAAAAAAAAATTAAACATCACAAGGGATTCTAAAGAATAAATTATTAGAAGAAAACATAATAAGAAGTTGAAAAAACCTTAACCGCAAGGTTTGGTTAGTAGTGAAATTCATGAGTAATAACAATAATAAAATTTGGCTTGCATTTTGCTACAAGGTGTGCACCCTTGGTCTCCTTATGTTGTGCAATGTAGCGCTTGGGTTCGTGACATGGCTTAATTGCCTCCTGTGGATTCATTAACTCTAGTGGTTGTATCAGGCATTAACAAGTCGATATTTTGGTGTAACGACACTCGTCTATGTAGCAATTGGTACCAGATCCTGGGTCACAGGTTCAAACCCCTCACTTGTGTTGCGGAGATTGTTGCAAGGTGTGTGCCCTTGGTCTCCTTGTGTTGTGTAACATAGTTCTCGGGTTCATGACATGGCTTAACCGCATCCCGTGGATTGATTAACTCTGATGGTTGTATCAGGCATTAACAGGTCGATCTTTTGGTGCAATGACAACCATCTGTGCAACACATTATCCCTCTCACCCCATCCAACAAAGGAGGCTTCCAGTCATGGGGATCCTCCTCACAAGTCCCCTGCAAAATGTAATTCCATTAACTTTTGAAAAAATTAGTCATTCTATTAATGACGTTGATGAGAAAAAATGGGTAGTTTGTAGGAAAATTTTACAAAACCCTACCATAGAAAATAAAAATAAAAATGAGAGAAGATTCTCAAGAATAATGGGCCCAATCATCTAATTCATATTTTAGTTAAACCTACCTAGATTTTTCACCACAAATGTCTTCTACTTCTCCCTTTGGCACAACTACATTTACTTAATCAAAAATAAAATTAACCTTTTACAACCTCTATGAAATTTATACAAAAGAAAAAAATCATACAATGAGAATAATTGAACCAACTCAAATTCTTATCTTGTGTAACTATCCAATCTTGCCTACACCAAATTACAATAATTCCAAGATTGCAAGTGAAGGACTTTTCCTATATAAATAGGATGCTTTTCCTCATCTAAAACTTGATCACATAAATGGAGGAGAAAATTTTCAATACCAATGTCAAAATGGTACAACTTTTCACCAAACTAATGTCACAACTATCAAAAGTAATAATTAAATCTCTCATCCATCAAAGTATTTAATGAATGGAGTGATAATCATTTGAGTTGGTGAATTCCCAACGCTCCCAAGTGACACATGTAAGGTAAAAATTCATTCAAGTAGCACTTAGGTTTGTAAGAGGTTTTGTGGTAATTTTTAAATTTTTTTTGATGACCATCAAGATGTTTCATGACACAAGACATGTTTTTGGGGCTTTGTAGATTCCCAAGTCCATAGGGGAAGCCTATTGACTAATTAGATATGTGTTAATGAGTTTGATTTTAAATATTGATACACACAATTCAATTGAAAAATAATCAGGTGAAAGGACTCAAGTAGCCGCCCACCCTAACTTCACGCATCCTATGCTCCTAATGTTACATCAAATTTCCATAATTAGTTTGGTTTTCTTTGTATGCGACTTTAGAGATTAAAGCCATTATTTCATATTTTTGGTAGTTATAGAAAATGTGAGAGGAATCGTTATGTGGAAAAAGATAAAAACTAGTCATTTAGAAGTGATGCTTGATATCTATTCATAGATGCCCCAATAATTATGAACTACAACCACCAAAAATTTTGCACAACTAATCCAATACATATCCCTCTAATACATGTTTTAACCAATACCTATGGATAAATTCCCCAATATTCATGTGCTATGGGTACCAGTAAAATTGCACAACTCCTCCAATTAAACATTCAAATTTTAACTACTGGGTGCATAAGAGGGTGACTATTGGTACATATGGAAATTTTAGTGGGATTTTAATTATCATGTATTAATGAACATTTATTGGTATGTGTGAGGCTATTGGGTCCTTTCCCCTAATTTTGAATAGACAAAAAATAAGAATATATTTTTGGGAGAATTTTATAAGTTATTCTTAATTTCAAAGCATCAAAATTTTGTGTCATCAAGCATAGAACCCAAGGTCTAAATCAAATAGCCCTATTAAAGTATTTTTATCAAAATATAATAAAATTGTTGGAAGATTGCACTAGATAAAAGAGAACATTTTGGATGTACTATCCAAATTTGTCTATATGACAATAACATTTCTTTTTACATTATAAATTGTGCTTAACAAAATAAATGTGATTAATAATTATATAATTAACTTAAATTTTAATAAGGTATTTGGTTGATAAATGAACAATAATAAATAAATGTGATAATGAAATGAGAGAAACTAGGTACTCAAGTTTAACAATAATAATGGATAATTAATGTATCAATGTCACATCTAATCCAATCATCTAAGTACATTAATGAATGCTCCTAATCTATTGAATGTCTTAGTTTCTAAATAGTTCTATAAATCTCTATTTTAGATTTGAGCTCCTACTAATCAAACCCAAGCTCCACATAATTAAAATTGAGTCCATAGTTTTATTTCAACTTTTTATATTAGAATCAATAAAGAACTTTCCAAAATTCAAATCTTAAATATTGAATAAAGTATTATAATAAGATGAATCTCTAAGATGAGAGATAATTTTACAAAGGCCTTTAAAAGTACTAGGAGGCTTAAGAGGACTATACAAGGGAAATAATTCCAACTTAATAGGGTGGTGTTCTAACAAAATAGGGGAATAATTTTAACGATATTGTTAAATTAGTTATACATAGAATATAAGAAAAAAAAGGAATCCAATATAAATATATCTAATACTCAAAACAACCTTCTATTTCCTTTTCTATAAATTACATCAAGTGAAATATATATGTATATTTTAATGTGTCTTGCATTTAAAAAGAGGTCAATTGAGTTTAAATTCCTTTTGAACTTATTATAAAAAAAAAATTCATTGAATTTTTAGTAAAATTTCATTGCACCCAAATTTCCTTACAAATTTCCACCATATTATGATCTCCTCTACCGAACTAAAGAATATATATATATTTATATTTGTTCACATTCAATTCCACAAGTTTTAACTTTTTCATAATGATTAAAATATTAATATCAATTCACACAACCATATTACAAAGAAGACAATGTTGGTTAATAATACTACAACCAAAATTAGGGTTCACAATAATATAAATCCCTCCCTTTCCTTTCACATGATTTTAAGAATAAGTAAATCTCTAGGCGAGATTACATGATATAAACAATTAAATCCAAACCCAACTAATTTATCCTCTCGTAAAAGTGTACATTACCTATCCATTGATTGACAAAGGGATTTCAAATATTCATTTATCATTGGAATCAATACCTCTTATATTGTAGCTTAAAATATTTATCAAAGTAGGGGAAAGAAAATAAATAAATCTAAATAAATTATTGGGTAGGAAGGGGACTATTACTCTTCCATGAATCTTACAAAATAAGAAGGTTAAGTGTTTCCTTTACCTCCACCTATATAAACAATAATATTTTCTCATTAGAAACTTCAATTCTTATCTTAATTTAAAAAAAAAAAAAAACTATCTTTTGAAAGATTGTTCATAAGATTTTTGTCTAAGACTATAAATTTGTGTTCTTAACCTAAACAATAGACTCTAAAAGGTTCTCTTCCACTTAGAGATCTCTTATTATTATTATTATCATTTAATTCATCAAATAATTTAGTTTGATTAGAGGTAATCAAAATGATATCCATGCAAGGTTAAATACTAGAAGAATAAAAAATATTCAAATATTTTTTAATATTTGTTTCACTTGACATAAGTTTTTCATAATCCACATTTATTTTTATCCATTATCTCCATTCAAATATTGTATGATATTTAATAACATGTATCATAATTTGGTCAACAAGTGTAGATCCCTCTTATAGATTATATATGCTCTCACATTTCCTATGAGAGGCTCAACTTATAGAGGTCATAAAATTTGATTTGGAAAGTAAATTAATCCCATGCTAAAATTTGTAGAGCTGAAATAAATACACATCATGGGAATCTAGGAAGTCATATTAGTTTATTTGGAATTATTTTTAGCATTAAAGATGATCTTTATAGCCTAAAAATTATAGTTTTTATGTTCTTAATATTACGATTAAATATTTGGAAATATTTCCTAACACTATTGAATGTTTTAAAATTTAAGGAAATAGAAACCAACTATATAGAGAGAAATTATAGAACTCAATCTAATCACTAAGAAGAGGAATTTAAATCAACATTTCAAAAATATTTAAACAAAATCCTCATCTACATATTGTTATTGTTTAAGTACATAAAAAATTAAACCTTTTAAAGAATAGAACAAAATGAAATATGAAGAACCAATTTCATATCCCAAACTAATTTAAACCAATCATACCAAAAATTTCTTGTTAATTAAGCTTTAGTAGCCAAACAAACAAAAATGCCCATAATTTTCAACCTTTATTCCTCCTTTTCAATCACATTGCAAATGATATCATATAGACTTTCCTCTTTGGGTAATGTGATAATTAACCTTCTATTTTGTAAGATGAATACAAATCCTTCACTAACCATAGTATCCCCTCTAAAAACCATGATATCTTTAAAATGTTTTTTATTCTTAATATATATTTATAAATCCTTCAATAATAAATGAAAAATTACCACCACCATATGTAAAAAATTCATAAATAACCTTATTCCTACCTGAAGAGTCTCGTATTCCTAAGCAATAACCAAGGAAAATATAACATGGTGCTCAAAATAAGAAAAAGGATTTTTAATAAAAAACAAAAATAAATACAATAAAAATAAGGACAAGGAAACACAAGAAAATCAAAACACTGATGCAATAACAAGTAAAAAAAGGACACAACCTAATGAGTAGAACTAGGCATAAAGTGAACAATAAGAAACTAACTAGCTAGGGGAGAGGGGAGAACAATTGAGTGAATTTTTTTTATCTTCCTTACTAAAAGACTTGACACAACCAACTCTTAATTTCTTGTCTAATAGAATATGTTTATAGGAAAAATATTGACTTAATTTCTTGTGTAATAGAATATGTTTATAAGACAAATATTGATATGTAGATAATTCCTTCTTAGTTTAAGTCTCTAGATAAATTATTGTTCAACAACCCATAATATTCATGAATGATTTAAGGAGAATATATTATCCTAACCCACTGGTAGTTATGGTAGAGCTAATACAATTTTTGTTATTTTGAGTGCATGGGGTATTATGTTTTTAAGTTTATATAGGTTTATGCATACAATTTATGAAACTTAAATTCACGAGTTATGCTATTGTCATCCACAATTTTAGATTTATATGTGATCAATTTTTCATGTTGCAAGTATAAAACAATAATATATTAATCATTTATAATTAGAATAGGAGATCTAAATGGTAATCATGTACCCCAATACATGCTCAACATATTTTGGATTAGATAGATTTAATCAAAGTGTGTAGTTTTAGAGAATATATGGATGTGTATTTTAGGATACATATCTATTTATATAGAAATTATTATATATTTTAATTAATTTCTTGTGCCCTAAGTGTGTTTTACTCTATGGTTAGTGTATTTAGAAACTAAATATGATTTATATTGTTGGAAACATGAGATTTGTTATTGAGAGATTGTTGGCAACATGAGCATGTTGATTTATGGATGGAGATTGATTAGCATGATAGTGTTGCTGTAAGAATGAAAAGATGGAAGGTGTTGTGGAAATATTGAAGGTGTTGTCATTGATGTCAACAAGTCAACTAGTTATCTACTAGTTGATGTTGGTTGTATATGTGAAGGATATTGAAAAAATTGTAATGAAGATATGTTACAAGTATTCAGTGGTTGATCCGGGTTTTGGTTTGAATTTGCTCCTATGGTTGTGTGGTTCAGATATGTTGTTCATGATTGTTAGAAGGTTCTTTATCCATATTTTTGGTTGTTGATTCATTGTAAAATGCAAGTTGTGTTCACTAGTTGTGAACTGTGGTTTTTAGTATTTTTGGTTGAGGTCCGGGAGAAATGTTGTTGGTCCAGATCTCTCTTTGATGACGTCTTATGACTTGCGGTTCTAGAGTTGTGTTTCCCTGATTCCATTGAAGATAGTTTTGACATTTGGAGGATTCGTGCTTAATGGTTCTATGTGTTTTACACTGGTTTGGCCGACCTTGTGTGAAATATTACTTTCGAGGATGATGAAGCTTATTGGATCTATTTGGGTCCTTATTAAGTGTGTGTTTGGGTCACCCTCATTCTAATTCCACCCTAGGATGTTTTGGCACTGACATAATTTGAATTTGAATTTGGATGGCCGACTTTGGATATGTTTCAAAGTTGAAGATAGTATAAATATTAGATGAGTTAATGATGAAACATGATACAAAAGTGAAGAAGAAGAGCAATAAGAGAAAAGAGGAAGTGCAGTTTTATGCGAAATTGATTCTATTCAGTGAGTGTGTGTGGTGCAAGTGAGACAGATTAGTGCGAAGCTTAATGCTGAGTTTTCAAATGTAGTGAGTAGAAGGTGAACTCTATCATTCATGCATGTGTAGAGTAATTATGGTGGAATCCTTTGTTGCATTGAGATTATAGTCTTTTTGTAACAAGTCTTCTTTGTCTTCTTTTTATCTTTGTGGTAGTGAGCCCTCCAAGTTGTAGCCCTATTGGACAACGAGTCCTTGTTCTGGATAGCGAGTCCTTATTTCATGCAGTGAGCCTTTTGTAATCGATTTTGATATTCTCTGTAGTGTGAGTTAATCCTCACCATGGTTTTTCCCTTATTGGTTTTTCCATGTAAATTTATTGTTACTATGTTTGTGTGTTGGATTTAAGTTTTTGCATTGGCATTTGATGATTAATCATTTATGCAGTATTGAGAGTTTAGTTCTAGTGATTGAATTAAAGGTTTAATTATGTGACAACTGATTCACCCCCATTCTTAGTTGTCCTATTCAACAAGTGTATGGTTTTTTAATTGATGGAAACCCATGGTAGAGATGCAAAAATGTTGGTTTGGAGAAACCAAAATTTGAGATTTGCCTAAGTCTTAGAGTGCAATTTCAATATTATAGTGAACTAGTTTTGTGGTCCGCATTGCTCTGCTATGTAGAATATTGTCAAGAAATTTTGAGGTAATATTGGTGCATGTTGGTGGTGTCTAAATCCAAAATTTTAAGGTTGTATGTCTTCTATAGTCTAAGATAATGTTGATAAAGTATCGACTCTATAATGACAATGTTACTGGTGTAAAGTGTATGTTAGAATGATCCACATTCCACCGCAATTAAATATTTTACTATGTGGTTTTGAAGAAGTGTTTATAGGTGTGAAAATTATGTTTTATCCAAGTGGAAAGTGTTTTAGAAGTCTGTGTGTCGAGTTTTGAATGAATAGTTGGTTCATTTAGGTATGGCTTCACCAGTTTTGTTATATGGTGCGACCAAAAGGTTTTGGGTTCATTCAGAGTTGAATTATGCAAGGAGTGGATTTATGGGAGTGATTATGGGTCATGTTGACCTATTTTGATGTTATACATATTTTGGTTTGTTTAACAAAGTGTGTGTGTTAAATTTTTAAGCCGACGGGTTATGTGGTACATGCTTCACGCAATTAGGTCGACTTAATTGGTGTTTTGGCTAGTTGGGGTTTATATACAAGGTTGATTAATTGTGAGAATGATGATTTTGGATAAGTTCAGAGTGTGTGTGCAAGATCTAATGTAGCGTGAAGTGGGAAAGGTGTAGTGGTGAAGTATGAAGTGTGTTAAGTTAGTATTCAGAGCTTAATTGGAACTATATTTTTGGCATGTTGTAGATGCATTATTAGCAGTTAATTTTGTAAGTGAGCCACCCTTTCCTCTATATTTTTCTATTATAGGCAATGAGCCCTTGGCAAGGAGCCACCTAATAGTGAGCCATTCTCTCTTTTCTAGATAGTGATTCCTTAGACAATGAGTCCACCTTTCTATAATATATTATGAGCTCTAATCCTCATTGTGGTATTTCCCTTTCTATGGTTTTCCATGTAAATATGGTGTTCTTATGTTCTTTTATGTGATGTATGCTTTATATGTTTCTTTCATTTACTGCAAGTTCAATATGATGCTTTGAATGAATGCTTAAATTGATAAAGTGGATGAATTTCAATGAACACTGCTTCACCCCCGCTCTCAGTATTCTAGATGTTCAAAAATTGGTATAAGATCTTGGTTCCTTCTATTGGTTTGATTATCAAGGTAGATCTTGGAGGTTGAACACATGGCTACAAGTAAGTATCCTATCCCTTCAGAAGAGATTATCCATGAAGGGTTTACTGAAGAGTACTGTGAAGTTGATATGGAAGGATAACTCAAATCAACTCTTGATGCTCTAGATAAAGCAAAATCTAAGAATAGAGATTTGAAAGAGAATCTTAAGGATGCATATGAGTGTATCAAGAAGTTGAGAGAGAAACTCAAGAAAGCTACAGAAAAATTCAAGGAAATAAATGAGAAGCTCAAGCAATCAAATGAAACAATCACTAATCTAAAAGTGCATGTTGAAGGAAAAAGAGTTGAAGACTACTTGAATGCCAAATTGAAAGAAATCTATAAAATGTTCAAATCTTGAACAAGAGATTGTAGCTTTGAGATCAGATTTGGAGAAAGCAAAGATTCAAGAAGACAAATTCATGAAGAGCTCTACACTACTTGAGGAAATGATTGCAAATTAGAAGGATTCTAAGGACAAATAAGGTTTAGGGTTTGAAAAAGGGGAAATTTCAAAGGAGAATCAAAATTCAAGCAATGTTGAAAACAAGAATGATAAGAAGAGCAATGTTAGAAAATTCCAAAACTAGAAAAAATATTTCAAAAGACCTCATATTAGACAATCTGTTGCATAAACGTATTCATCTTTTAATGGTTACTATTATTCCTACAATAAATTTGGACATAGATCTATAGATTGTAGAAGTAGAATGAATCAAAATGGTCAGTCCTTTCTTGTTTAGTGCTATACATGCAATAGATTTGGTCATAAAGCTAGTGAATGCAGAATTTAGATGATGAATGGTTACAATAGTGGTATGATGTTTCAATATTTTAATGGTTACTATTATAAATGCAATGGATTTGGCCATAAGACTTTTGAATGTAGATATAAAATGGTAAGAAGTAAGTTTATTAATATAAAAGGTGTCATATGTCATAAATGCAATCAACCAAGACACATAGCTAAGTTTTGTAGATCTAAGAATGTGAAACCCTCTGTTTCACAAAATAAGAGTACTGGAAAATAGAGAAGAATATTGATCCAGTTGAGAAGATGAAGTAAATGGACAAGATATGGAAGAAGAAAGAAGAAAATAAAGTGAAAAGTGAGTCTGTGCCAACCCCTGGTGCAGACGTTTCCTTCGAAAACTAGATGAAGAGCTTTGGCTCAGGGGGATTTTTAATAGAAAACATTCATTTCCCCTGCCAAAGATGTGGTGTTGATGCCTTTAGCACACTGGTACACGTGTAGATCGACATGGTTAATCTATTGGTGGTATCTCCATTATGAAATATTTTGTTGTGAATATTTGCAGAGTGATTGAAGGTGTTTGTGATAACATAGTGAAGGTTTTCCATATTTTTGACCTAACTTTGTCAACTGCAATCAATGCATTTTTTAGGTCATTAGAAAAGTGTTTATATGTTATTTCACATATGAATAAGTCATTTGTAATCAAGTATTTGAAGAGTGAAGAGAAGAGAAAAGGTGATTTCAAAGTGCTATGTGAAACCCTATTGATGAGGAAATTATAAGGTATTTATCAATTCTTACTAAACCCTAGTTTCATAAAAGGTTAAAAATGTTTACTCTAGAAGTTATTGATGTTTTGGAGTGACCAAGACCTAAATTTAAGACTCACCCATATAAATCAATGGAGATAGACCTTGAAGGAGCATTTTTGAGGGTTCCATATGGTGTGGTGCACACAAAGGATGTGCGAATATATATTCACACAAAAATGAAAGAATATGATCATACACTAATAGTGGAATACTAGGTGGATGAATTTACAAGAGATGATTTTGAACTAAAATTAGATTTGAAAGTTTGACGAAGAATAAGCTGGATGTATGGAACAAATTTCCAAAGTTTTGGTATGAGGATGAGTGGGTCAAAAAATTTCTTAGTAGAATTCATGATAAGTTCATGTGGTTGGATATGCTACACATGATAAACAAGGAATCTATTAGGGTTGTGCTCATATGGACTTGTTTCGACAATGAAGGCCATGCAGAATGATGTGGTAATGAAGCTCATTGACGTGAAATTTGACAAGCGTGCCCTAACGGTGAAGTATGCATTGATGATGATTGAGTATAAGATATTTTATACAAAAAAAGAGAACTCTATATCAATTACCACTATTCACAGTGCTCACCAGATGGTGAAAGAAGTCCTAGATATTGATTTGTGTGAACTCCTAATATAATAGTTGATGGAGAATCTTGAGAAATCCAAGGAATCAAGGTACCCCTTTTGGTATGGTACCCTAGTTATATGTTTTCTATTTTATTTTCTAAGGGAAGTTCTCAGTATAAATAAAATTGTGTGGTTGGATAATATTCCTGTTGCTATTTGGATTAGAGACCATTTGAGAAGGTTAGGCGATCTAGAAACCCAAAAACCATGTTGTGGTGTTTCTTCAAGACTTTTCAAGGAAAAATGCAAGAAAGAGAAAGGATACCAACAAAAATTATTAATAATTATAAGAATGATATAACCTTCATGGTTAATAGAGATCACTGCATTATGGAAGTAGTTGAACCTAGAATAGTTTGGGTTCTAGATATTGGATATGAGGTAACTAAAGAAAAGCTTATTGGTTTTGCTGAAGTTGTGCTGAGTAAACCAAGATATCCATGTGTGGACATATTTGGTATATTTTTAGATAAATCGAGTGAGGTGAATCTGGAAAAGAACAAGAAGTTATTGGAGAAGATATGAAGATAAAGGAATTTTCCTTGGAGAAGATATGTTCTTCTCTAATACATAAGGATAGACATAAATTGTCTAAACTATACAATAGGAAATTCAGAACAAAATAAAAAGTTAAGACTCTAATGAGAAAAGACAAAGGAGACATTGAAATACTAAAGAATGAGACTCCATGGAAGGTTAAAGAACTAGCTAAAGGGTTGGGAGTCCCTTCAGATAGTGAAGAACAAATGCAACATAATTCATCTATCCCGAAATATCAATGAGCCTGAAAATGCACACATGAGCATGTGCCTGTGGATGAGAATGTGAAAGAAGACATGGTTACATGAAATACTGAATAATGAGACTCTGTTTAAGGTTAACTAACTAGCTAAAGGGTTGGGAGTATCTTCAGATAGTGAAGAACAAATGCAACATAATTCATCTATCCCGAAATATCAATGAGCCTGAAAATGCACAACATGAGCATGTGCTAGTGGATGAGAATGTGAAAGAAGACATGGTTACATTTAATACCCCTCTAATTGTGGAGAATATTGTTGAATAAGAGAAGAAATATAATGAGAATAAAGAAGAAGATAAACAATAAGTCTTGGAGAAGTTAGAGGCACAAAAAGAAGAAAACTTGCCTCCTCTGGATGGTGAGAAGTCTACAGGAGAAGAGAAGAATGTTGAAGCATGTTTTGGTAGTGGTGAGAAATAGAATATTGAGAAGAAGGAATAAGAAGGCACAAAAAATATTGGTGAATCCTTCGAAGCCTTTGGAGATTATTTAAAGGATTTACTAGACATGCATTTATAGTTTGAACCGATGGTGTCTGCATAGATCCTATAGAACCCATGCAACAAGGATAGGTGGATATGAGCAAGATTTCTCCCCTACACAAGTTACAAATTTGTGACGCTTTTCATGCCTCTGCAAGGAATTAAATATTACAAACACACCAAAAGAGTACAAAATTGATTGAGGAAGCAGTTAAGGTACTGCAAGAAGGTATTCCCAATGCAACTATTGATGATTCCTTGTATGGTATGCAAAAGTTGAAGTTGTTGCTAGATTCCTTTAAGTATTATTCCTTTGGTCTGGAAGAGAAATTATAAAAGGAAATGGAAAAGAAAATCAATGATAAGAGATTGATTGATATTTCTAATAAATGTAGTGTTGCACATGGCAAGTTGCAAGGAAACTTGAAGGAAGTCCAAAAATGTTTGGAAGAAGATAAAGTTTCATTTCAAAATTTCCTTAAATGGCTTAATTCCACAAGGATCATTAAAGATCAAATGGACTCAATCGAGTCACAAATAGCTTTGGCTTCTAGTGGTTATGATCCAGCTAATGATGCAGATGGTACAACAATGGATAGTTCTTCCTACTACAAGAACAAAAAGAGAAAATAATTATGTAGTATAGCCAACTTAGAGACTTGGTGAGTGCAAGGCTTACATCCTTGACTGGAGTGCTTGCTAGTACAAATAAGGTGGTATAGAAGAATCCAACGCCTAGTTCTCCAAATGAAGGAGAAGATATCCTTATTTAGTTTGAGAATTAGTGCAGTATGGTTGGCTTCACCAAGAAGGATTGGGAGATAGGAAAGAAGGATTGGGAGACACACCTCACCAAATTGAAGGTGTCTAATAAGGGTATTTTACTCTCTGATAGTTGAAGGTGTACATTTCTATTTTGTTTATGTAGTTTTCAGATTTCAATGTACATATTTGTAAGTAGTGGATAATATTGCAATACATTTTTTTGTCATTTTTGATGGATAACATTGTTAGGGGGAGCCAATTGATATTTCCTAAGAAAAATATTGCTGGAGAATTGTGTTGTATAGGAGAGATGCAACAAGGGGGAGTTACTCTTATGTATATACATATCAGTTAGGGGGAGTATGTATGTATGTTTAGTGAGCTATTTTCCCCTTGATGTCAAAGGGGGAGAGTAGTAAAGGTGGAGATTAGTTCAAGTGGTCTGAGTAGTTTTGGAGAGTGAGAGCGTGTTTCCATCAATGACACATGGGGAGATTGTTGGAAACATGATATTTTTCATTCAGAGATTGTTGGAAACATGAGCATGATGATGCATGGATGGAAATTGATGAGCATGATAGTGTACGGTTTTTCATTGATGGAAACTCATGGTAGAGATGTAGAAGTGTTGGTTCAGAGAAGACCAAAAGTTCTGAGATGTGTCTGTCTTAGAGTGTAGTTTCAGTGTTACCGTGAACCAGTTTTATGGTGTGTTATGCAAAATATTGTCAAGCGATTTTGAGGTAATATTGGTGCATGCTGGTGGTGTCTAAATCCAAATATTCAATTTTTTATGTCTTCCACAGTTGAAGATAATGTTGATAGAATACCATCTTTATAATGGCAGTGTTACTAGTACATAGTGCATGTTGGAATGCTCTATATTCCATTGAGGATGAATGTTTTTCTATGTAGTTATGAGGAAGTGTTTACAAGTGTCATAAGTATGTGTGCTCCAAGTGGCAAGTGTTTTGGTGGTCCATGTGTCAATTTATGAATGAATAGTTGGTTCATTCAGTTATGGCTTCACTAGTTTTGTTATATGGTGTCAACATAAAGGTTTTGGGGTTGTGTGAAGTTGAATTATGCAAGGAGTGATGGGAGTGATTTATGGGTCATGCCAAACTATTTTGATGTTATACATGATTTTTTTTGTTTCACGAAGTGTGTGTGTTAATTTTTTAAGCCAACAAGTTATGTGGTACACGGTTCATGCAATTAGGCTAACTGAATCAATGTTTTGGTTGGCTATGGTATATATACAAGGTTTATTCATTGTGCGAATGATGATTTTGGATAAGTTCACAGTGTTTGTGCAAGATTTGATGTAGTGTGAAGTGTGAAAGGTGTAGTGGTGAAGTATGAAATGTGTTAAGTTAGTATTCAAAGCTTAATTGGAATGTATTTTCGGCATGTTGTAGATGCATTATTAGCAGTTCATTTTGGTAGTGATCCACCCTTTCCTCTATATTTTCCTATTTTGGGTAGTGAGCCCTTGGTATTGAGCCACTTGATAGTTAGCCATTCTCTCTTTTCTCTATAGTGAGTCTACCTTTATGTGTCAAACATTTTAACTAGTTATACTATATTATGAGCTAATCCTCACTGTGGTTTTTCCCTTTCTAAGATTTTCCACATAAATCTGGTGTTCTTGTGTTCTTTTATGTGATTCATGCTTTATATGTTCCTTTCATTTACTACAAGTTCAATATGTTGCTTTGAATGAATGCTTAAGTTGATAAAGTGAATGAATTTAGTGAATACTGATTCACCCCCCCTCTCAGTATTCTAGGTGTTCAACATATATAGATAAGATTACTAAGGATAATTGAGATATAATCTTGGTATCCTTTATTTATCATTGTGAATTGAATATTATGTATTTATTTTTAAATATTTATAAGAAATAATTCTAGTCAAATTATTTAAATTTATATTTCATGGTTAAACAAGGACATGTTGAAATTTTAGATTTATCTTTTTGGGCACCATATTTTGACTTCTTGAAAAGTAGAATTTATGATTTATTATTTTTACATTTATGGTATGACTATTGTGATAATATATATGGAATTATTGGTTAGTATTATTAATTTGTGATTCATTTTCTAAATTACCTTCTAATTATTGTTATTTTTTAAGAATTTGTTGATACTTGATGTCATGCGAATCAATGTAACCTATTATTATTTTCTATATAAAACTAAATCATGAAATTTATGAATAGAAGAATAGATTCTCAAGGAATAGGTTTTTACTAAATATTGAACTATATAATAATATCAAAATTAAAAATATAGATATTAATAGCTATCTTCACATAGAAATTAGGTAATGATAGACTAACAAAAATCTCCTAGTCAAAATAATGATCTAGTAGAGGGTACATATTCTTATGTCTCATTAATTAGAGGAATTCATAGTAAGATTAGATGATAGTTTTAATACCATCATTAACCTTTAAAAAATTATGCAAGTGTTTTAATTTATTATTTTTAAAAATATTTATGAACACTTAAGGGTGGGACGATCCAACCCTTGGTCTTTTGAATTAGATATTTATAATATAAACTAAAACTTGATGAATTAAGATCTAGTGTAGATGAAATTATAGGTATCTTAACATGTATATAGGAGTCTCATAATTTTTTTAGCTATGATTACAATGGAACAAACATGATATAAATATCACATGTAAAGTAAAACAAAAATATCCTTCAAGTCATTATAACTGTTTATTTACTAATTAAAATATATAATAATACATAATAATACATAATAATACATAATTTTATGGGGGTGTACACTTAAATTTATGAAAGGATGGATAGATTGGAAGTATTGAAACATGGAGAGATAGTCAATAACAATGAGAAGAAAGAATGTGTAGTTGAATAATTCCTTGGGGAAATCATGAAGAAGGAAGATGAAAAAGAAGATGTGAGTATAGTGGCTGAAAATGAAGATGAAGAAGATGTTGTAACAGTGACAAAGAAAGAGGTAATGCACAAAAAAAACATTTTTATAAAGAAGAAGAGAATGAATACTATGAAGAAGAAAATATTTTAGAAAATAGTGAGGAAGAGGAAGTTGTGATAGTAGAATTCGTTGAGGTAAATTTTAATTCTTATAAGTTTTGTGATGTTTAATTTGTAATGAATTTTCTTGTTGAGATGAGTAAAGAGTTATATAAGGAAGATTGTGTAGTGAAAAATTTAATAAAGATGTTGCATATTTTTAGATAGAATTTGTGAGAGATTGTGCACTTGAGATTTGGTAGAAGTGGTATGTCTGTGGTTGGACTGATCCCATGAAAGAGGAGAAAAGAGAAGTGAGTAATTAGGGGAGGAGAAGAGAGATCCATTGGCATAATAAGATAGTTTATGGTGGATGCGAGTCCATGAGAGGAAGGAGGAACAAGGTGCACACTTGGTGGAGGAGGATGACAAGTTTCCTAGCTAAGAGTTGGAAGAAGTAGAGGAAGAAATTATTTCTGTCTAAATTAGTGATGGAGTTCATTGCAGGTTGTATTCAACCTGAAAGAGTAGTCCCACTACTCAACTCCATTTTGTGAGCCCAAGCTCATAATTTTTTCTACTCGGTGTGTTTGATCTAGGAGCATCCGAGCAAACTAGCAATTTGCATCAATCAATTTTTTTTAGGTTTTATTCTTTTTAGTTTTGGTGCGTATCTGCACACATTTTATTATTTCATTACATTAAAGAACTTCTTGGTTGTGGAAATTTACAAAAAAATGAGGATTTCAATTGGAGGCAGTTTTAAGGTCTAACTAATAGTTTTTATGAAAATAATTTTTTTTCTAATCTATAAAGACTAGAGTGAAATCATCTTACAATGATATTTTTGAAAGTATTTAAAAAAATGTGGAAAAGATTTCATGATTAAATTCTTTACAATTTAAAAGAATTTAATGTTGACATTTTATGCTAATGGGATTGTGGAAATAATTAAATTTTAAGATTGTTAGATATTGGAGCCAAATCCTTTTGTGGTAAGCCTAAAGAGGTCATTACACAAATGTGGGTCAATTTTTAGGTAAAATGGAGAACTTTAAATTTTTCTGCCTCTTAGCACCCGATTTCACACTTCCAAAGAACCAATTTGATCAGTTATATTTTGGAAAGGTATTATGGAGGTTATGTAATTGGTTTATTGGCTTTTATTCCTTCATTCATTCTTTATCTATTGCATGAATAATTTGGAAGGAATTTGAAATATAAAAGAGGCAGAAAATCAAGATTCTAGAGTTTATAAAATGCCCATGATAGAGGAAAAGGCCCCTTTGAGTAAAGACAACACTTGGAGGAGTTAATGGAAGTTTAAAAACCTCCTTTAAAGCCATATAAACATAGAATATTTAGAGATATTCTTGGGGAAATTTGGATGCCCATTCCTAGGCAATAATTGATGGTTTTCAATGCATATTTTGGGGCTTTTTGAAGAAAAAATGTGGAAGGGAGTTTGTGCAAGAGATGGAAGGGGGAGATAGGCCTCTTAAAGAGGTATTTATTGGGGTTTTTTGTAGATTTGGGAGTACGAGTGAAGAAAATACAAGGTGCCAGTGTGTGAAAGGTGAGTGCTTGATTAGTGTGGCTACAAAAGAAAGTGAAGAGGCTATCAGGGAAAAGTAGCTGACAGTGATTAAGCTAAGAAATTTCATTGAAGGCTAATGATGTAAATTGGTTGCAAATTTTTATGTAAATAAAGAAAAAAATATTCATTGAAATGTAAAATTTGTGTGTATTTCCATGAGTATGTGAGCAAATAGTTTCTATTGTTTAATTTGGTGTAATTGTTATATTGCAATCTTGTTTGTGAGTTTTGTGTCTTGTTGGAAAGAGGGGTCCTCTTGCATTAGATGAGTTGATTTACTCTTAAGGACATATCTCTTAGAATTTGGATAGGAAGTCATTGATCTACTGTTTTTATACCATTTTGGAGTTGATAGTGAAATATAAAGATCCCAAAAATCACCTACAACCAAAACACCTATCATAAATGAGAGATGAAATAAATTGATTTGATATGAAACCAAGAGAGGAGATATTGATCCATAAAAAACATTTGATATGCCTTTTGTATTGAATAATAAATGTGAATGATTACAAAGTACAATAATGTATGTTTATAAATAAAGTGTAAACCCTAGATGAGGGTTTGATTAGATTGTGACAAGTGTCATCATTGCATGCAATGAGATAACTTAACCTATCAATATCCCAATATAATAATAAAATGGAACTCCTAAGTTTAGTTTAAGTAACTAAAGTAATAAGGGACCTAATAATTAGTTAATGATTAATTATCAAGTGATTATCTAAACTACTCCAACAAAAAAAAAAAAAAAACATTAAATTTCTTTTCATCTACACCAAAATACCATCTTGTTGAAAGAGAGAGTAACTATAAAATGAGATATATTAATCTTAATGCATGAAAATTCAATAAAAATTGAAAAATTAAAATTAAAATATAAATACACATAAATTAGATGAAAAATATAACATGAGCATTTACATGGAGAAACTATTTGGGGAAAAATACAAACCCAAAGTATACAAAGCATGTATTAATAATAAAATAAGTTATAATACATTACCTTATCCCTCTTAACTTCTATAGTATAATAATTCTCTAGTGTATTTTAAAAAAATATAATAATATTACCATTTCAAGGTATTCAAAAAATAAGTGTCCAATACCAAAAAACCAAAACTACCCATCTAAATCCTCATGGGATATATCACTACTCACTAAAATGGTTAGCATACCTTGAATTGTAAATTATGGTCGGCGAGAGTGGTGGAGTATTACTACCATTTTGTGGGAAGGTTACGTTGACTAGTGTTGACCAATGCAGAATGATGGGGAAGCAACACATGACAACTATTGTTTAGATCAGGTAGCTCAAGTAATTTAAATGTTAACCAATAGATCATGGCGTGAATAACAAGATCAATGACCAAAATTTAAAAATTAATTTTTGACAATAGCTAGGTGAAAAAATGGTGAAACTTCCAGTTAGATGAATGTGATTGTGGCTTAGAAAATGAAATTGATCATTGTAACTACTCCAATGATATGTTTTTTTATTGATTGGAAGAAGTGGATGACTTAATTAATGCATAAATAGTCATGAAACTTGGAAGAGGTCGATCAAGCATGAATGGCATAAAATGCATATGAAACCCTAAGATTGATTTATGCCAAGATAGAGAATGCAATGTATAAGGTTGGTGTGTGCTCAAGAATGAATTAGTGTGTATTCATTAGAGTTTGTTCCCTTAAACATTGTACCCAATGAGGTTCTATTGTGAGGCTGGATTAGGGCAGTAGATCCTAGCAACATTTCCCACCGTGGTTTTCCCATATTGCTTTTTCCCCATATATCTAGTGTTATGAGTATTTATGTCTGTGATCTCTACATATTTTCTTAATGTGCATAACAAGGGTTAAAATAAAAGTTTTAATTGATGTATTTATTCAACCCCTCTCAGTAGATAGTTGTGTTTCAACAATTGGTATCATAGTTTTGGTCTTTGAGAAGTTTAATCAGCTCAAGTAGATCTTGGATAGTGAACACAAGATGGCTAGTCAAGAAGGTTCTTCCTCAAAAAGAACACCTCTTTAATGGATAAAGCTATGCTTTTTGGAGCATTAGAATACAATCATATTTATCATATTTAGGGTTTTATGTATAGATGTCTATAGTAAATGCATATGTTATCCCTGCTACACCACCCACTGACTAGTCTGATAAGAAAACATATGAGAACAGTTCCAAGGCAAGGAATACTATTCTCTGTGGATTGTCTAACTTAGAGTTTGTAAAATTGATGCACTTTCAAACAACCCATGAGATTTGGGTCAAATTAAAGAGCATCCATTAAGGTGATGAAAAGGTAAAGCAGGCCAAGATACAAACATACAAAGGTAAGTTTGAAAGGCTTAAGATGAATGAAGAAGAGAAAATAATAGACTACCTTCTCAAGGTAGATGAAATAGTTAATGCAATCAGAGGATTTGAAGAAGAAATAGAATAATCTATCATTGTCAAAAATTTCCTAAGATCCTCTCCATCTAGGTATGACTCTAAAATTTCTACAATAGAGGAAACAAGAGATTTGGGCAAACTTATAGTTGATGAGTTGCATGACACCTTCACTGCCTATGAGATGAGAATAGGAGACGCTGATAACTCCAAGAGAGAAGCAAATTGAAAGTAGCCAAAAAGGAAAAGATAGAAGCACATACATTTGAATTTGAGAAGAATAATGAAGAAGAAGCTAGCTTTGTCAGAAGATTAAGAAAAGTCTCTAGAAATTAAAAAGTCAAGTTACCCTTTAAATGCTTTAATTATGGTAAGATAGGACATTGTGCTATTAAATTTCCCTTATGGAGAAAATGATAACTTCAAGCAAGTAGAGGATAGTCAAAATAAGAAACCTTACTTCCCAAAGAAGAAGATTTTTTATTTTAAATAAGATTTTGTACACACAAGAATAATGTGATCCATTTGATGTTAGTGATAGGTCAAATGATGACCATCATTGTGCCTTTGTGGTTGAGGGAGATGAATCCATATTCATGGAATTAGGATAAACTTTTGATGATTGAGAAGAGGAAGAAATTGAAGATTTTTGTGATGAAGAAGAAGGAGAAGTGGATCTGGAGGGTGAACTCATTTGTGCTCTAGATGAGATTGACAGGTTGAGGAAGGAGAACTCAAAGTAGAAGTATGCTCAAAAATAAAATAAAAGTCTATCTAAAAGGATTAAAGAATCTGATTAGATGATAGTTAGCCTAAAGAAACAAGTTGAAGAATCTAAAAGATTAGAAGGTGTAGTCAAGTCTGAACTACAATCTAAATCTGATGAATGCATGAAGCTATAAGTAGAAATAGTGGCTTTGAGAAAAGATCTAGAAAAGGCTAAAAAATAAATAGAAAAAGGTTTGGAGCTAAAAGGAGGTTCTAAATTTTTTGATGAGTCGATTAAATCTCAAAGGCCATAAAAATCAACATTTGGTCTTGGTTTTGAAAAATGAAAAAGTTTTACTACTAGTAAATCTGCAAACTTATATGATAACTTCAAAGTAGAAGAAAAACTAGGAAAAAAGAATAGAAATATTGTAAGGAGAATGCCTCTGGAGATGGAAAATCAGACAAAGACACTATTGAGATGAAGAAAGTTGATGGAGAAAAGAATCCTACAATAGATAAGAAGATTAATAAGTCAAACCCTGAAGACTTGAAGAAGAAGCAAAACACAAAGGGAGTTGATGCAGATGGTTTTACAAGGGTGAGAGATTTGAAGAAGCAAAATACAAGAAGACCTCCTTATCCTGCACAAAAAATGCTATGACCAGGTATTCCTCATATTTATATGTTGAATGTTGTGTTGTAGCTAAAAGGAGAACAAAATTTGTTAGTAAAAATGTATTTTCTCCTTTGTTAGATACAAATATAATATGCTATAATTGTAATAATTTTGGTCACATAGAAAAACAATGTACAAAAATTTTTGTAAGAAAAAAAGTGCAAGATAAGAAGTAAAGCATGCCCTCCAAAGTGAACAAAGGTTCACAAGTCTCCACAAAAGAGAAAGATGAATTAGAAAAGAACCCAATAAAGTTTAGAAAGAGAAAGGTCAGAAGATTGCACATCCTATGATTGCTCAAACTGCACTCCATGCCAATAAGTAGAATTTGTGGGTAATAGACAATGGTTTCTCTAAGCACATGACTGGTGCTAAGAACAAGTTCATCAAACTAAGTAAATGTAAAGAAGGATATGTTAGTTTGGCAGACAACACTGTTGTGAAAATCTATGGTAAAGGAACCCTAAGCATAAATGGAAAATTACATACACACAATGTCCTTTATGTTGAGGGATTAAAGCATAATCTATTAAGTGTTAGCAAAATGTGTGACAATGGATACAAAGTCACATTTAATGCAGAAGGTTGTGAGATAAGAAAAATAGGGACATTAATAGTAGAAGGAAAACAAACTAAAAGAAATATTTACAATCTCTATGAGGTGAATGGTCAAAGCTACATGATAGGAAAAATTGATGAGAGTCGGTTATGGCATAGGAGAATGGGCCATGTAAATTTTGAATTTTTTGTAAAAGTGAGTTCAAAAGGACTTGTGATACACATGCCTAAAATAACCAAACCTGCAAACACTAATTGCAAGGAATGCCAACAAGGAAAACAAACAAGGGTCAAATTTCAGACAAAAGAGTATTCAAATACAAAACCCTTGGAGTTAGTGCATACTGATCTTTGTGGCCCCACAAGGTGGTGTAGCTATGATAGGAGGGTCCCAAAAGGAACAGTTGAAACCGTGCAACAATGAGTCGACAAAGTGGAAATAACATAGAAAAATAATATGCGAAAATGAATCTTCATTAATATAGAATTATCACATGCAACATTGGCCACAAGGGTGAATTAGAAGGGGTCACATTCCTTGCCAAAAAGGCTTCAACAATACAACTAGCCAATAGGCCTTATTACATGCCCCCAAAGGGTTTTTTGTCTGAATGTAATGAATTCAAATCTTATCCTAAAACTACTAAGCTTAATATATGATCTACAAGGAATTATAATGGCTATAAATATGCTTCTCAAGCTCTAAAATAGGTCCTCATTAGCCATAAAGGTTAATAACTCAATGAATGATCAAATATGAAGAATTAGCTCCACACAAAATGAATTAACTTTTGAATCTTCAAGATAGGTACCAATGAACCAAAGATGCTTGTATGATGTCCAATTAGGCTCTAAATGATCTAGAATAGGTCTGCACTAAGAAATCTGGACCAAGTCGGCCCCAAATGCTTTGGCTAGTAACATAGTAAAATTTTGAGAGCGATAACTTCCAATAGACAAATGTAAATGATGTGAAATTTGGATATGTGATGGATGTTGATGTGTAGATGCTATATCCTACTTCGCGAGCTAGGAATAATGGTGTGGTAAAATGTAGAATGAACTATTGAAACTGTTACTATATGCAATGCAAGAAAAAAACTATTTTTTGTTGATATAGGATTGCCTTACAACCAGGGATGCTCTTGCATCAGACACCCGGGGTTGGAAGAAAAGTGAGTCCCTCAATTTATAGGATTAAGAGGAAAACCAAGATGGTCCACCTCAACCTGAGGAATCCATGATAAATCCTCCATTGGTCTTCCTTTCCACTTCACTAGACACTCTTTGTACTGCTTGTTCTGAGTGCTTCTTCCGATTTTGGTATCCAAAATCTGCTCAATTTCCTCTAGTTCGTAATGTGGTAATTGCTCCATCAAATCCACTTCATCACTACTATCACTTTATTCTACCTTATGAAACTAAGATATGTTTTCCACATTGAAGATAAGTGATATACCCAATGTCTTCGGTAACCCCACTTCATATGCATTTTAAGAATCAAATTTCCTAAGTATCTTATATGGTCCAAACTTCCTCATCTTCAAATTATTGTACATACCAACTAGAAATATCCCCTTCATCAAATATACCATCACTTCATCTCCAATAGAGAATTCCTTATGTCTTTGGTGTTCATATGCCTTCTCCTTATACTTATCATTTATGTCTTCCAAATTCTTCCGGACCTGATTGTGCAATATCTCCATCACTCTTCTACCTCAAACACTCCTCTTTTTCTCTGTACTGTTGTCCCTTAACTTGGAAACTCCTCTAGGGTTCACTCCAAAAATAATTTGAAATGGTGTCCTTCCTGTGTTCTGGTTTACTGAATTATTATATGCAAATTCTACCTATGGTAAAACTATATCCCAACTTATTGCCTTGTCTCCAACCAAACATCTCAACAAGTTACCCAAACTTCTATTTAATACCTCTATTTTCCCATCCGTATGTAGGGATATGTTGAACTAAACTTCAAATCTATCTTCATCTTCTTCCACAATTTCCTCCAAAAGTATCCAATGAATTTGGTGTTTCTATCTCAAACAATACTCTTAGGCAATCCATGCAATCTCACAATCTCCTTGAAAAATAAATCAACAACATGCACAACATCATTAGTCTTCTTACAAGGAATAAAATGCACCATTATAGAAAACATATCTAGTACAACCATAATAGAATCATAACCTCTCTATGTTTTAGGTAATCTCAAAATAAAATCCATGCTCAAATATTCCCAAGGTCTCTCCGGTACTATCAAAGGTTTATATAATCTAGTATTCTAACTAATTCCTTTTGCAACTTGACAAATTCTACAACTTTGAACATACTTCCTTACATCCTTATATATTTGTGGCCAAAAATAATGTTCACTCACTAAAGCTACTATCTTATCCACTCCAAAATATCTTACTAATCCTCCACTATGATTTTCCTTGATAAGATTCTCCCTCATTGAACTCCTTGGTATACACAACTGGTTCCCTTTGAATAACATACCTTCTTAAATGAAATAATCCAACGATTAGCTCTGGTTTGCCACTATTGGTTCTTTACATGTTCTCCATGCTTCCTCAAAATCTGCATCATCCTCATACATATGTTTTAATTCCTCAAATCCCAATACTTGTACTCTCATCTCTATCAACAAATTCCCCCTCCTGCTCAATGCATTTGCAAATTTTTTCAACTTGCCACTCCTATGCTTCAACACAAATTTATAAATCTGCAAGAACTTAACCCATATCATGTCTTTGATTTAGTTTTCCTTTACTATTCAAATACTACAAGGCTTGATGATTTATATACAACACAAACTCCTTAGGAAACAAATAACATCTCCACTTCTTCAAAGCCTAAATTATGGCATAGAATTCTTGATCATAAATTGAGTATCTTCTTCTAGCATCATTCAATTTCTCACTAAAATAAGCTACAAGTCTTCCTTCTTGACTCAATACTGCTCCAATTTCATTTTCACTTGCATCACAATCCACTTGAAATACTTTATCAAAATTTGATATTGCTAACACTGGCTACTCTGTCACCTTTTACTTCAACAATTCAAAAATATTTTGTGCTCTAGATGTCCACTTTAAATCCTTCTTGTCTCCTCTCATTGTCTCTGACATGGGGTTACAAACACTATTGAAACTTCTGATAAACTTCTGGTAGAAACTAGCTAATCCATGGAATGATCCGACTTCTCTAATGTTTACTAGTGTAGGCCAATCTAAAATTGATTTCACTTTCTCCAAATCCATCTTCAATCCTTCAACAAAAATATCAAATCCAAGGTATACCAACTCTATCTTCATGAAACTTCATTTCTTGACATTAATCAAAAACTTCTCTTCTCTCAACCTTTATAATACTTGTCAAATGTGCCACAAATGGTCTTCTCTAGTCTTATTGAAACTCAAAATATCTTCTAAGTAAAAAATGATAAAATTAGCAAAGAATTTATCTAATACCTCATTCATCAATCTCATGAAGGTGGTCAGTGCATTGGTTAATCCAAAAGGCATCATTAACCACTCATATAATCCGTCATTAGTCTTAAATGAAATATTCCATTCATCTCCTTCTCTGATCTTGATCTGATGATATCCACTTTTGAGATCAATCTTTGTGAAATAATTTTCTCCACTTTAACAGTTCATATGTCATCCATCCTTGGCAATGAAAATCTATACTTAACAGTGATCTTGATTTCTCTTGAATCTATACACATTCTCCACTCTCCATCTTTCTTTGTTACAAGTATAGTAGGTACCACACATGGGCTCAAACTTTCTCTGATTAATCATTTCCTTAACAACTCTTGAATCTATCAGTTCAACTCTACATTCTTTGTCGGTGTCATTCTATGTGTTGCTTTATTTGGAAAAATTTCTCCTGGTATGAGATATGTATGATGATTGATACACTGGATTGGAAATAATCCATTTGGTTCATTCTCTAACATGATATCTTGATACTTTGTTAAAAATTTTGAAACTTATTTATGCGGTAGATCTTTACTCTTTGTTGTCTCCAGACTACCTCCTTTCTTTGGAGTCAATTCAAAGAACATGTTCTCATGTCTCAATCCATCAAGAAACTTCCTTCCATCTACCAAACATAGTCTGATAGTGCCACAAAATTCAGTCTTCTCCTCTTCTTCCAAAGGCATCAACTTGATTCTCTTTCTATTTGATGTCATAGTATACACATTCCTTCTTCCATCATGAATTTATTTCTTATCATATTGCCATGGTCTTCCTAGCAGTAAATGACATGTATCCATAGGCATAATATCACACAATACTTCATCCTTATATGAACCAATATTAAATTTCCCCAAACATTGTTCATTCGCCAATATCTTATGATCATCTTGAATCCATGCTATCCTATAGGGGTTTGGATGTTTCAATCTCTTCAAATTCAACTTGGTTACCATCTCCTTTAAAACTAGGTTATCAGTACCACCACTATCAATGATAATTTTACATAACTTTCCATAGAACATACATCTGGTTCTCAATAGACTTTTCCTTTACAGTGGTTCTTCAATTACTTCCTCATGCATCAAAGTTCTCCTCATCACCAATGATTCTCCCTTCTCTGGTTTTCCACATAAATTGCCTAAGGGATCCAACATGTTCTTCTTCCACATATTTTGTTCTTCTGGTATGCTTTGGTTTCTTTATGGTATTTCCTTGATGATACTAAAAGCTCTATGTCCTTCACCTCCACACTTGAAATAGGTTCCTCTGAATGGTATTTTCTTAGATATTCCCTCATCTCTCTAGTATCCATCATTGCATTAAGAATTATGACCTCCTCTATTACTGTGGTAGAAATTTTTGTCCTCTCTTCCTTTGTAGTATGGTCTAGCATCCTTTTCTTCACTCTGATAGGGTTTTGAATCTTTGTTTTGCTCCACATATGGTCTTATTTCTCCGGACTTGAGTCCACTCTTCTTAAATATTCCTCTTGCACTTCTTTTCCTCTGTTCAAACTTCTTGTTCAACTTCTCTTCTAATTTCAATGCAAACTGGTATTGCTTCCTTAACAAATGTCATCTTCACCAGACTCAACTCTTCTTGAATATTCTTTCTTAGTCCATTGATATATCATGCAACCTTTTCTTTGCTTGCTTCATTATGTCCGGTTTTGATTATTATTTTTTAAAATTCTTCAGTGTACTCCTTCATAGATCTTTCTTTTTGTCTTAGGTTCTACAATATCTTCAATAATTCAAGTTCATAATTTGCTAGTATGAATTGATTTTTTAATTTTGTCACCATTCTATCCCATTTGATGATTCTTTATTTGCCTCTTCTATTCCTATCCAATTGAACTTCTTTCCACCATAATGTAGCATGACATTTCAATTTTTTTCACAAATTTGTGCCTTTCTGGATCTTCAATTTCTTCATATTCAAAGTATTCTTCAATTCCATTGATCCATCCAATAAAATATTTTGGATTCAAATTTCTTGCGTAATTTTGAATCTCAACTCTAGGTCACTTTCCAATCTTTGAAATTTCTTTCAACATCTTGACTTGATCTGATTCTTCTTCTTCTTCTTCATCTAGGGTTTTGGCAATTTGATTTGAATGTTCTACTTCATCATCGCTTTCATCATTCTACCTAGGTTTTAAGCCTTTCTGTCAATCTTATTCAATAAAATCTAACCTAACTCGCATCTCGTGCATCATTTCCAACATTTCATTTATTCTTCTAGAAACATTCTCCATATTAGGCACTCTCCTTGGTGACATATCTCCCCTCAAATCACTAGAATTACCTCAATTCAGCAATATGACTACAAGGGTTTCAACTGCCTCAACAATCGGTGATTGATTGAAAATAAATGCAATTTCCTTTAGGTTAGTGATCGATTCACCTCAAGGAATGCCTTCAAGAATAAAAAATCACTCTGATAAAACTTGGTGTAGTCATGGTAGGAGGGTCCTAGAAGGAACAGTTCGAACTATGCATCAATGAGTTGACACAACAAAATAACAAAAAAAATGATATGCGAACATGAATCTTCATTAATATAGAATGCTCACATGCAACATTATCCACAAGGGAAAATTACAAGGGCTCACATTCCTTTCCACAAAGGCTTTAACTATACAACTGGGTAACATGCCTTATTACATGCCCCCAAAGGGTTTTTTGTGTGAAATATAATGAATCTAAATCTTATCCTAAAACTATTGAGCTGAATTTATGATCTACAATGAATTATAATACTTATAAATATGCTTCTCAAGCTCCAAAATAAGTGCACATCATCCACAAGGGTTAATAACCCGTTGAACGATCAGATATGAAGAATTATCTCAACAAAAAATGAATTAAATTGTGAATCTTCAAGATAGGTCCCAATGAACTCAAGATTCTTGTATGATGTACACTTAGGCTTTGCATGATTTGGAATAGGTCCACACTAAGAAACCTAGACCAAGTCTGCCCCAAATGCTCTAGTTGGTAACATAGTGAAATTTTGAGAGTGATAACTTCCAACAGACAATTGCAAATGATGTGAAATTTGGATATGTGATGGATTTTGATGTGTATATGCTATATCGTACTATATGAGTTGAGAAAAAATGGTGTGGTAAAATGCAGAATTAATTATTGAAACTGCTACTACATGTAATGCAAGAAAATAACTATTTTTGGTTGATAGAAGATTTGTTTACAATCAGGGATGCTCCTGGATCACAAGGACAATATGATTGAAAGGAGAAAGGTACTTCATGTTATTAATTGATTATTACTTAATAATGAAAAGGGCAACCTTCTTGAAGGATAAGTCTTAAGCATTTAGAAGATTCAAAATCCATAGAGCCATGGTTGAGAAAGAGATTGGTAGAAAGATAAAATGCTTAAGATTAGATAGAGGTGGTGAATTTACTTCAAATGAATTCATAGAATATTGTGGGAAGCATGGAATCAAGAGGCAATTTTCAGAAACAAGGACTTCACAACAAAATTGAGTGGTTGAAAGAAAGAACAAGATAATCAAAGAGATGGCTAGAATAATGCTGAATGAGGCCAAGTTACCTGATGTATATTGGAGAGAGGAATTACATACAACAATATATAATTTGAATAGAGTTCAACTCAGAGTAAACTACAAGATGAAACCCTATGAATTGTGGTATGGAAAACCAATATCTATTCAATACTTCAAAGTGTTTGGTAGAAAATTCTATATCAGGAGAGAAGAAGACAACTTAGGAAGATTTGACTCAATATGTGATGAAGGAATATTCCTTGGATATTCCACTCAAAGAAAATCTTAAAAATTCTACAACAGAAGCTTACACAAAATTTTAGAGAGTATCAATGTCAAGGTTGATGAAGATTTGAAGCATGTTGAACCTAACATAGATAGCTATGAAGCTGGATTAGAGTCTGAAAAAGAATTTGCTATTGAAGAGTCTAAAGAAGAGAATGAAAAGGTACCTACAAGATATTTTCAAAAGGATCATTTTGAAGAGTAGATTATTGGAAACAAAGATGAAGGAATTTAGAAAAGGAGGAGAGTTGCAAAGAACAAAAATAAAGCAAACTTTGCACTATTATTTGAAATAGACCCCAAGAGCTATGTTGAAGCTAGAAAGGATGAGAGTTGGATAAAATAAATGGAAGAAAGAAGAAAAATTGAAAAGAACAAAACTTGGGAGTTAGTTCGAAGACCCTTAAGAAAGAACGTGATAGGAACTAAATGGGTCTTTAGAAATAAGCTTAGTTAAGATGGATCTATTGTAAGAAATAAGACTAGATTGGTGTGCAAAGGGTATGCACAAGTTGAAGGTATAAATTTTCAAGAAAAATTTGCACCAGTTGCTAGATTGGAAGCCATAAGAATGTTTCTAACATTTTCTACTCATAAATGATTCAAATTATATCATATAGATGTCAAGTCTGCTTTCTTAAATGGGAACCTAGAAGAAGAATATTACAAAGAACAACTTGAAGATTTTCAGCTACCAGAAGAAGATTATGTTTGTCGATTGAAGAAAGCACTATATGGTATAAAATAGAAACCTAGAGCTTGGTATTCAAGATGAGGCCAACACTTACAACAACAAGGATTCAAGATGGGTTGTGTAGATAGGAATCTATACTTCAAATATGAAGGTCAGCGTATGATAATTGATGTTGTTTATGTAGATGACACTATTTTTAGTGGCAAAAATGATAGAATTTCTAAAGAAATTGCTATCCAATTTCAAAATGAGTTTGAGATATCTATGCTCAAAGAACCTGGTTTTTTCCTTGGTCTACAGATAGAAAAAAATGATGAAGGGATATTCATATCTCAAACTAAGTATGCTAAGAAGATGCTCAAGAAGTTTTGGATGGAAGATATCAAACCAGTTGGTACCCCCATGCTAACTGGATGTAAATTAAGCAAGATAGATGAATCCCCAAATGTAAATCAGACCATGTGTAGATTAATGATAGGTAGCTTGTTGTACCTAATGACATCAAGACCTAATATCATGCAAGCAGTGTGCATGCTTGCAAGATTTCAAGCCCCTCCTAAAGAGTCTCATGTCAATGTATTTTTTCAGATATATCAAAAGAAAAATTGACTATAGACTATGGTATCCCAAAGGTGAAGATTTCACTTTGACAACATATATAGATACTGATTGGGTAGGAAGTGTGGGTTATAGAAGAAGCACTAGTGGTGGTACATTCTTTCTTGGAAACAAACTTGTTTCATGGCTAAGCAAAATAGAAAGAATTAGTTATTATCTCTACAACTTGTATAGGAGTGATTTTGCACCCCTTAATAAAATTCCCCTTTCGCATACCCTCACCTTAGAAAATCAAATTCAAAGGAAAAATTCCACATAACCTAACGGCCTTCCATCCACTTGGAATTTTTCCTATGTGTTAGTGAGGGGATATTTGTTGGGGACGCGAGCACGACACATAGACATCGATGTGGCACACAATTGTCCCTGATGGATTCCCACATCTGAAGCTTGCATAGGCATTACACTCCTCAATGGGGATGACATGTAACGTCCTCCTGTTGACCAACCAACCCAAAAATGGTAGATTCTTCTCATCCCACCTTCAAAAACATGCTTCATTCATTCATTCCAAGATCTTAGCAATTAATTCAACTTCTCAAGCACATTCTCCTTCATTCTAACACTCTAGCACTCCATTGTGAGCATTGAAACAACATTGACACTCCATCAAATCCACATTGCAAGTGTGAGGCTACCATAGAAGTTGCGAGCTTGGAGTCTTATGAGATCTCCTTTCACCACGGTTGCAACATTGGTGACTTTGCAAAGTTCATGGTCTGCATTCTCCCTCCGTTGGCCTTGAGAGCCTTTGGGTGGAGGTAGTAACACTTCACTCCTATCCTTTGTGATTTGGTAAAGTAGTTGAGTCTTTGGTAGTGTTCATTGCACTTCCTTTATCTTCTTTATCACATATTCTACTCCATTTCTTTCTACTATCCATGGAGCTGGAAACACCAAAGTGGGGATCTAACTGAGGTAGGCCCCTATATAGCTCCAACAATTTCCCCCCTCTCTTACATTTTTGGTAGACCTGACATGAACAACATCTGTTCATTTGTTTGTGTCAAGAATTTTTCCTCCACAATTAGCTATTATCGTGAACTTGAGTGTTGTGAAGGTTTATGAGCATCATGAACTAGTCTATGACTTCTGGCTATGTGGTTAGAAGAAGTGTGAAAAACCTGCCAATGGAGAAGATGAAGGTCACTATGGGTTTTTCTACAGGCCTTTATGCTAGATCATATGTTGGTATGTCTACCCAAGAGCAATTGTTGAGGGGTGATATAGGATTATTTGATGAATCCAACCACGTCCCCACTCCTCTTGCCTCTCCTACACCATCATCAGTAGACGAGCATGAAGTCATTCATATTCCTTCATAATATATTTCTACCCTAAGAAAATGGTTGGGTGACCCAGAGAATCACTTGGAAAAGGACTTGAAGTTAGCGAAATAAAATATATGGTCATAAAAGATCGAACGAGCATAGAACTCCTGGCTAGTCTCACTAGTTTGACTGAAGCGTTTTCCCTTCCAAGTAACACTAATGTTATACAAGGGGCAGCTCTCGAAGATCATGAGAGATAGATAGGAATGCCAATTCCTATCACGTCCATGTGTATGGCTGAAATATTGCCATCAGTCAGCATCTCATATGCCTCTGAGAGGTCCAAAACTATCAAAGCATATAAAATAACTTTAGGTTTCAACTTCACCCCTCTTGTCACCTCTAGTGGTGGAGGTTTTAGTGGTTTGAGTGGTGGGGGCTTTGGTAGTGGTGGTGTCTTCAAAAAATGGGGGTGGCACTAGTAAAGGTGGCTCCGGTGGAAGCCATGGTGGTGGATTTGGTAGCGGAGGTGGCTTCAGTGGAGTCCCTGTTAGTGGCAGTGGCTCTGGCAGTGGCCATAGTGGTGGCCCTAGAGGTGGCTTTGGTGGTGGTTTTGGAGGAGGTTCCCCTAGACCTTTGTCATCCCAAGACCCTATTCTGAATGCTCTTCTATAGAATATGGGTAAGATGCCAACCCAGCTAGTGAACCTGTCCCAAGCTTCCTCCCAACCTATTTTCCAGCCTTGCTTCTGACATAGCCCATTGTCGGTAACAATTCTGAGCACTCCCTTCCTTCAAGGAATGGAGACTCCAAAGTTTGAGAAGTATGGAAGTAAGGGAGACCCATAGATGCATGTGTCTACCTTTAATGCCATGTGTACAAAATTCTTCCATCACGATGCCTTGATGGAAAAATTATTTCCTCGATCTCTAAAGGATACATCACTTGAGTGTTACTGTTCCTTACCCGAAAATTCCATATTTTCATTCAATCAACAAATAAATAAGTTTCTCCAATAGTTCCAAGCTAACATCAGACCGAAGATGACCTTCTCGGATCTCATCCAATATAAGTAGGGGGATAACGAGAAGATAACTGATTTCATAGCATGATACCAAGTGCTCTTCTCAGAGATCTCATACCCACTGCCTGATTCTAGCATGCAGAAGGTGTTCATAGGGAACTTGTAGAGACCATGGTAGGAGAAATTTTCCCTTAAGAAATAGCTTTCTTTTATGCGTTTGTGTGTTGCGTTATGAGAATATCAACAAACAGTAGTTCAGTTCAGGGGACCCTCCTCATGCTCCTATTTAGAAGGAAAATCTATTGTGTCAATCTCAGGAAGAGGTAAGGCTATTGAAAATGTAGTAGTTGCAACGATAATGGCCTCAGACACAACAAAAAATTTAAAAAGTTTGCAAAATCTTATACTTCCATCTTTTAAAAGTTGCTAAAGGATAAGATCATAACCGTGGAGAACCCTAGACCTCTCAAGGAACCCTATCTTGATTGGTACGATGAAAATTCATTTTATAAGTACCATCGAGTTAACAGACATGATACTAAATGTTGCATGCACCTGCTTCATGAGATACAAGACCACATCAAGGACAGTAGTATTCATCTCGATGGGAATAAAAAAATACAAATAAATTGGTGGCGAAATAAAATAGTGAGTTATAGATATACATAGAACCATTTTCATTACATTCTGCTAACTTAATCATTGATCCCTCTGATTCCACCACTCAGCCCTCAACGTACATTAACATGGTGATGGTTACTTCTTCCCCATAGCCTGCGACTGGCTCACTTGACATGACATTCACCTTGCAAGATATGCCCTTTAATAACAAGTCCTCTCCCCTCTACATTCTTGCTCACCTCAATGGAAACATTGTGACAGGGGTCTTAGTTTACCCCATGAGCCAAGTGAATGCCATTACAGAGGAGACATTGTGGCTAAATTCCTTGTAAAGGGAGGAGTATGAAGAAACAAGGTCTTCAATCCGTATTCATGATGGCCTTCCTCTCAATCATTATGGATTGATAACTTTGTCCATCCTAGTTAGAGCTAGGGCTGTGGACATAACCTTTAATGTTGTCCTAAAATTTGATTTGTTCAAGGAAAAGTTAGGCATACCTTGGCTAGCTTCCATGAATGGAATCACTTTCGTTATTCATAAATGTTTAAAATTCCCCCATGAAGGTGCTATGCACTTTGTACATGACACTAGATACTAGTCATTGGTATCCCATGGGGGCTATTCATTGGATCATTTTTGGCCCACCCTGGTTGGTCCGCTTCCCTTGAGAATGGACCTACTTTATCGAAACTATGTGAAGTATAAGATCGGGGGTAAGGGAAAGCTGAAAGTGATCCCTCTGGTAGTGTAGTATCAAGCTACCTCCTCTTCTTGAAAGGGAAAGGAGAGACTTTCCCTTCCTTGGTGTGCCTCTTCCACTCCCCTTTCTGAAGAAGATTTCTAGATGTCTACTCCTAGATTCCACATGAGAAGTTTGATGGTGCTTGCTTGGCATGAACCTAAGATTAGGATATCATATCTTTCTACTATGCCTCTTGGACCTTGGCCCTACCTATATGGTAGAAGGAAGGGTCCTCATGGGGAATCCTCTATGTCTCGACCTTTGCGGCCTTCCATCGCTCCTACTCCTAAATCAATGAATGGGAAGAGGCCCATCACTGAGGTGCTAGAGACAACTCCCCATGTTGTCTCTCAACCTCTTCCTCCTTTTCCCATTTAGGAGTTTGTCCCTCCACCATAAATGGTTGTGATGGACACCCCTATGGCTAAGAAGGAGCCTTATGTCCCTTCACATTACCTATCCTCTATCTTAAAGACTCATAGAAACCGCCTTGCACATGAGCGCAAACTCTAGTGAAAGGATCTGGTGGCTGAGTAGGTCACTTCGCAGAAGAAGGGGGGATTCAATTTCCCCTGTTTCACATCCTCCTCTCTCCTCTCCTTTGCTTCCATTCAATAGAACTCAATTTTTATTTTATCTCTTGTTGCGAGCGTGAGCACCTTTGACCCTAAAAGGGTGCAGGTGTTTATCACTCCTTTTTTTGAGCCACCCCTATTGATGTCCCTTCCAGAAATCCCACCATTCCCTAAACCTGTGGACATGCCAAACACTTCGGTGGTGTCCACCATGGTTTTCTCCTCTTCATTCATGCCTCTCACCTTTTTTGTAAGGAGTTTTCCTCCTATGATGAAACAAAAAGAAGAGGTTGGCCCTTCAAGCAATGGGGGTCAAAAGAGGAATCCAACCTCTTCATAAGGTGGTCCTACATTAGCATGTGCTATCCTAGTGACAAAGCTAGCTATGATGTCCCTAGAGTTTGTCACTACTCCCAAGTCACTTGATGAGCCAAGCAGTAAATCTCAGGCATCACCCTCCCCATCTGTTGAGGTACCATACGACACTCTCGTAAAGTGCATGTTCAACTCTCTAGATGAGGTCCTTACCTTTTGATGATTTTCATGAAATAATTGCCATAGCTCTATAAGAGCCAAGTGGAGAAGACTTTGTGGGGCCCTCTTCCTTAGCCTGTGTTTCAGGAGGGTTGAAATCACCTCCCCTTAATATTACACCACTGTAGGCTTGTCTTCCTTCCCCTTATAATGATCTAGATTGGGAAGTATACAAACTCTTGGTTGATGAGTGTTAGGGGGAAGCCTCTTCTTTACCTTTAGATTAAGTGTGTGTTTGTTGTGATATATTCCCCTTGTGGTTGCATTATGTGTTCCTAGATGACCCTTGTCACCCTTGTAGGTGCTTGGGTATAGGAGTGATTATGTGTTGTAAAATTCCTGTATTTGTATCATCATTCTTCCATGTTTGTGCCTTGATTTTCGGTAAATTAGAGATGATGCAAAGTGTTGGGGGAATTTAGGCTCCCCTTCCATGTTGACCCAATTTTTTATTTTTCACTTTGTCTTTCGTGCATTCCTCTTGATCTGGTGGGGATTGATGATATTTTTCCTTACATCACAATTACCTCTTATTTATATAAGCATGAATAGATCTGAACTTGTGAAACCAGATCCCCCTATCTCTTGTGTTTTCTTTCTCTCTTCTTTACTTGAGTTGTCCCTCATATGTGTGATAACATTGTTTCCATGGTACTTTTATTTTTATAAAACACGTTCATTTCCAATGAATCTTTTCTTGAAAATATTTGCAAGCTTGTTCAGAAAATCACATTCTCAACTTGGACCCCCAATGGAACATGTTTCCTTCATCATGGGTTTGCAAAGAAAGAACTTGAGAACTTTCAAGGAGGGAGAAAATTTTCTTGTGGGAAAAGCCTCGACCTGCCCTTCATGAGGGGGAATTTTCTCCCTTTTGAATTCATTGATGAAGTGAACATATTTCGAAAGGATTCCTTGATGATGAATCAATTTGAAGAAAAATGTCTTTTTTACACTTTCAAATAGCACATGCCTTGCGTGGACTCCTCTTCTTTTGAAGGGTTTCTAAGGGATTCCTTTGAAATCCTTCCAACTTGTTGACTTTTTGTATGATTGTCTATATATTTTCCTACATGGTTGCTTTGTGTTCTTTGGCATATTATATCTATGGATTAGCATGTTGCTTTGTAGGTGCACTTGTGAAGCTACTTTCTAGTCCGACTCTACAGAGTCCCCTTTCATTGGGCTTCCTTCATGAGAGATTACTTGGGGGATATTTTCTTGGAGGTCTACGGGCTTATAAGGCTCTTACTACACTGGGCTTCCTTCATGAGTGAGTACTTGGGAGAATACCTTCTTATAGGTTTGCGGGCCTGTAAGATGCTTACATCCTTCGAGATTTGTCCAATGTTGGTCTGAGGGCTTTTGGTGTACTTTATGCAACTTCATAGTTTTGTGGAGCTATGGAGTCCTTTTGTTCGAACCTCCTCAGGAGAGAGTACTTGTGGAGTCCTTTGCCTACCCTACACTTTTGGGCTCACTGGATTGTGTTTTTCTTCCTTGATGGTTCAGGTATACATTTCTATCTCTTCAACCTACTTTATTGAAAACTCATTGATACTTGTGCTCACTAAACTAGGGGAAGAATGTATAGGAGCAAATTTGCATCCCTTAAGAAAATTCCCCTTTCACATACCCTCACCTTAGAAAATCAAATCCGAAGGTGAAATTCCACATCACCTACTGGCCTACCATCCACTTGGCATTTATCTTGTGTTGGTGAGAGAATATTTATTAGGGATGCGAGCACATCATGTGGACATCTACATGGTGTGCTACCATCCCTGATGGATTCAAGTGTCTGAAGCTGGAAAAGGTATTGCACTCCTCATTGTGGATGAGATGTAATGTCCTCTGGTCAACCAACCGACCCGAAAAATGGTAGATTCTTCTCATCCCACCTTCAAAAACATGCTTCATTCATTCATTCTAGGATCTTAGCAATTCATTCAATTTATCAAGCACATTCTCATTCATTCCAGCACTCTAGCACAACATTGTGAGAATTGTATCAAAATTGACACTCCATCAACTCCACATTGCAAGTGTGAGGAAACCATAGAAGTTACAAGCTTGTAGTCTTGTGATACCTCCCTTCACCATAGTTGTGGTAGTGGTGAATTTTCCAAGTTTGTGGTTTGCATTCTCCCTCCATTGGCCTTGAGAGCCTTTGGGTGGAGGTGGTAACACTTTACTCCTCTCCTTTATGATTTGGTAGAGTAGTTTAGTCTTTTTTAGTGTTCATTGCACTTCCTTTATCTTCTTTATCACATATTCTACTCTATTTATTTTTGGTTGTCTATGGAGGTGGAAACACCAAAGTGGGGTTCTAACTAAGGCATGCCCCTATATAGCCCCAACAATTTTCCCCCTCTCTTAAATTTTTGTTGGACTCGATGTGAACAACATTTGTCCGTTTGTTTGCATCAAGAATTTTTCTCCATGATTAGCTATTATCATGAACCTGAGTGTTGTGAAGGTTTATGAGCATCATGACCCAATCTACGAATTTTGGCTACTTGGTTAGAAGAAGTGTGCGACACCTGCCAATGGAGAAGATGAAGGTCACTACTAGTTTCTTTATAGGCCTTTATGCTAGATATTTTGTTGGTCTCTCTACCCAAGAGAAATTGTTGAGGGGTGAGGTAGGATTCTTTGATGAATTCGGCCACACCCCCACTCCTCTTGCCTCTCCTACACCATCATCAGTAGATGAGCATGAAGCCATTCATATTCCTTCAGAATATATTTCTACCCTAAGTAAAGGGTTGGGTGACTTGGATAATGACTTGGGAAAGGACTCGAAGTTGGCCAGAACCACTCGTGTTATTACCGAAATAAAATATATGGTGGGAAAAGATTGAATGAGCATAGAACTCTTGGCTAGTCTCGCTAGTCTAGCTGAAGCATGTTCCCTTCCAAGTAACACTAATTCTATACAAGGGGCCGCTCCAAAATATCATGAGAGAAAGATAGGAGTGTCGATGCCTACCACGTTCATGTATATGGTTGAAACAATCCCATCAGTCAGCATCTCCTCTGCCTCTAAGAGGTCCAAAACTATCAAAGAAAATAGAATACCTTTAGGTTTCAGCTTCACCCCTCCTGTCACCTCTAGTGGTGGAGGTTTCAATGGGTTGATTGGTGGGGGATTTGGTAGTGGTGGTGGCTCTGACAACATGGGTGGCATTGGAAAAGGTGGCTCTAGTGGAGGCCATGGTGGTGGCTACGGTAGTGAGGGTGGCTCTAGTGGAGGCCCTTTTGGTGGTGGTGGCTACGGTAGTGAAGGTGGCTCTAGTGGAGGCCCTACTGGTGGTGGTGGCTCTGACGGTGGCCATAATGATGGACCTAGAAGTGGCTTCAGTGGTGGTTCTAGAGGAGGTTGCACTAAATATTTGTCATCCGAAGACCCTATAATGAATTCTCTACTGCAAAATATGGGTAAGATACAAAGCCAGTTGGTGAACCTTTCCCAAGCTTCCTCTCAGCCTATTTTCTAGCCTTTCTTCTAGCATAGCCCATTGTTGGTAACAATTTTGAGCACTCCCTTCCCTCAAGGAATGGAGATTCCAAAGTTCAAGAAGTATAGTGGTAAGGGAGATCCATAGATGCATGCGTCTGCCTTTAATGCCATGTGTACAAAATTCTTCCATCATGATGCCTTGATCAAAAAATCATTTCCTCAATCTCTAAAGGATGCAATTCACTCAAGTGGTATTGTTCCTTTCCCGACAATTCCATAATTTCATTCGATGAACTCATAAATCAGTTTCTTTGATATTTCCAATATAACATCGAATGAAGCATATCTCAATCAAATATCACTTTTTAAGAAAAAAGGTAGTATATCAAGAAGTTAGCATGGAATATGTGCCAACCAAGGAACAAGTTGCAAACATATTCAATAATCCTCTTCCCAAAGAGAAATTTGAATAATTGAGGCAACAATTAGGAGTGGTTTCTCCCACATCATATCACTAAATATTAGTGATAGGGCATGAGTCCAAGGAAATTTCACAAAAACTTTATTCATCCTTGGAAGAAGAGTGAAAAGACAAGTCAAGCATGCATGATTTTATAAATTTCTTATGACTTGATGGTTGTAGATTTTGGGACACACTCTTTCACTTTGCATGGCATGTGAAAGGGGGAGAACATCAATAAGGTATCAGACACTATCCCTTTGCCATTGATTTCAAAGGGGGAGAAATAAAGCAAAATGATTTGTGTTTGTCAAAGGGGGAGATAAGCCTAAGGGGGAGGATGGTTGTTGAGCAAATGTTTGTGCAAAGCATTTAGTTTTTCCATCAATACCAAAGTGGTAGATTTTTGGTAATTTGATTGTCATTGATGTGAAAAAGAGATTTGAGTAATATCATTTGGTGAGATTATGGCCAGTCATGATGGTCATTGATGTCAAGTGGTCTTGCTTTAAATGATGGCTATGAAGTTGCAAGGAAACCTTTGAAGAACTGCAAAATTTTAGGCTTTGAGCCTCAGGCTTACTCTATATAGCTTGCTAAGAGAAGAAACAGTTAGTCATTTTCAGCTTAGTCTTAAAAGGCATTAGGCATCAGGCTTCGACATTAAGGCTTACACCTTAATTGAAAGTGATGAAAGGGGTATGAAGAAACCCCAAACCTTGACACCCAAAAAGGCTTCAATGTTTGCAATTCAATGTTAAGGTTTATGCCTTAAACATGAATGAAGGGGTAAAATGGAACCCCGAAGAATGACACCCAAAGAGGTAATTCTACCATTAACCATAGCAGATTGAAAGGATTCTTTAATGCTTACAAAAAATATGGTAAGAGGTAAGAGAAAAGGATGAACCCTAACATCTGACCAAGTAATGTTGTTTCAGATTTTAGATTTTGGTGTGTTGTTTTGTGAATGGGATGGAGATGGCAGATGGTAAAGGGTAAGGTTGATGGATGAACCCTAATAGGTGTAAAGAACTTCAAACTTAGGTGTTCGAGCTTCTTAATCTATTCAATGCACCTCAAGCATATTGTAAGTTGGATACTTGACATCAACCCCCAATGGAAAGGAAAATTAAGGTTGACGAGAGTGATGGAGTATTACTACCATTCCATGAGAAGCTTGCGTTGGCCAACATTGAACAAAAAAAAATCATGAGGAGGAAACATGTGGCAAGTTTTGTTTGGATTGATTAGCTCAATGAATTGAAATGTTAACCAAAAAATTAAGGCACGAATAATAAGATCATCGACCAACATTTAAAGATTTGTTTTTGACAATGTCTAGGTAGAAAAATGGTGAAACTTCTAGTTAGGTGAATGTGATTGTGGCACAAAAAATGAAATTGATCGATGTAACTACTCTAAAAATATTTTTGTTGATTGATTGGAAGAATTGGATGACTTCATTAATGCACATGAAGTCATGAAACTTGGAAGAGGTTGATCAAGCATGAATGGTGTCAAATGCATATGAAACCCTAAGATTGATTTACGCTAATATAGAAAATGAAATGTATAAGGTTGGTGTGTGTTGAAGAATGAATTAGTGCATATGCATTCAATGAGTAGATAGAGTGTGAGGATAAGAGTGAAGAGAGGAGAGGAAATTTGTGCATAGCAAAGAAGAGATTGAGCAGTTGTAGATTGAGTCTGTAACATAGAATTGGATTCCCTTGAATCATATGTAATTGAACTTGTTTCTCCACATAAAATCTATTGTATTTTTGATTTGTTTGTGCTATTAGAAAACTAAGTTTGGTCCTTAGATTATGGAGTGGGTGCTTCCTTATAGTTGATTCTCTTAAATAAGAGAATTGGTATCTCCTTAGGGTTGGTGACATTAAACATTGTAACTAGTGAGATTTTATTGTGAGGTTGGATTAGGGTAGAATATCCTAGAAACATTTCTTATTGTGGTTTTTTCCATATTGGATTTTCTATGTATATCTAGTGTTATGAGTATTTGTGTGTGTGATCTCTGCATATTTGTTTAATCTACATAACAAGGGTTAAAATTAAAGTTTTAATTGATCTAATAATTCACCCCCCTCTTTGTAGATAGTTGTGTTTCAACAATATCCACCTCCTACATCATAGAAATTATTGTTGTTTACAACTGATTGTCTAGATTTCTATAAGTATTAGTTGGATCCTATGATCAAAAAATATAGGTCAATGGCCAATAAATGGGAGATATATTTTATGCTATTTCTCCTCTACACTTTAGGGTCTACAAAACCAGGGTGGGTTCCCCTTTACATAACATCATTTGAAATATAGTCTTAAAACTAATATTCTAGAGGATGATCTTGTTGGCTAAATCATATTCAAAACCCTCTAATAGCTCTATATTATTTGATAATGTGGATTGAACACCAAAAAAATAAAAAATAAAAGATAAAATTTCAATTTTAAATTTGAGTCAACCCTATTTCAAGTTTATGGATCTAACTAGACCAATGCCTTATCCATTTGTAGATTCAAAAGATGGAATAATACTTCCCCACAATAAACTAACTCTATATTTTTTATAACCTCACTGCATTACAATGAGAAACCAATAAGAAAGAGACAAAACTATTACTCTTCTTTGAAATCCTTTTTGTAACCACAAGATCCTTAATGAATTAACTAAAAGAAATTTTAATCTATTTCTTGAAAAAAATCCAACAATTAAAAATTCATAACAAAAATTATGGAATGAGAACCATGGATAACTATTTATTATTAGGATTCACAAGAAGTTATATTATAGTATGGAGCCAATAATAGCTTGATATAGAATTTTGAAAACAACAATGTTTGAGTTTGTTGTTATTACATAGCAAAATTACATCACCCTTTTTTTGAGACTTCAAAATACCTATTTGTACAAAGATAAAAATATACAAAGAATAAAAATACTAAGAACTAGAATTACTAAAATGAGGCTCGAAATTCCCTTTTATAAATGCAACAGAAAAAAATTTCAAAAAGCCTCATCCATTGCTTAAGTAACTAAAAATAAAATTTAAGTGGTGACACTTTACAAAAAGAAATAAATAATTTATACAATATAGATAAGTTTCTGAAAGGTTGTTAAAGACCTTATATGGTATCTATGATGGTGTATAGATTTGGTTTCTTCAAAATTGCTCTTTGCAGGTGATAGGACATCTCTAACATTCTATTCCCAACATGACCATACAATAACTATGTGTGATTGATGATGAAATATTGAAATGCAACTCAAATCTCTACACCATCCTTCTCTTCATCTTTATTATGATCTACTGACATGTCACATCTAGGTGGGATAAATTGGTTAACCTCAACCGCATGTGCCTTGTAGTCATCACCTATTAAAATTGGCACCAATGTCAGATAAACCCCTAATGTTGTACTCTATATTTGAGAGTAAATCAAAGCATATATTTAAGTACTCAGTATCTACTTATCCATTTTTATTTATCGTATTATACATAGGAGAGAGTTGGATGTTAGAAAAATTTGACTTCCACTCCCTGTAGGACCTAATTTCTCCTTCCTCGTTTGAAATTGGAGGCATGTGAAACTCCTCAAAACCTTGAAAATTATTTAATTCACTCCTTATGAGATTCTCGTACCTAATATGATGATTAATTAAATGACCCAATACTTTTACTTCATCAAAATATCAATACTCACATTGTGATCAAAATTTGATTTCTTAGTAATAATCTTCAACAATGCAACTCCATGAGACTAATTGATTTGAATTCATTTTAGCCTAACTCCTGCTTGATCATGACTAGTAAATGGCTCTCTTAAAATGATATAATTATCCTGTACTTTTTCTATTTGATATAAAATATTTGACAACTTATGCCCCAACATGTTGTTAACAAAAAAATAAAAATATTGATTGCTCCCTCCTGTGCTACTTTGGCCTCTTCTCTACTTTGCTTAAGCCACTCTTTCAATGTTTTAATCTCAAAGGCTAGGCTTTATTTTTCCTATGATCCCTAGACCTCAATCATTGGATATGGTAGAGGTAGGAATCCCATGGACACATTCAACTGCTCTTGCAATCTCAAATTTATGGGATTGGCCTTGTCCAAATTCCCTTATAGGTTCTTCATTGTTGCTTCAATGAACAAGGTTGCATTCACTATGAGAGAGGTTGCTTGGGTGACACTAGTTTCCCCTAGTTTTATGACTATTATATTTCTAGTGATTTCACTATGATCATTTATTACTTGGGGTTCATTTGTTTCTAAGAATATAGACCAAATTGCGAAGGTTTCATAACTTAGAGTAAAAAGAAAAAGCTTGATCCTTTGAACTTAAAGCTGGATCATCTACCCCTACCTTCTAATGGTGTAAACTTCAATAAAAAACTACATGTCCCATCCTATTTAAAGAAGGAATATTGCACTCTTTACCAATTATCTATCCTTCTAAGGGGTCATGGACTCCATCTCCTTATTAAATTTATCACAAAACTCTATAATAATTTCCTTTTTTACCTCATCAATGAGGTTCTTATTTTACATTTTTAGCTAAATCTCCCCACCTTAATTTTCAGGACAAAGTCCTTGAAATCCTTGGTTGAAATGAATTGATCATATTGTATAAATTTTGTGCAAGATTGTGATTTGAAATCATGTACTACTTGTCCACCAATCCTAAAAATGATGACCAATCTATCATTAGTGGGCCTCTTAATGATAATCTTGGGTGGAGGATGCATTATCTAAACTATACTTGTATCATTATAGACCTTATTTGGGCATATGGGATAATCAACCAAAGGTCCATATGAGGGATCAATCTATTACAAGGAGGTAACCTGTTTGGGGTGTTGGAACTGTGAAATTTTGGAAATTTCATTCACCCTTCATGATTATTAGTCTCCCAAAAGGTTCGTAACACAGACATAAAAATCCTCACATAGAATTTTTTACCTAAATCCAATTTAAATTTTGTCATAAATCCCCATAAAATTCATATGGCATTAAAACTTTAACATATAAAAATATCAGCATAAGTTGATGCAGGTCTCATCGATGATAATATACACATCCTAAGTATATCGGTAGGACATCAGAAGGGTCATGTCGATAAAATTATATACCAAAAGAATGCGGGTTTTTATTTCTTATCGACAAGACAAAAGGTATCGACATGACGATGTAAGGTCATATCGAGCTAGGTTACCTTTTGCCGATTGGAGAAAGGTGAAGTCTATCGAAGAGACTTTGGTCGTCGGAGAGACATTTCAAAACACTGCCTGAAGTGCTATTGGTCTTGCCGATAAAGCAAAGGGAGGACTCGCTCAGTGAGACAAATGATGCCGGGGAGAGTTTATAAGGTCTTACCGACCCCTCGGGTTACACCGACAAAAATAAGCGTGCAGAGATAAAGGGTGTCGAGAAGATCATGCGTGTTGTCTGGTCGAAGAAAAGGCATATCAGTGAGACATGTCACTGCGGGGAGATCTAAGAGACATCACATCTAGTATTTTTCTGTTGATAGAACAATTTCTTGGTCTTGGCGACACAAGCTAACAAAGAAAACATCTCGGTAAGACAAAAAGCTTTCATAATAAGGTGAAGAACCATTGGCCCGATTCATTAAGTTTGGGCAATAGTTCCTTTGGTGAAGGTCATGGTGATATAAAAGGAAAAAGGAAAGAAACTATCTGGGAGAATTATGATGTCGGAGAAACTGCAAGACGTGTTAGCAGATGGGTGAACGTTGAACAGGCGGATTGGCCAGAGATTTGAAATGTCTTGCCGATATGAGCCTTGATGTGACAACGAGAATTTTGAAAAAATTGCAGCATTCATGTTTCAGTAAAGACATTAATGGCGCCACGAAGTGTAGAAGATTTTGCATATCAGGGTATGCTCAATTGAAATCATTGTCTCACGGAATTAAAAGAAAAGGAGAGCAAGCAAACCAGTAGAGCAATTAAGGCATTCACTTGGCTTCGATTTGCAAGAAAGTTACAGTAAGTTTCTCATCCTCTCAGAATTCGTAAAAATTTGAATATGGAAGGCACTAGTTTAGGAAAACTAAAGGGAAGAAAACCCGGGGAGGGTAGCCAATCAAAAGCAAAAAACAAAAGACCGAATTGCAACTAGAGGGCACTGAAAGGAAACTAAATCAAGACCTCATAGACCAGTTACCTGGTTCTGGGCCTAAAGCTAGGCGTTCTGCATAGCTCAAAGTGAAAGTTGACAAATTGGATGACAATTGAAAATTTGTAGGGGATGTTTGGACTCCGATTAGAGGCAATGAGTTATTCAATTTCCATTATCATAGGAGAAATCGCTTTGAGCCAGTATGCAATCCTTGGAGGCTCAATTTAGGGAAATTGGTGTGCCCTAATGTTTTTATTGATGTCAAACTGGTAAAATTGCTGGCTAGACATTATGACTCAAAATATAAAGCCATATGTGATTTTTCAGGGAATCCATTGATACATGTATTTGAGAATGCAATTTATGAAGTTTTCAGGATAGAGGGAATATGCAATGAGAAAGTAGAAAGTGAGGAGCTCGATAGTGAGTTCAGAAGGATGGACACCATTTATAAAGGGTGGAGGTTACCTCTACATAGAATTAGGTGTCATGGCAAACCTACTCCAATGGAAGACACTGAGGGACCACCCTTTCATGTAGATCTCTTCAAACCTTACCTGAAATATAGTTACTATTCAGTGGGACAAGTATTAGGGATGGAGGTACTTGAGCATATGGCAGTTGTGCCCATGGTGATTGTTGTAGACATTCAGTATCATAATTCCAAATCATTTGATTATGCTGCACATGTTTTTAAGGAGTTGGATGCAGGTTTGATGGCGATAAAGAATGGTGCTTCTATTCTCCACCTCAGGAATTATTAATTGCTGATGCACTTAGTGTTTTATTTTGGTCAAGAGTTAGGATTATGGCCCCAGGAGCTGAGGATTTCACAATCTGACAAGGAAGGTAGGCCATTGCCTCTTCAATTATGGACTGCTGTTTGGGACAATAGGTTTGCCAATTCAAATTTCCTGTATTTTGAAGAATTCTTTGTGAAATCCTTGTATAGATTTTTCAATCATCCTTGTGATTATTCTTTATTTGAAGAAGTAAAAAGGTTTCTTAGGCCTAGAGATTATAATGGACCAGTCAACCATAACTGGGGGGATTGGTATTGCTTAGAGAATGCCACAATGATTAGGGTTTATGGTTTTGAGGATATAGCATTCATTCTGCCTAGAACTATCCCAGATAGAATTGCATACCTAGAAATTGTTAGGGAAATGGATTACTCCAGTGTTATGAACTTAAGTTCATATGGGAAACATGCCTTTATGCCCTGTACATTGTGTTTTAGTGATTTTACTGTATTAACCAAGGAAGGTTATAATCTAATTTTGGATAAACTATTGCACTACAACATGAGAAGAGCACCATAGAAAAAACTTTGATCTAGAAGGGTATATCCACTCTGCCAGAGAAAAAATAAATTTTGGGGGGTACCATCATGTGACCTATAAATCTGATGACATAATCAGAAACCTAGAGGCAGAGGAAGCTGAAATTGTGATTGAGAAACATGACCAGGAGTTGGTGGATGCTGAGTTTTTATCCTCCATCAAAGGGATATCAGAAGTAGATAGGACACAAAGCTCATCTGGGAAGGTATCAAGAATGAAGACTTAGGATTATGCCTATGTTGCCAGAGAAATAGATGTTGAGGAAACCATGGATGTAGATACAAGACATGAAGACTATAGGTCTTTTATATCAGATGATGAATTTATAAAAACCTCAGAGTTTAAAACATTTTTATATAAGAAAAAAGGGAAAGAGATAAGGGGATAGGTTGACAATGTCACTACAGGAAATGAAGATCAACTATTGAAAAGCTTAAAGGATGAGGTAGAGAAAGAGATGATTAACATGACCCCTGAAAAGGGAAGGGAGATGCTAGAAAAGGTAGGTGTTATGATTTTTCCAGGTTTGGATCTGAATTCTGCATTAGTTTTTGACAGTTTCTTACAAGATAACAATGCTACCCACAAGCTCAGCATAGAGAAAGTGACGGAGGTATACACAAAATCAAGATACAATCCTCATGATGAAATATTGATGATTTGGGCCTTGTATCCTCCTCACAAGAAATCAATTTTTATTGATACTGAGAAGGCATTCAAACATGTCATGACCTTGAAGGTTGGGAAGGTTGATCCTGTTGCAACTGCAGACATTGGGATAAACATATCCAAGCATTGATCAGGGAGAGGAAGGTGTATAAAACCGATAATGAGAGGATGTTGAGAGAGAATGAATGCCTGAAAGACTTGGTAGGTGTTGTAACAGTGCCAACAAAGATGCTCACCCAAGGTGAGAGTTCACAAAAAAAGGACCATTGGGAAGGATCAACTGCATAATCTCAAGGGAAAATGGATGCACTTGCTGCAATAATCAAAAGAAGGCAGGTCGTTTTAACCACTTGGTTAAATAAACTCTAGGGAAAACAATCACAATACATGGATGCAATAAAGGAGCACAGGAGAGTGGATAGCAGAATCCAGGAAAAAATTGAGGAGTTAGAGAAAAAGGATACTCCTAGTAGTATAGAGATTGAAAATTCTAATTGTATCATGGATAGGCACATGGATTTCTTTGAGGAGTTACAAGGAGATGTGCAAGGATTGACAGAGGCTGCCGAAGATAGATTGACCAAGTTATGTGATGATGAAGGGAAACTGAAAGAAGTGACTACGTGGAAAAGTAAGTGTGAAACAATACTCCAAGAGATGTTGACGATAGCCACTATGAAGGATGTGACATTGGATGAAGCATGTGAGCAGAATGAGCGAATGAAAATGATGGATATTGTGATCCACGATGCATTGGAAGATGCTGACACTCATGAGTGCCAATATTATATGGAGCATATGTTTGCAGTCCATTTGTGGCTTAACATAAATTAGTTAATAGTGGATTTGTTAAAATTTTTATGCTTTAAACTTTTTTGAAAAGGCACGTCCTTTTGCAAACTGATGTATAAATATCCATTGTTGGATAAATTGAAAGGAGGTAGTAGAAGATAGAAGTAGAATAGGATATACTACTGTAAGCATTACATTTTCAGAAAATGATGACATTCAAGGAGACTATGTTGCATGTATGAATTTTGAAGGAGATAATTAAAGAATGTTGATTTAGTGGTTTCATTCTTGCATCAATTGTTTGTTGGATTCTTGCGATTATTTGATTGTCTCCAATATGATGTTTCTTGGTTATTTGAATTGAAGTATCAAGTATAAATTCAATTTATCAGTACACATTTTTTGTTTCTGTGTGATTTGGTTTATTGGATTCTTCAAAGAAGAATTCAAATTTCCTTTACATAAATTATAGTAATCTGGGAATGTCATTTGGATCAATAAGAAGAATTAGATAATTAGATTTGATATTCTACCTCAAGTAGGGTTTATGAATTACACTCTTGCATGTTTATACCAGTTGTAAACTCATAGTTATATTTCAAACAATTAGAGGACCTGCTAGATAGAAACCATTAATTAAAACTTTTATTTGACTCCGTTACCCAATAAGGCACTGGTCTCCCTCAGTTACATTACATTAGTTTTATTCATTTCATTTGACATCTCTTAATTGAACATATTAACTCACACCTTGATATTGCATATACAATTTATACCAGATTAGGATCATATCTTTCCACTATCAAATTGCCATTTGTGGATAGTTAGATCAAGTAGGAAACATAATTCAAAATCTGTGTCACTCATATAGGTGCACCCGCCTAGGTCTAGCAGAGCCTCAAGAGTAGAGGGTTCAACCATACAGGTCGGCCTTGTTAGTTGACCACTAACGTAGTGAGAGTTTGGCAACCTCTCATGGTTCATTCAAACCAATGTTTTTGAGACCCAACATGGGGCTTGGTCGTATAGCCCTTATGGAAGTGGAGGGGCTAAGAGTACTTGGCGAGGAATTTGGAACATTTGAGATTATTTGACTAGTATTATCCAAAATTGTTATTATAATCAATGTATAATCATTAATATGTGAGAATGATCCCTCAAAAAAAGGATATACTTGCTTTCTCTTGGCCTCACACATCTGAATCCTTAACCACAAGGCCCTTCTTTTTGCTTCTTCCTTCTTCGTGGAAAAATTTATGATCAAATCTTCCACATTGTCATATTCATGTGAGAATGATGCTAGTTTGAAAATCATTCTTTGATCATTCATGAAATGTTCTTGGTCACACCTAATCTTGTCTACCCTCATTTTGTAAGGTAGAAACTCTCCATATAGTAGCTCCATTCCCTCCCTTGATGTCACTAAGAAATTTGAGAACGCAACTATATTTAAGGGAGGATGGCATGCTTCTTATTATTCTTGAAATGAGTCTTATTAGACTTATTTAATCTTCACATGGGGTGCAATTGGGGACCCATACACCCTAATTATAGTAGCATTTGTATAGAAGAACCAATCTCCCAAACTATGATTGATCTCCTTTTCTAGAAAAAAAGGTCCTTTGGCCTTAAAAATTTCCTTACCTCAATTGATAATATCCAATCCACAAGAAATCCAAAGTTCTTCAAAAATTTCTTTGACAAAAACTCCTTAAAAATAGAGTAATTGGGCTTCTGGCAGTCCTTATCCTAAATATAAGTCCATTCATGAACTGGTAGCATTATTTATTAATAATCCATGACCCTAATTTTCATGTGTGGGGACCATATACCCTCTCCACTAAAGAAGATAATGTGACTCAAGGGGGAATACCATTTAAAATATACTTTTATACTATTCTCCTTGAGTGTACTCAAGGATTTATGAATTTATTCTACAATATAGCTAGCATAGTTGTATGGTTTGTTCACATATCTACTTTGAATGTATACTACCAACACCATTAGATTAAATGGCATCTGAATCTTGTTTTCCAACCCTAAAACCTAACATAATGAGAAGTATGTCTTCATAAAGTAGTCCTCAAATATATCTTAAACAAAGGGTTCTAATTCTCCACTAGAAAACCTTCCCTGTTCCCTATTAGGCCCTCTAGGCTTGAATTAAGGTAGCCATTTTACCCTATGATTGTCCTTGTGCCTATGGTACTCTTTAGTAAGGGTACCTAATTCTATAAGAAATTAATAATTGGGGTTTAGGTTGGAAATTTTATAAACGTAAGCCCTATCTAAGAGTATCAAGAATTTTCCAGCCCACGAAAATAATACCCTCTTCTCAGGGTTGCATGCTTGTATAGCTGCCCTAATTATGTTAAAATTTATAAATATATTAGGAACCACCAACCTTACTAGCCATAATATCCATATGTTACAGATAATTCTATTTGTTAGGACCTTTTGAAAGCAATGCTTAAAAAGGGCATAACCTTGAATAGGATTTATTGTGTCTCTGCAATTTTCATTCTTATCAAAACAATTATCAGCTAGGATCCCAAACCCTTATTCCATTCTTGGCTTCTTAGTTGATCCTATAAATTGAGTCATTATATCCTCATATAACCCCCTCTTAACACCCCTTGAATTACCAACCATAGTTTTCAAACTAGGCTTCTAGTAATAAAAAACCAGGGTTTTGAATTTTGCACTTTGAAGAAGATTTTTGTAAAATTTCACATTGTCTACCCTTCCAAAGCCTTAAAATCCCCTTTGAATACTTGAAACTAGATTACGAACACCATTTTATACTTTTAATTATATAAATATGGTCAAGTTTACTTGTTTTTCACTCACTAGAAGCCCTATTTTTTTTGTGAAAACCCTCATTCGCTTGAAAATCTGCAACAACTTCACTCTAGTATTTTGTCTTTGTGATCTAAGTAATGGAAAATAGTATAATTAAGTAATTAATCTCAAGGTTTGGTAGATATAGATAAAATTTTCCATTAATATTGTTGCATTCTTGAATGCATGCTCAATATTAGTCATTCCTTGTTTTTTAATATGGACGTTGATCTCCAAAGATCAATAATGATCACAATAATTTGAAATTCCTCCAGAAATGAGAGATATTTATTTTCATTCCCATGGCTCTGAGAAATGTGTCACCATCTTGAGAAATCACTAGAACATAATAAAGGATTTTACGACCTTCCAAATAGTGTATTCCTCTATGAAACTTTAGCAATGAACAATATTGGACACATGACATGATTTTAGGAAATGGGAGGAGCAAAAGCTCAACTAAATAGTGCTCTACAATGATTATAGCTAGCATGAAATGGTAAATTGTATGATTTTTACTTGAAACAAAGGCTTTTCACTATTTCATGGGGGCTAACGTTTTTAGAATAAAGGGGCCCATGATGCATATACTTTGTGTGACTTGAAAGGGCTTAAAATGCATGTGCTTTAAAAACAACTTAAAGCTACTAAGAAAAGGGGGCTGACCATGAAAAATAAAAGGGGGGACTTCGCTAGAGGACTTATGTTACTCGCACATAAATATAACTTATAATTCAATTGGCTAGCTGGGACTCGTACATGCCAATATTAGAATAAAGGTAAAAGGTATTTTTCAAGTTTGGAGGGGGAATAATAAAACACAAAAGATTTCAACAAACCATATAGACCAGATGAAATGTTGATACATGTCCAACAAGACCCAAAAGAATGCAAGGCCTTTTAGTGATACATTAAAATATACTAAAAAATGGGATCACTTGGTATTCTAACAAAAGGGGCTGATAAACACGTAGCACAAAAGTCTTAAATTTATAACTTAAAGGATAGGAATTACAAGTTAAATTTAAACATTGAAATATAAGAAAAGTGCAAGGGTTTTAGGTATACCTTAGGGTTTTGATAAAGGTTGGGTTTTAAGAAGCCATGATGCATAATTTTTAACATACCCTTGCAAAAATCATAGGACTTTTAGGAAATTTAATGGCCAAAGTATCCCAGAAGGCTAGAAATCATACAAGTACCACTAGACATTATAGATTCAATCATAATTTTCAAATTAACCAAGATCACAAACATATGTGCTACATGGGAAAATTGACCAAATATTTCATAAGATCTATAAATGTAACATGTTCTTAAACCTTCTTATAGGAAAAATAAACAAACATAACAAATAATAGACCTCATCATATAACATAAATTTTCTTTCAGATGTCAAGAGATATATAAAATCCTAACAAACCATAGACCTCATTATATATTTTTTACTTTCTCTATGTTTTTATTAGGCTCTATCTTTTTACCTATAGTTATTATAATTAATCCTTTGCTTCTAAGCACAAATATAAGTTTAGATGTCAATTTATTATAGTTATATTGTATAAGTATAGAAATTTGAAATTGATCCATAATACAAGTAATAAATGTGAGAATGTATAAAATTCAAGAGAATATGTGACAAGAACGTCTTAGTAGTTGATTAAAAAAACCCTTAGCAATTACAAATTTCAATGGCACTTTATTTTAGTGTGATTTACATTGTAAAACTTAGATTTTAAGACCCGAAATTCTCAGTAATTATAAAAGAAATATAAGATGAAGAATTGAAACCAAACTATAAAACAAAACTATAGATATTGAAAAAATACACTTTAAAAAAAAAATTGAGCTTAAAAGTGGTTGCTTTGAGAAAGTTGTGAGTTTCTAAAGGTTCAAAAATAATGATTGAATTTTTATTTTTATGAGAAAACTAAATTTCTAGGAAAAATGAATCAAATATGAAAAATAATTATACCACTACAAAGAACTCAAAATTCTATCCAATTTACAAAATATTAAAAAATACTTTTATTTGTGTAGTGCATGGAATTCTTGAGTGAAAAGGTTAATGGAGGGGAACCAAGGACCCTAGTTTTTGACAATAAATACTTTGGTAGTTGGAGGGAGGGTATGTGAAGGATCATCATGGAAAAAATAGGCCCTTAAGTGGTAATGAAAATCCAGAAAATCAGAGTTAGGCAACTTGACGTAAAAAATTGAATAAGTTATCTATATTATTTCAAAAATATGTAAGAATAGAATCTATAGAAAATTGAATGTAGTTTATAAACTACTAGGTTTATTTTATTTAAAAAAAAAAACTATTTAATGAAAATTTGAAATTTCAATGCAGTAGTACTTAAATTTCAAGGAAAAAATAAGAAGTAGGTGTCTGTCTGACCACCCTAACCGCAATAGAATGATGCTATTTTTTTATAATATTTTAGATATAAGTATAAGACTCATGTCCTAATGTGATGCATATTTTTTTATAATTTTTTTCCAAGTAAATAATTAATTATGAATTTTTTATTCTAAATTTTAAAAAATATAAAAATTTATATGTTTGAGCACCTTAACTTGGTCAAAACTTCATGATTTTTTTTTTTTTTTTAATCCTATAGTATCCAAAGAATAGAACGTGACACATGTTTCGAATTCAAAAAATGTGATATCGTTTGATGGCTATAGATGTTTTTCAATCATCCTATCAATTAGGACTTTAGTCGTAATTCAAATAGAAAATGAGTAATAATTATTTATTAAATTCAAAGTAAAGAATAATTTATATTGGTCGAAATCTGAGAATCTCCTTTAAAAACCCTTTTCATTTCATCAATTTTGGGTAAAAAAAGTCGTCAGCCACATTGGCCATCACATCACTTATGTATCACCACTTTTTGGCCCATCATGATCCTGCACATACCCGAGAAATATAATTTGTGAGGATAGTAGCCACTTTAAATGTAGGTGATGTGTATGTGGTTGAGTAATAAAATAAAGTCCCCTATTAAACCCATTTTTGGCTCATGAGTGGATTTTAATGGTTGTAGGTGTTCTATACAAGCCACTCAAACCTATAATGTTTAAAAACATTTGAACACAAAATCATTTGACTATATAATAAAGTAATTTCTCTAATTTCTCTAATTTTACTATTAATTCTATGGTTTTTATTACTTAAAGATGTAATTGCATTATTTGTTAGGCCTAAAAAATCTATAAAAACTAGTTTCTTGCCTAGGGAATGTTCAAACTCTCTAGTAAAAAATGATTTCTAAATCTCTATTTTATGTAAATTAAAATCTATTTTTTTATTTCTCAAGCGTACTATATATAGTAGACCAACCAAAATGCTTCTCAAATCACTAAAAATATATAAATTCTTAGAATATAGGAAACCAATAATGAAACGCTAGATATTTTAGTTATCTTATCAAACCCTTATAATTATCTAGGTCATCTAAATATGCATGAGAAGGGCATGTTGGGTCTTAAGAAAAATTACATGTAAAGTGATCTACTCGAAAAATATTTTCAAAAATAGGATACTACTTGATCAATTCAAAGAACCATAGGTTTGATATCATGTTAGCTACATAAATAAATTGAATATACCTAGAATGTAGTCAACAAAATTGAAAAAGTGATGTTACTTTTAATGCATCTGTTCTCATTGATGTCAATAGAGTTGTATTGTGGAAGGTTACATGTGATTTAAACATAGTGGTGTTTATTAGTATTGTGAGGTGAAGGACTTTGTGATGAGTTCCATGAGCATTTTGTATAGTTGTACCACATCTTTTATTGTTCAGGAATAAATGAAGTTTGATAGGTTGAAGTGTATGTTGTCTATGGTAGTGTGAATGTTGCATTATCTATTCCTTGAGGTAAAGAATTGGTGAAAGAAATTTTGTAAGGTTTCATGTAGTCAATTTCTCAAAAATTTGTATTAAAGAAGCTTGGGAGAATGCTCTACATTCCTCTACATTTGAAGATATGACCTTGTGGTTTGGAAGTTAGAAAAAGATAGGTGTGAAGTATGTAGTTGATATTAGAGCACAAAATTCACCGCAAAATTTTCCAAAGCTACCAAAGTGAAGATTTTGTTTTTATATTAAGGAAGGATCAGAGGAATGCTCCATATTTCTTCACCTTTGAATATGTGATCTTGTAGTTTAGAGGATAAGTTCTAATTATCTATATGTTTCTGCATTTCAAGTTTCAAGTGTTGTGGTGTACCGCAAGTATGGTTTTCAATGTTCTATCTCAAGACTATGTTTTCTAGGTTTGCAAGAGATGCTCGATTTAATATCTATTTTCTTGCACCAACATAAAGTAGCATGAAGTTGTAAAAAGAGTATAAGAAATATTTTTAATGTCATAGAATGATTGTAACATGATCCACATGATGTTTTTAAGTCTCTTTGGTACCATATTTCATTCGGAGCTAATGCATGTAATGTTAAGTGTTTGTTGGGCCGACTTGGTATGTTGAGATGTTTGCACCAAGTTTTTGAATTGGATTAGTTTGTGGCATATGCTAATTCACCCCCTCTCATTATATTAGCACATTCTAATAATTGGTATCAGAGCTGAGTTCCTTGGTGCAACCTAACAATTGAAGGTACATCTTGGAATAGAACACATGGATCAAAAGGAGTCCTCTTCTAAAGAATCAATATTTGATGGAAGAAAATATGTCTTTTGGAGTATTAGGATGAAATTCCATCTCACCTCAGTAGGGTATGATGATTGGAGAGGTAAAAAGGATGATTATATTGAACCTACTCATCCTATTATAGATGTTAATGTGAAGAAGGCCCATGAAAAAATGCCAAAGAAAATAATTCTATCTTACATGGTTTAAAAAATTCAAAATTTTTCAAGGTAGTGTAGTGCAAAAATTCCAAGGGATAGATGCTAATGTGAAGAAGGCCCATGAAAAAATGCCAAAGAAAATAATTCTATCTAACATGGTTTAAAAAAAATAAAAATTTTCAAGGTAGTGCAGTGCAAAAAATCCAATAGAGATGGGTTAAACTCAAAAATCTCGATGAAAGGAATGGAAATGTGAAGCAAGTAAAATTATAATGTTACATAGTAGTGTTTGAAAATATAGGAATGGAAGAAGAGGAAAAATTTGCTAGCTATTTTCTCCGAGTGGATGAAGCAGTCAATGGAATTAGAGGACTAGGATAAGAAATAATTGATTAAATGTTGTGAAGAAATATTTGAGAGCTCCCCCTCACCAGTTTGATTCAAAAGTTTCTACTATTGAAGAATCCAAATATCTAAAGACATTTACCATGTAAGAGTTGTTTGGGTCTCTCACTACCTATGAGATGAGAAATGAAGTCCAAGGTACATATAAAAGTAATGTTTCTTTAACAGTTATGAAGAAAGAAGGAACATTTGGTTCATAGAGTGATTCTAAAGAAGAAGAAGCAAAATTTGTGAGAAATTTGAAGAAGAGATCAAGAAAGTAAAAGTTACCTTTCAAGTGTTTTAAATATAGAAGAGTTGGCCATTATGATTCTAAATTTCCTTTTTAAGATAATGAAAATAGCAGCAAGGATTTCAAGAGAAATAACTTCAAGAGGAACCTCCTCTCTAAAGAAGACTCCAACTCCTCAGGGAAAGAAAATCACTACTCATAAAATGATGAAAGAGGACAATCTGTATTCATGGTCATGGTGGTCTCTAATGGTTCAGACATGGCTGTAGATGAAGAAGGTGAAGTTTATTTTGAAGTTGAACTTGTTTATTCTCTTAAAGAATTCAAATGTGCGAGGAAAGAGAACAAAGAACAAAAATCCCTAATTGAAGCTAAGGCAAAGGAATGCACAAAACTTGAAAAATAATTTTGGTTACTAAAAAATGAATTGGAGAAAGAAATGTATGGAAATATGGATAACCCTGAAGAAAAAGATCTCATTTTAATTAGGCTTGAAGGAAGACCTTTCCAAGCAAGAATTTTCTTCAAAAATAGATTCAATCATGATTTATTTAGTTATTATTTCATCTACATTAAATATGGTTATAAGGCTATGGATTGAAAGTCTAAAATGAATAGAAGAAACTTTGTAAGTAGGAATTATCTTACTTACCTAGTGGAGGTCAATGTGATGTGTCAAATCTACAACCATGTTGGATACATAGAAATATATTGCAGAAGTGCATTAGCTAAACTAGAAACTCAAATGGTAGATGCAATTGAGCAAGTCAAGGAGAATGACACTCCCAAAAGAGAGGAGGCAAACAATGAGGTTGAAAATTCAATATTTTCCAAATATAATTTCATACTCAAGGGAAAACTAATCTATGGGTAATAGATAGTGGATGTTCAAGTTACATTATAGGTGACAAAAAAATTCATCAATATTGTTAAGTGGAATAGCAGATCAGTCAAGTTTGGAGACAATTCAGCTACAAATATTTTTGAAATGACATTGTATGTATTGATGGAAAATCTAGCACAAAATATGTTCTCTATGTAGAATTTCTCAAGCACAATATTCTTAGCATAAGTCAAATGTGCAGTAAAGGATACAATCTCATATTCCATGATCAAGGGTGTGAAATCAAAAGAGAAAATTTTAATAAATTGGTGGCAAAAGGATCTAGGATAAAACACATTTTATACAACCTAAAGGGTGTTAATGGAAGTTATCTTCTAGGATAGAAAACTGAATTTTGGTTGTGGCACAAGAGGATGGGACACATCACCTTTGATAATCTTGTAAACATCAGCTCCATACAAGCAATAAGAGATATTCCTAAGATTATCAGGTTGCAAGCACATTGTGTAAAGAATGTTAAATTGGGAAGCAAACAAGGATAAGATTCAAGACCAAGGAGTATTCTTCTAAAATCTACCATTGGAATTGATTCATACTAATCTATGTGGAACTACCAAGATACAGAGTCTCCAAGGTGAAAGGTATTTTATGTTACTCATTGATGATTTCTCTAGGATGACATGGGTTACATTTATAAAAGAAAAATTAGAAGATTTGAGTAGGTTTAAGGTTTTCAAGTCAATGGTTGAAAATGAAATGAATGTTAGAATCAACTACTTAAGGTCTAATAGAAATGGTGAGTTCACATAAAATGAAGAGGAATCTATCTATTTATAGAACTTCTCAATGAAATGGAGTAGTGGAAAGGAAGAATATACATGTTTAGGAGATGGAAAGAACCATGATGATTGAAGCCAAGTATCCTAATGTATATTGGAAAGGAGAAGTTCATACTATTGCCTATATTATTAATAGAGGACAACTACAAGTGAACAACACTAAGACTCCTTATGACCTATGGCATTGAAGACTAGCAACTTCCAAATAATCTAGAATTTTTGGAAGCATATGCTACATCAAAAGAGATGAAGAATGTTTGGGAAAATTTGATTCAATATATGATGAAGGAATATTTCTTGGATACTCAAATACGAAAAAATATTTAAAATGTTATAATAAAAGGTTGAGGAAGATAGTTAAGAGTGAAAATGTTAGGGTTGATGAAGAGTCACATTAAATCACACATGAACAAGAAGGTTGTTGGTTAGATGAACCTACCTGCTCAAAAGAAGAAATTAAAGAAAATGAATAAGAAGAAAAGAAGATCACCAAGACTCATGAAAAATATGTTCAAAAGAATCATTCAAAATATCAGATAATTGGAGATAATAATGTGGGGGTGTAGACTAGAAGAATATTTGCAAGAAAAAATAAACATGTAAAATTTTCTTTATTGACAAGAATAGAACCTAAGACTTTTGCTAATGCTAGAAATGATGAAGGATGTATACAAGAAACAAAAGAACTAAATTTGATAGAGGAAAATTAGACTTGGGAATTTGTGCCAAGGCCTATGGAGAAAAATGTGATAGGAACAAAATGGGTGTTGAGAAATAAATTGAATTAATATGGAGAGGTAGTGAGAAACAAATCAAGGTTGGTGTGCAAAGGTTATTGACAAGTGGAAGGAATTCCCTTTGAGGATACATTGGCTTCGATGGAAATAATGTAATAAATCAAAATGTTTCTTGAATTTGTAGTTCACAAGGAATTTAAGGTATACCAAAAGGATGTCTAATCTTATTTCTTGAATGGTGAATTATAAGAATAAGTTTACATAGAGAAGCTTGATGGATTTTAGTTATCAGAAGACCCAAACATGGTATGCAAACAAAAGAAGGATTTATATGACCTCAATCAAGCCCCCTGGGCTTGGTATGAAAGGTTAGACAAGTACATATTCTAAAAGGTATTTAAGAAAGGTATGGTAGATAGCAATCTTTACATCAAAATTTAGGATGAAAAAATTATAATAGTTGTATATGTTGATGATACAACATTTGGTGGAAATGATGAAATGTGTAAGAAGTTTGCAGAAGATATTTAAAAGGAATTTGAAATTTCAATGATATGTGAGTTATCATTCTTTCTTGGACTCAAAATTGTTTAATCAAATGGTGGCATTTTTATTTCTCAAACAAAGTATGTCAAGGATATGTTGAAGAAGTTTGGTATCGAGGATTGTAAACCAGTAAGTACTCCTATGGTAATAGGCTATCATATGAGAAAAGATGATGAGTCATCTCAAGCTTATTAGACTCTGTATATGTCTATGATTGGGGGCCTTCTCTATTTAACAACCTCTAGGCTTTACATTATGCAAGTTGTTTGCTTGGTTGTAAGGTTTCGAGCTGATCCAAGAGAAAATCACGTGAAGGTTGTCAAGAGGAATTTTAGATATTTGAAGAACACTCTTGATTGTGGATTGTGGTATAAAAAAGGTGATGTATTTTCTTTGAGTGCATACACTGATGTAGATTGGGCTGGTAGTGTTGATGATAGAAGAAGTACTAGTGGTGGAATTTTCTTTTTGGGAGATAAATTGGTGTCATGGTTTAGCAAGAAGTAGGATTCAACTTCCTTATCAATAATAGAAGAAAAGTATATAGATGCAACATCCAATTGCACTCAAGTGTTGTGGATGAAGCAAACATTTAAGGATTTCAAGGTAATGTATGAAGAGCCCATTACTATTTTATGTGAAAATACAAATTCCTTCGATATTTCAAAGAATCTAGTGATGCATTCTAGAACCAAGCATGTATCTATCAAGTATCAATTTCTAATAGAGAAGGTTGCAAATCAAGAGGTAAAATTGGAATATGTACCTATAGAGGATCAGGTTGTAGACATTTTTATAAAGGAAATTTCTAAGGACACATTCTAATACCTCATCCACTACTACATCCACCAAAAGTGTTGAAACCAAATCCATCCCATCAAATGCACCTCCTAACCCAAAAATTCTATAGTTGAAATTAGCTAATGAAAATTTGTAACAAGAATTAATTAAAATGGATATTTTTGCTACAAATGTAGAGATAGAGAAGAAAATTTTATTCCTCAAAATATCTATTCCTTACCCAGGAGCTTCAAGTTCTAGTCAAACTGACTCCGATCTCGAATAAAAAAACTAAATCTGATGGAAATATCCCTGGTGGTTGTGGTGGTGGAGGTGGAGGAGGTGTCAAGATCAAGAATACCCAATGTGGAGGTGGAGAGGGAGGTGGAAATGGTGGTAATGGTGGGGGTGGAAATGGTAGAGGTAACAAAAAATATGGTGATCAAAATGATAATGAACCCCATAATGATCAAATAGATTGATTCACCGGAAGGCTAATGCAAGTGGACAGGTACCAACAATTATGCTTTGCTAGGATTTCTGGTTATCCAAATCAATTCCTTGATGAAATCAGGCCTTCCTTGGTTAATTTCTTTGGAGATAATGCAGTAAGTGATGAGGATCACCTAAAATCATTTGAAAATGTTATGGATGATTCTGAGGTTGAAGCTAAGGATGTGATGATGAATATTTTCATGCAATCACTCACTAAAGATGTTAGAGAATGGTATAGGTCTTTACTAGTTGAGAGTATTGGTTCTTGGGAAGAATTTAAGAGGGTGTTTAGAGAGTATTATGGTGATAAGACTGACTCAAGTTTCCTTCTAATTCAATAATATCTCCAAAAGTTCAAACGAGACAGTTGTTGATTTCAATACAAGGTTTCATAAGGCCATGAATATATTACCTCCTAATTTGAGACTTAGTGACAATGTGTTTTTTCTCAACTATTGTAACACATTTGATGTAAAAATGAGCTATCTCCTTCTAGATAAGAATAGTCAAAATTTAAGAGGGGCTTTCAAGATGGCAGTCCATATTGAAAAAATTAGAAGAGCATTAGGTAAAGTTGGGATAAGAGATGATGTTAAAATTTTGAAGAACCCAAAGAAAGAGGACAAGCATTTTGTAGAGAAAGGAGCTTCACTGGAGGACACAATTGATAAAGTTGCAAGTTCTTTGAAGGATATAAGTTATAGACCTGTCAGGACAGAGAAATGGCTTACAAATGATAAGCCAGTTTTTTTTAAAAATGAAATGCCTCCTAGGTTGCAACACCATCCTTATTGTGTACGTTAGAATGTGTCAATTAAATTGAATATAAACTAGTACACCAATGAAACATTAGATTGAAGAAAACTAAATAAAATAAATTAAATGCAAACTCTAAACCGCAACTTCTTAAAATTCATTTCATTGTCCTCTATCTCCAAGGATTTGCTTCAAGATGCTTGCTCTCAGTTGTTTAAAACAACAACTTGTAGAATGGCAGCTTGAGAGAATGAGATTATTAAGAATGCATATGCATCTAAAACATTGAACTATTGAATTAAAAATGCTATGAATGCTAAGATGCGACTATAATAACTACGCATAAAAATGTGAGATTCGAGGTTCTTTTCAACTCATGAAAGGGTTGTATTTATAGATTTTTGAAGGCAGGAATTCGATTGGCCAAGATCGACGGTCGAGTTCAAACCTGTTGAAATGAACGGTGAGAGATTGAGAATTCGAAAAGAAGGTGGAATTCTAAGAGACAGAAAATGAAGAGACAATTGAAAGGTCTCTCTCATAATTAAATAAATAAATATTTAATTATGTGTGAGAGAAATATGAAAAGACTTTAATTAAATATTGCAAATATTTAATTATGTGAGAAAAGAAAAAGCCTTTTAATTAAATATTAAGAATATTTAATTTTGTGAGAAGAATGGGAATTTGGAAAATGATTTAATTAAATATCGAAAGTATTTAATTAAATGTGGAGGGGAGAATATCATTTAAATTGTGAATTTAAACTTGTGATAATTAATGTAAATAAATTGTAAAATCTATTTAATTAATTAAGAGGAAGGTAGCATTAATTAAATAAACTTTATTTATTTAATTAAATTAGAAGAATTAGAAAATGAACAATATAAATAAATAATTAAATTTATTTATATGTAGATGACTTAAGAACATTAATTAAATAATTCATATTTAATTAATTAACAGGTTCGATCAATCGTGACCATTTTTAGATGTGTACACTTATAACACCAATTGGCATAATGGGAAGCCAATTCAGAACAACCAAAAGAACACACAAAAAAAAGTTCCCCTTGATCCTTTACAAAAAACCTTTGTGAACATTACTGATGAAACACCTTGGTGTGTTTTTTGTCAACTACCCCATGCCTCTCAAAGATGCTCAATGGAAAGATAATTTGAAGAGGAACAAAATCAGTCAAATGATTATGAGCCACTAGAGGAAAATGATGTTGAAGTACATGTACTTATGCACATGTTATGGAATCTCTATTTTGCTAATTTGTCCTTGAGGACAATATGTGTTACTCTTTGGCATCTTGGTGGTTGTTTACTCAGTTTATCTGCTTCATTTCTAATTGGCATGTTTACTTCATTTATGATAATATCTTTGGTGGCACTGATCTCTTGACTCCATATGTAGATCTCGATTAAGGAATCTTGGTTACAGGTTTATGTTCCATTGATCAGGTGACATGTTTCTGATTTGACAATTTGTGCTACAGTGATTCACTTGGTTATATGATATTGGCATGTTCAGTGTTCTATAGGTTGATATATGTTTTGGCTTGATCAGTTTCTAGTATCATGAAATTGTTAATGGTTTTTTGATCTTCTTTAGAGTTGTATTTCTCTATCCTTGTTCAGGTAATGCTCTTTGGTTCTTGGTGATTGGGTTATAAAATGTAGTTGGTTTTCATGTTTTAAGAAAACCCTATAAGGTTTCCTTAAACAACTGATATTGGCTTGGGTGAAAGGTATATTGAATTTAACTTGAACATTAGCCTTCATTATACCTCATTTGGCATTGGTTATTATAGTGCATTCGGGCTTTGAGGAACACATTTCTCATTCTTTTGCATTTGGTTTATGGTATTTGGTATTGTGAACTTTGCATGAAATTAGCCTTTATTACACTTCACAAGGATTTGGATACGTTGAGTATATATGGCATTTTAATGGTGGCAATCAATTTTAATCATTGGAAAACATGTGATCATTTCTATGCATATGTTTCGGTTTCTTGGTCAACACAAGTCGAGGCCTTAAGGCCGACAACAGGTATAAAGCTTTTGATTATTTTATATGCCACATTGGAAGTGAATTGGTTTTGATTACTTGGAAACATGTGTGTCTAAGGTAATGGACATTCGGTTGTACTAATGATGTAATAATGCAAGGCATTATTTGGTCGGTATTTCACTTGCTTAATCTATGGATAGTGGTAATAATGATCGACAGTGTGCATGCTTTCAAAGGTAATGAGGTGCTCGACATTCATGACTTTGAGCAGTCGCAAATTTCAAATGGAAAAATGATTTTGTGAATTATTATGTTAGTCCTTTCGGACTTCAAAGATTATCAACATTTGAATAGTCATTGATCTTTTGTTTGGCTAAGGAATTTTAGGTCAATATTTTGCTTCACTTGTTCAAGGGTTTGGAACCCTATTCTATCCACCACGATGGATATTTTATCACAACCATTTCACTGTTTTTGTTGTTGGCATTATGAAATTCTTGGACAATGTATGGGGAAGCTTGAAAGACCATCACCATGGTCGATTATTTTTTCAGTTTCCTACCATCGGGTAAGATCTCAAATTAGGAAGAAGCTTGGGCCGCTCAGCTACTTTGCAGGACTGGTAAATTGCTCATGGAAAAAATCTATTTTAGTCTTCTCAGGTATTCTTCTCTTGACTCCTTTGGAGAATCGTTACATTTACTATCAAGATTAATAAGAGAATAGTGTGCGATTTTGTATGGAAGTTGGAAGATGGGTTTAATCTTCTCGTGGTCAGATCTGAAATGATTACACTAAATCTAGAATTTTTTTTTAAAAGGTTACCATATCAGTTTTATGAAACGTGATTTTGAGTTTGTGGGTCATCATGAAATCTTCGAAACTCTTCAGTTCCTTACTTGGAGTCGTTGGTAACTGCTATTAAATGCATTTTTTTTTCAGTTATATTATTGTTACAACCAGGGTAAAAAAGATATTATTCATGAATTTAATAGATGCGTTTTACTATTTTGGATAAGCACTACCTATTTGTTATGCCTTGCATAACCACCCCATCTTTTCCCTTGGTCAAAATGGGTCCCCCTTTGTGTTTTTTGTACTTAGTTGTTTTTGGAACAAAGTTTGGAGTCTAGTTTTGCCAATACTTTGTTTTTCTTTGATTTTTCTGTCGGAGTCGGAACCGGAGATGAATCGGGTTTTGAAAGTTCTTTCGAGGCTTTTTTTTTGGTTCTATCCCGATAGTCTTTTCTTTGCCTTTGTTTTTTCTCTTTGGCGGAAGCGGAGCTGGAGTGGGAATTGGGATGGTTGTTATCAAAATTTTCAAAATCAAATTCAATTCTGATCCCGCCTCTGCTCCCTTTTTAGTGTTTGTTTGTCTCGGTTTTTGTGTTTTGTTTTATTAGGTTGGTCTTTTACTTAACTTTTTGTTTTTGTTTTTGTTTTGTTTTTAGTTGTTAGATGCGGAGTCGGAATGGGGATAAGGTTTGGAAATTTTATAATTTTAAGATCCTGTTTCCATTTTAGTTCCGACCCCGCCAATTTTTGTCATTGACTTTTTGACTAAAGTTGCACTGCAGACCAGCGTTCGTTCTCTTACAGTTCTGACTCCGCCTTTTCTGCATTTTAATGCATTAATGGTGGTTGCCGATGAAGGTAGAAATTCACATATTTTTCTTTATTAAGGGTTAAAGCCGATCATTATTGTTATTATCACAAGTCTGAGAGTGCAAAGAGCAATAGCAGAGTTTGTTTGAGCAAATTGATCGAGATAGAGAAGGGATATTGCATGCGAATCGATTCAGAAAGTTAGCGTGGCTTTGTTTGCGTTTGAGGTAGGTCTTTTATCTTTGTTGTTCGTTGTTTATTTCCTTGTTGTGTTTTGCTTTGTATTTGTTCGCGTGTTCAATCATTGTGTTTTAAAGCAATTTTATGATCATCGATGTGATTGAATGAGCAGGTTCTTGTTTTGGCTTGTTTTGTTTTGCTTTAATCTTTGTTGTCTTGTTTTATCGTGTTGTTTCTTTCTATTTTTGGGCATTGTCGCTTTCACGTCTTAATTGTGATCGCGTCGTGTCGTTTTCGATTTGCAGTAGATTAGATTAGATTAAAGGTTTTTATTATGGCGTGAGTCAGATTAAGAATTTACAGTGAGGTAGATGAGAGATTTTACAGTGAGTTAAGGTAGATTAGATTTATTGTTTAAATTAGGGTTTCGTCATTTGGGAGAATGGTAGGGTTTTAAACCCGTGCCCTGGTTTTATTAAGTTTGTTAGTTTAGGGTTTCGTCGGTCTCTGCAATTACTTTAAATAAGATTTAAATAAATGGCTCTAAAATACAATTGTTCCCCACAGTCATATGAGGGTAGAGTTTTTAAGCTCCTTTGCCATTTTATGGCGACCTAGGTTTAATCATGAAGTTATGATGAAAATGAATAAATTTGATGATGTCATGATTAGCATAGGCGGAGGCGGGATTGGAATGGGTATGGGCATAAGAGTTTTGTTTTTACCAAAGTTATCAATTCCATTGCTATCTCGTTTTCGATTCCGAGTTCTAAAAGGTTTTCTTGAAGTATGTGATAATTAGCGGAGGCGGGATCGGAATTGATCTTGAACTTAAGAATTTTGTTTGTAAAGGTTATCAGTTCCGTTTTCATCTTGTGTTTGGCGTTGCATATAGTGGGGAGTCTTTTGTCGAAGTAACGATAACCAAATCAAAGGTAGAGGCGGAATGGAAATAGAATATGAAAAGAAGAGAATTTGAAGAAAAACTAAATCCCTTTTTCATTCCAATCCTGGTTTCGATAACTTCCCAACTCCGACTCCGAGCCCGTTTGTTACTAGGTGAAGTTCCTATATCGGTATTTGCTCCGAGTCCGCCAGTTTTGTAAAAGCGCTTGTTTTGAGCTTTTGTCTAGTTCTGACTCTGATGTATATGTAACAGGTATGTTTTTAAATCATGTTTTATAATGATTTATTTGAAGGTCTAATTAGAGGTTTGCTTGCAGGAGATTTGAGAGATGTCAGGAACGTAAGGAGAGGCTGCTCGAAGGAATCAACCGGTTGGAACGTCAAAGATAGCACCAAAAATCATGAAGGTGAAACCAAAACAGCTACCTTATACATTAAGGTATGATCATAGGAATCCGGTGGTGAAGGTGAGCAAGGTGGAATTAGACTGGTCAGATATCACAGATACTAATCTGGGCCAGTATAGTTTTGAAGAATTACGTGAAGAGACCTTTGCAGAAAGGGAAAACTTGACAGGGAGAACTCAAAGGATTGTTAACTCCGGTCTTGCACATATCACTTTGTTTCCTTTGTCAGTTCAGTGTCCGGAGTTGATATGTACAGTGGCCAGTACTTATAATCTAGCTACAAGATTATGCATGGATTCATAGAATAATGTGATTATAGATCTTACTCCACAGATGTTCCAAAGTATATTTAATGTTCCTGATCCCAAGAATTTAGTGCAGTTAACCGAGGCTGAGGCATTGGAGAAATACAGTAAGCATAAAGACTCCAATAAGTCTCATTTAAACAAAATATGGTTAAGCACCGAGAAGAAGTCTTTAAGCAAACTGGTAGACCAGCCAAAGAGGGCAGACTTCAAGAAGGAGATAGCTGATTTGATATTGATGCTCTCCAGAGTGTTTGGGAAGAGGGATTCCTTCCATTTCAAGGAATGGATGTTTCATTTTATTCAAGTGATCTTTCAGGGTGATTATCAGTTTGATTGGTCAATGATTATTTCTGATGCCATACATGATCAGCTCACAAGGGTTAGATAGACCAAATCTTTCTTCATGACTTCATATGTGGTCTATGCTGTGGCAAGAATGGGGATTTTCCTAGGATTAAACAGAGTAGGTGTAATGGGAGTCTTGGATGGACAAAGGAAGGTGTGGGAACACTACGATCAATTATCCCTTTAGGTTGCTGAGACTCACTTCAGGAGAGTCAATGATGCCTTTTTATATGTGTTTATCAACTAGTTGAGTGGAGATGCAGGATACAAGTTAAGCCAAGAAGCTATGGCATTCATTTCTGAATGGGGAAGTTGGTACATCCAATACCCCAAATTTACATACTTCAGATTGTTTGGGTTTGAAGGTCATCCCCATTTACTTCCAAGCTGCTGTAGCAATAGAATAGTGCTTATGGAATTTGTATATCAAGCCATTGGAGTTAATGCTAGATTTGGGATGAAGCACAAGACAGGATGCCATAAGTTTCCTATGACACTGGGGGAATATGGCTTTCAACACTTGAAGGTAGCTAAGGTGGTTTGTAATGAGTTGATATAATTAAAATTAGGATTGTATATAGCTCGTAAGTATTTTGATCCAAAGAAGAAGATGTATGCTTTATTACCTTCAGTGTTTACTAGACATTTTAATTTGTTGGAGGATTTTTGGTGTGATAGGTAGGATGAATATGACTTAAGGAAGAAGAATTATGAGAGATTATCAGTCTCACTTATGGTAGAGCTGGGTATTAAAGATAATGTTCCTGACACTTTGGTGGATGATGGAATTGTATTAGATCCCTCATATGAAGCTTTGAAGATTGGCACCAAAAACTTAGATCCAATAGACTGGAATGAGGAAGAAACTATTGATATTAAGAAACTGGGAAGAACAGTCTTGGATAGAAGTGTGCAATGGTTGATGATGAGAACTCAAGCTCCTCAGGGACCAATCCTCAAGAAAGGTAAAGGGTATAAGAGGATTAAAAGAAAGGCACCTTCTAAGGAACCATTAGAATTCTTTCCTCCTGATGTTGAAGAAATAGAGTTGGAGGTAGTTGATGAAGAAGAAGAGACACCCGAGGGAGATGTTCCAATTGAATCTGCTATTCCTACGCCCGCATTGGGTGAGTCATTTGCACAAGCCCCACTCACAAGAAAGAAAAGTAAAGAAGTTCAAGGAGTACTTTATGCCATGGCTGAAGCTACTAAAGGAAAAGAAGTGGAGGAAGAATTGGTAGAAATTGAGACAGACTCGGATGAAACTCTGTCAGAGAAGAACTTGCAAGAAAATGTACCTCTAGATTATACTGTTGAGTAGATTCTTACACAAGAAGAACAATGGAAACAATTTGAAGATGCTACCAGAGAATCTAATGCAAGGGCTAGTGCGGAGAAACAAAAGGAAATGGAGGCAAAGTTACAAGCTGATGCTCTACTTCAACAACAGCATTCAAAGGTAAAAGAAGTTGAAACAAGGACAATGACTAATACAATGGAGGAGCAAATGAGGCAACAAGAGCATGAGATCAAGGTCAAGGCAGAAAATGACAAGCTGGAACTGATAAAGAAGATCCATGATCTCGAGGAGGAGAAAGCAAGAAACCGAAGGGAAAAGGAAGCCCTGGTTGCTAGATTGAAGCTTGCAGAGGAGGCTTGACAGAAAGAACAAGAAGCTGAAGCTCTAAGAAAAGAAAAAGAGGCTGAAGAGCTACTAAAGAAACAGCAAGCTAAGGAAGAAAGGGAAAAGGTAGAGAAACTCATAGCCTTGGAAATGGAAAGGATAGAAAAGGAAGAAACTGAAAGGAAGCAAAAAGAAGAAGAGGCCGAAGCTGCAAAACTTAAAGCTTTAGAGGCAAAACGGTTGGAAAGAGAGGCCTTAGAGAAAGAAAAGTTAGAGAAGGATCAAATGGAAGAGGAGATATTGAGAAAGGAAGAAGAAGACAGGAAAATACAGGAACAAAGAGATAGAGAAGAGGCTGAGAAGTTGGTGCAGATGCATGTGCTACAGGAGCAACAAGAAAAGGCAAAGGTTGATTCTCAACCTGCGGTAGATATTTAGCCATCCTCTATAGTTTCTGCTTCCTCTTCCATGATGATGAATCCTAGTGCTCCTACATGGTTAAAATCAGATTTGCAGAAGAGAGCTAGAACACCTCCTCAACCTCTTAATTGGGAGGACATGATGAAGGAGATTGAACAGGAAAGGCCTAAGAAGAGGGCTAAAGTTTTGCATTCTACTAGACTCACAGATAAAGGGGAGATAGTTGATGAATGTGCCATGCCTATGATTGAAAAGGAGGTAGGGGATATGCAGCTCACAGACTATCAATTGAGTACGGTTAACTTGGGAAGACCCACTAGAAATCAACAAATGAATCTGATTGATGTGGTGGTTTCAACTAAAAAATCAAGGATGATTAAGGACAAACAAAAGAAATATGAGCTTAAGGCTCAATTGGATCAGTTACATTCATTCTTGAAGAGTGTCTCCTCTCCAAGGTCACAACAGGTTGCAGCAATTGAGACTCCTGTTTTGCTAAGCAAAAAGGAGGTTGATGATTTGGTGCAGGTTAGAGGTAAGGCGGAGATGGTTGACAAATGGATAGACAAAGTGAACCGGGAGGTAGGTGAGGTTTTGGAAAAAGGATTTGAAACCTATAAGGAGGCGGAAGGAGTAATAAAAGAGATGCATCAATATATTGAGGCATCCGAGAAGTTAGAAGAAGAGTACAAAGAGTATAGTGAAAAGTTAGAGAAGATAAATACATTGCCTCTAACTACTCTTCTAGAAGAATCTATACTCGAAGATGATAATAAAGATTTTGTAGAAAAGACTTCTCATATCCTTAAGTTTAGGACTAGCTTTTTGAGCAAGCATAAGGATGAAATTCAGGAAGCAGTTAATAATTTAACTGAGCAGTTGGAAGAGTTGGAAGTGGTTATGGCTATAATAGTAGATGTGAATGTAATGACTAAAGATGGCATGCTGTTAAGTCAGGTTAGAGAGAAATGGAATGAAAGATTCCAAGGACTCATGCAGGAGAAAGATGATGGAGAAGACTTAGTGATAGATCGCTTGTAGAAGTCAAGGAAGAAATAAAAGCTGCAGGGAGAGAGTTGGTCAAGGTAAAAAGCATGAAAGAATTTGCTGCAGTTGAGTTGGATCGCATCAAATTTGAAGATGACTGGATTGATGGGCCAGATATGGATATGCTACAACAAGTCTTCACCAGTTATGATGAGTTCATAGCGGATCCAGCTTCACATGCATAAAATCTTGCATGCATGATATTCTTCTTCCATGCATGATGCATGATGATCTTCTTCCTTGCATGTTGCATGCATGCGGCACTGACAGTCTTAAGGATGCATGATCTTCTTTTCTTCTATTTCTATCTTCTATTGTTAGATCAAACTGAATGTATAATGTAAGAACTCAAGATCAAAGTTGATCTGAGTTTCCAAGAAAGTTGATTGTTCCTAAAAAGGTGGAAAGCCTAAGATAGAAGTAAAGTTCGAACTTCTTTTTGTATTCTATAAATAAATACCAGATGGGTATTACATTGTAAGGGTCGGCTAATTGAGAATTGGATTGGCTTACCTAGTGCTAAGAGATAGGATTTTATAGAGCTTTTTGCAGAGATACATTGTACCAGATCTTGTTTATAGTTAATAGAATTGTAGGTTTACGAAATATGGAGTTTGCATTGGATTGTGTTGTTTGATAAGGTTAATGAGTTATAATCCACCTAAATGCCAGTGATTGTGTTGATGAATGATAGTTTCTTATGTGGTGAAAGTCATTAGAAGAAACCAGGTTTAAAGATTATCTTGTTAAATTGTCATTGAATTAAAGTTATTGAAGTCTGTTGATCTATAGTTTGAATGATGAATGAATGTGTGTTGTTTTGAAATCTTGGAAATACTTGTGATAGGTGAATAGAGGAATTGAATTAAGCACCTAAGATGTATACGATGGTACAGTTATATTGTGGGTTGTGTCATGCTATGGTTTTTGTGATCGGTTAAGAAAACATTCATTGTTAAAAGTATATGTCTGGATATTAGATAAATTTAATTCATACTTATTGATTTACCCCCCGGATCTATCTTTTTCTTTTATTTTAAACCCATTGATTTACAGGAACTACTTTGACAAAGAGATTCATAGCTTGAATCCTTTGTTACTAGCACAAGCCCCTTGAATATTATAGCTGCATGAACCAATTGAGTGACAACAGATAGTTGAGAACCAACTACCAGGACCTTGGGAGTTAGGCCACTACATGTAGTCTTTCTTTTTCAGGAGAAATATAGTAGAAATATTATGTTTTAATGTTGTTTGTATCATTTTAACCATCAACAGGAGTGAGTGAGAGAGAGAGAGACCTGAGAGAGGGAGAGGGGATGGAGCGAGAGACTTGAGAGAGAGAGAGAGAGAGAGAGAGAGAGAGAGAGGAGGGAGGGATAAGGATAGATAGAGAGGGTAGAGGGTAGAGAGGGCATGTGGTTTAAGAGTTAAGGCCTAGGGGTTAAGGGGTATAGGGAGATAGGATAGAGGGAGTGGAGGAGAGAGAGAGATTGAGAGGAGAGGGGGTAGGAGGAGAGACTTGGAGAAAGAGAGGGGAGGAGCTGAGAGACAGTGGCATAGGATAGAGTTTTTAAGGGTTTATGGTTTAAGGCTTAAGTTTATAGGGTTTAGGGTTAAGGGTATAGGGGAGAGAGATAGAGGGAGTGAGTGAGAGAGAGGGAGGTAGTGGGAGAGACATAGAGGGTAGAGGGTTAAAGATAGAGAGGAGATAGATAAAAGGATTGATTGAGTGAGAGAGAGACCTAGGAGAGGGAGAGGATGTAGGAGGGAGAGACTTGATAAAGAGAGAGGGAGGGAGGGAGTGGGAGACAAATAAACGGTAGAGGGTTAAGGGTAGATGATAAAAGGTTTAATGTTTTAGGGTTTAAGGGATAAGGGTTTATGGTTAAGGGTAGAGGCGAGAGAGATAGATAGAGTGAGAGAGAGAGAGACCTAAGAGAGAGAGGGGGTAGGAGGGAGAGTCTTGAGAGAGAGAGGGAGTGATAAGGGAGAGTCTCTATATCTCTCATCCCTCTCAGACTCTACCTCTTAGGTCTCTCTCTCATCGACTTCATCTTCTCCCCTCTACCCTAACCTTATCCCTACAATTTTTAACCTTTCAAAACCCTACCCTATACAATTAACCCTCTACCCTCTATCTCTCTCCCACTACCTCTCTCTCTCTCTCTCAAATCTCTCCCTCCTACCCCATCTCCCTCTCTTAGGTATCTCTCTCTAGGTCACTCTCTCTATCTCTCTCACATCTCCCCTTAACCCTTAACCCTTAAAAACTAAACCATTAAACCATTTATATACCCTCTGCCCTTAACCCTCCCTCCATATATCTCTCTCCCACTCTCTCCCTCTCTCTTAAGTCTCTCCCTCATACTGTATCTCCCTCTCTTAGGTCTCTTTCTCTCACTCACTCACTCCCTCTATCTCTCTCCCCTCTACCCTTAACCCTTAAACCCTAAACCATTAAACCCTTAACCCTCTACCCTCTACCCTATACCCTAAACCCTAAACCCTTTACCTATACCCTTAAACCTCCCTCCCTCTATCTCTCTCCCACTCCTTCCCTTCCTCTCCCTCTCTCTCAACCCTCTCCTCCATACCCCCTCTCCCTCTCTTAGGTATATTTCTCTTAGTCACTCCCTCTATCTCTCTCCCCTCTACCATTAAACCTAAACCCTAAAACCTTATACCTTAAACCCTTAAAGAATCGACCCTCTACCCTTAACCATGCCTCCCTTTATCTCTCTCCCACTCCCTCCCTCTCTCTCTCTCTCTCATGTATCTACCTCCTACCCCCTCTCTGTCTCTTAGGTCTCTCTCTCTCACTCCCTCTCTCTCTCTCCCCTCTACCCTAAATCTTCTACCCTCTACCCTTAACCCTTAAACCCTAAATCCTTAAACCCTCAACCCTAAATCCTAAACCCTTAACCCTTAAACTCTCTAACCTATACCATGAACCCTCTCTCCCTCTATATATCTCCAACTTTGTCCCTCTCTCTATTTGAACCCTCTCCCTCTCTCAGGTCTCTCTCTCAGGTAGAAGGTTTTAAGGGTTTAGGGTTTAGGCTTAAGGGTAGAGGGGAGAGATAGAGGGAGTGACTGAGAGAAAGAGACACATGAGAGAGGGAGAGGGGGAGAGGGGGTAGGAGGGAGTGGGAGAGAGATAGAGGGAGGGAGGGTTAAGGGTAAGGGTAGAAGGTTTAAGGGTTAAGGGTTTAGGGTTAAGGGTAGAGGGGAGAGAGAGAGAGGGTGTGAGTGAGTGAGAGAGAGGCCTAAGAGAGGGAGAGGGGGTGGGAGTGAGAGTCTTGAGAGAGAGAGAGGGAGGGAGTGGGAGATATATAGAGGATAGGGAGTTAAGGGTAGAAGGAAAGGTTAAAGGGTTTAATGTTACATGGCTAAGGGTAGAGAGGAAATACATAGGAGTGAGTGAGTGAGAGAGAGACTTGAGAGAGGGAGAGGGTGTACGAGGGAGAGGTTAGAGGGTTGGCTATAGGCAGAGGCCTAAGTGTTAAGGGTTTTAGGGTTATGGATGAGAGATAGGAGGAGGACCCAAGAGAGAGAGACCTAAGAGAGGAGAGGGTAGGATGGATACCTCAGAGGAGAGAAAGGGCAGAGGGCTCTAGGTCAATGCAGAGGAGAGAGATAGAGGGATCTATGGAGAGAGATAGAGGGTAGAGGGTTACAGGTAGAGGGGAGAGATATAGGAATGAGTGAGTGAGTGAGATATTTGAGAGAGGGAGAGGGGGTAGGAGGTAGAGATGAGAGAGAGAGAGAGAGGGATGAAGGGAAGGAGTGGGAGAGAGATAGAGGGTAGAGGGTTTAAGGGTATAGAGTTTAAGGGTTAATGGTTTAGGGTTTAGGGTTAAGGGTAGAGGGGAGAGAGATAGAGGGAGTGAGTGAGACAGAGAATTTAGAGAGGGAGAGAGGGTAGGAGGGAGATTATTGAGAGAGAGATAGAGGGAGTGAGTGAGAGAGAGAATTTAGAGAGGGAGAGAGGGTAGGAGGGAGATCATTGAGAGATGAGGGCAGAGGCATGGGAAGGGCAGAGGAAGAGACATAGGAGGAGGAGTGATGGACTGAGAGGGGGTAGGAGAGAGATACTTGAGAGAGAGAGTGGGAGAGATATAGAGGGTAGAGGGTAGAGGGTTTTAAGGATTTAGGGTTTAAGGGCTAAGTGTAGAGGAGAGAGAGATAGAGAGACCTGAGAGAGGGAGAGAGAGAGAGATAGAGAGGTGGGGTAGGTAGAGAGGGAGATGGGGGAGATAGTGAGATGAGAGATAGAAATATGAGGGAGGGATAGATATGTAGGTAGAGAGAGTTGAGATAGAGACAAAGTAGAGAGGTAAGGAGAGAGGGGAAGGGAAGGAGAAGTTAGAGAGAGAAGGAAGGTGGGGAGATTGAGAGATGGAAGGGGGAGAGAGAGAGAATAAGGTATAGAGGGATAGGTAGGTAGAGAGGGAAGGAGAGATGGAGGGAGAGGTAGAGATGGAGAGAGAGGTAGGTAGAGAGAGGAAGGGGAGATATAGAGAAGGAGAGAGGGAAGGAGAGATGGATGGAGAGGTAGGGATTGAGAGAGAGATAAGGATTTAGAGAGAGAGGTGAGAGAGTGCAATAGAGAAAGAGGTAGGTAAGGAGAGGGAGGGGAGATAAAGGGAAGTAGAGAGGGGATGAGAGAGGGAAGAAGAGGTAGTTAGGGAGGGAGTGATAGGTGAGTTAGAGAGAGAGGAGGGAGGGAGGGATATTTAGGGAGAGAGAGGTGAGATAGAGAGAAAGAAAGTAAAGAGGGAAGGGGGAGAGAGAGAGGTGATAGAGAGAAGTAGAGATGTAAGGAGGAAGGTAGAGAGATTGAGAGAGGGAAAGAGAGAGGGGGAGATAAAGAGGTATATAGGGGTAGGTTAGATAGAGAGATGTAGAGTGAAGTTTGGTGGAAGAGAGAGAGGAGGGATGGATGAATAAGAGTCTTGGTAAGTGAAAACAATGAAAGGTATGTAAAAAGGGTAAGAATAGGGCTAAATTTATTTGAGTGTGCCAAAGAATAATGAAGAATCTATAGTCAAGTGTAAGGACAATCATGAGAAAAAACTCTTTTGTGGTGTGTGAGTAGCTGTCAATTTTCAATGATTATCATACTCCTTTAAGAAATATCAAAATACATTATTTCCAAATTTCACTTTGATCTTAGCAAAGTACGTAGATGAAATGATAACTCAAAATCTCTAATTAAGATTTAGATTTTTTGAAGATATGAGAGGATTTATATTTCATTCCAAGAAAGAGGAAAATATTTTGGTAGTGTGATCATCAAAAAAAATTGAAAATAGGAATAGGAAACTCCACTGAAAATATCATTTTTAGAAAAATGAAATAAGTTAAGTTATGATAAATAAGATGAAACATAAGAATAACAATTAAACATTGAGAATTCTATCCCTTAATATTAGAGTACATCGGGTTATGAATAGTGAGCTTGTGGCTATCTTAACTCCTAATTAAGTCATATTATCATTATTATATTGTTTTTTAGTTTATTAGGTTGGCCTAGGGAATATATATGGTTATATAAGTCAGCTTGGGTGATATCCTAGGCATAAATAGGTATATATAGGAGTTTGCGAGTCTTATTTGATCATCATGTGGAGTATTGAGCTCTTATTGAAGAATATTGGAGGTATCCCCCTCAAAGTAGATTAGGAGGTTTCCCCCTCAAAGTGGCATATTATTATCAAATATTTACAACATATTTCATATTATATTCTTCTTCTAAAAGTTGTTTCATTACAAATGGTATCAAAGCATGATCTTGGCACCATGATGACAAGGCATTTTTGGTGATTTTGGAGGTCATTTTGGAAGGCTCATATATTTCAGATTTTGGTTAATGTTTTTCTGATTTTTATAAGTTTTTTGAATACCATATTAAAGAAGATACAACCCATATTTCAGAGGAATCGGATCATATTTGAGTAAATTATTGTAGAATGAGGTTTTCTACACATTTTTTTTGGAAGTTGAATGTGTCTCACATCTTATAGAATTGGAGCCTAATTTTTATTGGGTTTTTGAAGAAATAATAGAAGAG